>CP050224.2:18489835-18802249 GCA_012066045.3 Morus alba
TTGGAGAGTTGCTGGTGGTAGAAATATAAAGATTATACATTAAAATACAGACACGGCTTAAGAATAAGAAGAAACAAACTAGTTCTTTCACACACTTGAATTTTGAACCAATTTTTGCAACAAAATTAGTTCTTTCCGATAATCTCTTTGGATAATGCTAAATGAAATCAAATATCAAACAAGCCAATTAGTGGAAGTCTAGGGTAACTTTCAAAGTTCACTTATCACTATTTCAAGTTCATCGGTTCTGCCTTCTTGATTCTTAAGTAATCAAAGATTACATAATTTCTCTTAGAACATAAAGAAAAATGAGTCTTATAATTTGCAGCTACTTCATACCTTAATCTTCCTTTCAAGTTTGTTGAGAACGCTATTTCTTTCCAAATATTCAATTGCATGAGGATTCAAATCATTAGCATATACTCTTTTTACAATCTTTGCCGCTGATATCGCTATTGGACCAACCCCAGAGAAAACATCACCTGTCAAGCAAGAGCTTATGTGTCAAGCTAATGGTCATGAAGGACAACAACGACACTTATAGTAAATTATGAAGTTGCGGAAATAAAAATAAAAAATCTTAACCGCCTTTTTGTTTATACATATAGTTGTATTTTATACTCACATACTACTTTCCACATCTGTTACACCTAAAAAAAGGTAGAAAATAAAAGATTCACTATATATAGGCCCAGAAAGTATAAAGTAACCCAGACGCTATGCAGAACCAGGAGAAAAGCTATGAAACTTACAGACAACATCTTTTCGTGTAAAGCCATTTAATAGTCTCTGTCTTTCCGTTGCGAGCCTTGAATTCCAATACCTGCACAAATAATGTAGAAGAATAAGATCCTCAGATCCTAAGATATGGTTCTCCCTAGTAAATAAATTAAAAGAAACTCACAGAGTAGACTTCTCATACAACTTTAGTTTAACTGCGAATATCATTACCATACATCTTAAACCAAAGCACACTGCCTACCGTCAATACTACAGATTTGGGCCAGCTTTCTCTATGTCCGTGGGCAACAGAATAGCATTGCAAAACTATCTCAAATGAAAAGTGTTTATAATTGTTGTAATCATAATTATAAAAAGGGGAAAGAGTGTTAATTATGTGTGCGTGGCAAAAGTATGGAGGTGCCACTCATGAATTTTTTAGGTAGGCTACAACTACACGAGAACAAAGCTTTTTCCACGCATGTTATGATACTACTTGACATCTTGGAAAATAAATATGAAAAGATACAGTTAATTCTTCCAATAGATTTAAAAGAAAAGGATAACACACACTGATGCTAAATCAACATGAAACCGCAACCCGTTCTCCACTACTGTAGTCACAAGGGATCGATTTCCAGCTAAAACCTCAAGCTGCATTATTCTGTAGTCGTTATGAATCGCATCGATCTTATTGACCACAGTTTGAATCTTTGGCTTATTTTTATCCAAAATCACCTATAAGAGAAAGGAGGCAATTGATTATTATTAGCGGTTTATAAATCGTTAAAAATGAAAATTCTCTCACAAAGTTGAGTACCTTTGCTATAAGCTTTTTGTAGGGTACATGTTCATCTCTCAGGTTCAGATGCGCAATATGTCCAACCGTCTCAAATGCTGAAGGAACAGTCATGCCCTCAGGCAGCAGAGCCTCCAAAATCTACAAGAAATAAATTCTGTAAGCTTTAGCAGTTATCAACTCATCTTGTTACTCTGATTTACAGGTTAGACATCCTGTGTTAGTGGACTCGCTAATAACAATAGTAAATGGATCCTTTATAAGCCGGTCCCCTCATTGATGTTTCTACAAGTTCAACACTTCAGCTTGGTAATTTCTTGAGAAGTGACCTAATGAAGTTTACGAGACAGAAACAACGGTACATACACAGAGAACATAAAACAACTAATGAGTGAAATACCTCGTTCATCTGCCAGTAATCATAAAACAAAGTAAGCTTGCATCTCACAACGTCAAAGGTCGATTCCGTGGCATTCTCCTTCAGCACAACCTGAAGAATAGGATAAGAATAATAATGTTATCACAAGTATTATCATTTTAAAAAACGTTAGACAGATGTGAAATAAATAGAAAAGTATGCCATACTGATACATCAAGCCCACTTCTTAATGTTGAAAATCAATTTGACAAAAGTTTGTAACCATGAAACTCAACTTCAGGGCAAACAATCTCTCTCTCTTTTTTTTTTTTTGTCCCAGGGGTCATTTTAGCAGCAGTTGAACAATGAATGGCATTACGATCCCAAATGTTAAAATCAAAAAATATAGGCCATAACTTACCTTTCAAGTGCACTTATGCAAAAATTATCACACTGCCATCCATTAATTGACGCTGTATGTTATTCAACCAAAGTTACAACTGATATTCAAAGTTTGTCGCCTTGAAACCCAACTTAAGGCGAAAGGGTCATCTTTTGGCCCGAACGTCATTCTAACCGCCGTCAAACAATGAACTCAAATGCAAAAATAAAAAAATAACAAATAACAAATCTAGTCTAACTTGCATCTAAGAAAAAAAAATTGTGTCTATTTGTCTAAAAGTTATAATTCAAGTCTAGTGTCTCATTTACTAAAACTAAAAGCTCTGAATTCAAATCGAAAAAAAAAGGTGTATGTATGTATGTGTGTATGTATATACCAAACAAGTGGAAGTATGAACGGCTTGCTAAAAACAATCAACTCACGAGCATAACACCTTGATTGCCTGGGGCAACTCATCCACGCATTTCGTCGAATACCTCTCGTCCAAAAGCAGCAACCTCGTCGGACCCCTCCATTTCCTTCTCTTCAACTCTTCTCCCAACAACCCCTTCAAATCTTCTTCATCATCTTCATCTTCATCTTCTTCCACAACCTCCACAACCGCAAACTCACTCCTCCCAATCCTCCTCTTCCCTTCCTCCCTCCTCTTCCTCCTCCTCCTCGGCCTCGTCATCCTCGCCAAGCTCCGAAAATTCAGGAATCCCCGTGAATCGAAATTCTTCGCCATCTCCTCCCTCCGCAGGACCGGACTCAATTCGCCGCCGTCGCCCTCCGCTTTCCCGTAAATTCGCCGACTCAGCGAAACCGTAGCATCTTCAATTTCAAATTCTCCGCTCCTTTCTCCGACGAGCTCTGCCATCTCCTCGTCGACGTCGTCCCCAGGGATTCTGACGATGTTGCGAACCCTAGGCCAGTTGAGGAGGTGGCCCCGGAGGCGGCTCTCGAGCGCAAAGCAGTCCCGGGAAGGGACTCGGAGAGCAGCGACGTCGAAGACTCTCGTGAAGCGCTCTTCGTCGAGGGGGTAATCGCCGTCGTCGCTGCGTTCGGATTGGTTCTGGAAGGTTCTGGAATCGGGTTCGGGGAATGAAGGGAACGTGCCCTTGCGGAGGGAGGGGCCGTAAGGAACGGCGGCGGCGGCGATGGAAAGGGAAGAGAAGGAGAGTGGGAGTTTGCCGAGAGAAGAAGGGGGTTTGGGGAAGAGGGAGAAGAAGAGAGGAAGAGCGTGGGGTGGTCTGAGGAAGAGCTTGGTGGTTGTGGTGGCCACCATTGTTGGCTGTTTGAGCTTGTTTGCCCGGGAAATGAGTCTTCCCCTCTCCGTTTCATTTTTCCATATTAGAGCGATATTGGTTAATAGTTGTTGTCCCCTAAATTTTTGGATTTTTGACAATTTGTCTCAAATTGAGGTATGTTGTCCCATTTTTCCGTGTTATTTAAGGGTACATTTAGTATCTAAATTTATTTTTTGATTTAAATCATGATTCATAATTTATTATAGTATTTTTTTTATAAAAAATAAACGTAAATTAAAAATAATTCTAATCACATAATTTTAATCTATGAACTAAACAGATTTAGTGTCTCTAGTTGAATTTTAACACCTCAAGAATTCAATATTAAAGTAGTTTTAGTTTTAGTTTTTAAATATAAGATCAAATTATTAATTTAAATGACATGTTAAATAAGTATTAGAGAAATAGTTAATGAGAAAAAAAAAAAAAAAAAAAAAAAAGACAGCAGATATGGACTTATTTGTTCCTATGTATCACATACTACATTACTTAATTCCTTAATAGAGTAAACATTTTAATAGAATTATGGAATTTAATTTTATGAAACTCAATTCCTTTTTTCTTAAAATTTATTTTCTATTCTTTTAATTCTTAATTAGTAAACACGCTCCTAGAGTTGAATTAGATTTGAATTTTTTGGTTAAACATTAGATATTTTTTGTCCTTGCATGTGGCTCACAGGGTGTTTTCATCACTAATTTAATAAGAAGCTAAGTAAAATTGGACACATTGTAACATCTTATAAAGATTAAAGGGTGATTTGCCCAAATTATAAAAATCAATTTTTAGCAAACCTGTCGTAAATACGACCCGAGTCATAAGATTTTATAAAAAAAATTGTTGAACTTACATTTAAAAATGCATGAGTCTAAATTTTTACTTCTTGCTCTTAATTAGTATCATTTTGTTAATATAGTTATTTGATTAAAAATGTATTAATCAGGAATAAAGAGTAAAAATCAAGACACATGTACTTTTAAGAGGTATTTTTCAAGATTTTTCCTGTTTACATCTTATATATGTTTTTTTAATAATATATATTTATTAAATTTTGTTATAGTTTATGACTAATTTATTTCAATTACTATGTTTTATGTTGTTTTATGACTTACGAGACAATATTGAAATGATGTTTGACCCATATGTGATAAAATTTAGCTATTATTTCTTATATTTCTTAATTATCTTAGATTGAAATTGCTAGTTATTTGTTGTTATTTTTAATAATTTTCAACCCACTCAACCTAAGCCGACTTTAATCGAATGGATTGATTAAGGCCCCGTTTAGTTCGCTGATTCAAGTTTTTAATTCGAGTTGAGATGTGATTTTATGTGAGTTTTTTACTGTAGTAAAAAAAGTTAGATGTGACTGTTTCTGAGAGATTTTTACTATAACAAAACTCGAATTTTAAACTTGAATCGGTAAAATGAACGAGATAGATTAGAATGAACGAGATGTGACTGTTTCCAATGATTACGTTACCATGATAGTTACTCATTATAAATATATTAAATTTATAACGTGGTATGATAAGATCATTTTTTATGTAAATAGAAATGTCAATTGTATATTTAACATAAAAAAATATGATATGATATGTTAATGTTATTTGAAATACTAAATTTACTTTTTCTCATAATCATTAAAATACTAAATTTACTTTTTCTCATTCAATCATTAATTTTTTCACAAAAAGTTGTAAAATAGTTCTTTTATTTTGAAAAATAACCAAAAAAAAGTTTTAAAAGTTGTAAAATAAACTTTTATTTTTAAAATAATTAAAAAATGTAAAAGTTGCAATGACTACGTGAAAAAGTAAATATTTCAAGCAATAGCAATAAATACCAAATTTTCCATATGCTATAGCTGGTGAAAAATTTGCCAAGAAGTATAACTTATGAGAAATTTAGCACAACAAATAGAATTGTATTGGAGATGTTTTTTACACTCAAATGGTAATTTTGTAATTGACATATCAATTATAACATTGCATTAGAGATGCTCTAATTGTCATTAATTTTCTTAGTCAACTATCTAATTTATTATAACCATCGGATTAATATTTTATGGTTAAAATAATTAAACCCATTAATGGATAAATATTAGAGTAACTATTGAAACCACACTTATATATATATACATATATATTTGTTAAAATGCATATATATATATATATGCGTATGTATGTATCAAATTTACATATATAGGTATAATTTGTTAAAATTGATTATTGACAAAGAAAAAAATAGAATTGCTTCTTAAAAAAAAAAAAAAAATATAGAATTGAGCATATACTCAAAATTTGAGGTACAAATATAATACAGTCCAAAATATAAGATATATATATATATATTTTTTGATAAGCTCAAAATGCATCTTATAATTTTTTATAAGAAAAAACTTTTTTAAAAAAAATATTAGATTATTTTGTATTTTTAAAGTAATATATATATATAATTTCCCGCATTAAGTTTGCTAACTTGGTTCCTCACTGACAAAAACATTAATATTTTTTACACCAATTCTTTTGAAATAAGTTGAAGTTTTTTTTTTGTTCTTTAAAAAAAAAAAGTTATTACGTGAAATTTAAGGAACCAAGTAAATGATTAAAATTAATAATTAAGTTTCAAGAAATTAAATAACGGTCTAATTCACTCGGATCATTACACGGATATATTATTGTTCAAATGACCTTACGTATTCTAATAGATTAATCTTTTAATTTTGAACCCAAAAGCGGGTTAGCAATATTTTAACGAAAATAGTAGAAAATAGGTCAATATGAAAAGTTTAAGAAAATATATAGGCTAATTTTTAGTTATAAAAATTAATAGGTTATAATTTGTTAAGTTATGGATAAATTTATCAAGTTATGGTTTATAATCGATAAGTTATGAACAAAAACCGTGAATTATGGACAATAAATTATTAAGTTATGGTTTATTAACTTATGTAAACTATTGACCTATTAATTTTAATGAATCTCAAATCTTAACCTATTTCCCTCTTTCTTTCACATTTTAATATGTTAGAACATATATTACCCTATGTTAATTTTAAGGTTGGGTTTCATATATGCAATTAATGGATCCGCGTGTACATAACCATCTTTTTCTTTTTTTTTTTTTCCTCCCATACTATAAGAATAATCATGTGATATACAACTAAATTGTAAAAGCACACTTGGTTATAATATGTTGTGTAATATACCCACATTATACGTATATATATGGATAATATGGATAAATTTTTAATGATTATGTCTCCTTCTACTGGTTGTGCTTCAGAATGCTTAACAAAGTAAACCATACCGTATAATCCAAAATATGTATGGATCAAAAATAAATGTTCTGACGTGTGGAAAGGGGTTTATTAGAGATTCGTGGACTTTGGCACCGCAATTAGTGCTCTACTCCGTTTGGAAAGTCTTCCCAATAAAAACACAAATTGCAGAATTTGCTATCACCAGTGTGGATATCTCTCATAATCAGAAAACGAACTTGTAAAAGTAATAGCACTACTGGAGCATAAAATAAAATACATAAAAACGTAAATGAGAGCATAGTTAAAATTCTCTATTATTAAATGAAAAGACTAAGTATAATGTGTTTATTTAGTGGATCATACACATTTATATAATATATATTTTTTTATACAACACGAGATTGAACCCCTAATTTCCCTCAAATCTCATTTCACATGAGCTCTAATGCCACTAGACTAATGGCCAATTTGACATTACTTTGTTGGTTGTTGTATTGTTAGTAATAAGTTATTGTGACAAAAAACATAGACATTCGGTAAATATTTTTACAAAATTATTGTGAATACAATAGTAAAAATTTAAGTGTTTGATGAACTGTGTATAAAATTACAGTAGAGATTTATAATAACGAAAGTAGACATACTTTAGGACATATTTATAGTTAGTTTTATTTCTATTTTTATGGTCAATATTTAAAATATAAAAAAAACATAATTTTAGTTTTTAATGAAAATATTTCTTAAAAATTAATTACTTTTATTGATAGGGAACAATTATCACTACTAAGTTTCTTATTTATTGTTATTATTTTAAAATTTTGATAACTACTAAATATTTGAATATTTAGCATAATATACTTGTTAAAGATTTTCAATTTTTAAAGAAATGTTCTAAAAATATATGTTTTTTTTTTTTAATTTAGCATGGAAAAATAAAATAGGTCGATTGAGAATTAAGTTTTATTATTGATTATCTTCGTAAATTTATATAATAACAGCAGCAATTACTGTAAAACCAACCCCTAACTTACTTATCAAATTACGTTGTTTAAAAGTAGTTTTTAGAATCTGTTGAACAAAAATAGAAATTACCAAACATACTAATCTGTTGAAGCTTCTTTAAAATGCTAAAAACAGCCTTTAGAAACAATGCCAAATGAGCCCCAAATAGTTATGGCCCATATAATATTTTCCATAATAAATTAAGGACATAATTATTTTTGTTTAACAATTTACATTTAGTGAAAGAAAATTTTGAAACTACACGTGCCCCCAATGAGATTAATGCGGTTCAACCAATATTGATTAGAAGAACAACATTTAAGAGACATGTAGGAAAAAGACATTTAAATTATTGTTTTAAGAGTTTAGATTTGAGGTTTTCATTATCTTGTTGGTTATCTTTTATTATTTATTTATTATGTCATCTAAATTAGATAGGAACTAAATACTAAAAATGCTTAAACAATTTACGACGTATTAAAACTTAATTGGAGGGACAACCATGGACAGCAAATTTGAGCCATTATAATGTTTATAAAATAATATTCAAAATACTCCTGAAGAAATTAAATTTTTTAAAATATCAAAATTACCCTTTATTGGAATATTGAACATTTTTTAATTTTTAAAATATTATTAAATTAAAATAGTAATTAAAATCAATCTTAATGAATGAAAAGTTCTCAAAATAGTTGCAGTATTTGTTCATTGGAATATTGAACATTTTTTAATTTTTTTATTTAAATATTTAATTAAATCATATCTAAAGTAACATTTGATATGGATTGGGAAGCCAATCTTGGTATTTTTAGAAATTTAATTGTTATCAAAAGGTATTTTGAGTATGATTTTATAAACACAAGGTTATTTTGAGCATTTATGTAATAAGAGGAGTAAAAATGATATTTAAGCAAAACATCAGGAGTATTTTAGGTATTTTTCCAATTAACATAGTTGTTATCTAAAAAGAGTTGGCAATCGGTGATTGACTAATTGTCTTGATAATCATCAGCAACCGCACTGATTGGTCGATATCACAAATGTTTGATTAACCAGCTGTGATTGACATCAATCAAGAGTCATTTTTTATTTTCTAAAACAAAAAGAAAAATTCTGACGTTTTCTTAAAAGCGTTGGCCAAAACCCGCGAGCTCACGTAATTTCTCAATATTTAATGGAGGCTTGCTTTACCAATGAAGATAAATTAGGATAAACAAGATGATCATCAGCTTATAAATCGTGGCGTCCATACCTTCACACACCTTCACACAGGGCAACATATAATTCTTCTTTCTTACATCATCAGCCATGCATATGTCAACGTTAGTAGTTTAATCACTAATCTTTGTTGATTATATATATATATATATATTATGTATATATATGGATTTATTTTTAACGGTTACGTTGTTCCATCGGTGGATATATTAGTAGGCGATAAGTGCTAATTTTTCATGTTTCTCAACGTACACATATTTTTAATTTTTCATGTTTCTCAACGTACGCAGATTTCTACCGTGACAATACAACCGCGCATAAATGACAATATATGGTGCATAGGCATACAAATACATTCATTAACTTTTTTGTGAATTTTAGAGTTCCGAAGTTTGAGCTAATCCACTAGACTTAAGGACGTCAAATATGATTAGCTAACTAATTGTAATCATTTTAATAAAAGAAACTACACGTAAACATAATAATATACTAATCGAATAAAATATTTCAAACTATTGTCTCTACATCTCCAATTTGAGTTAACTTGTCGATGAATAGTAGATGGAGTAACAATGATTTATTTATTTATAACAAGAAATATTACAATAATAACATCACATATAAATATCTGAATTTCTTGTCCAAGCAATTGTTTGCACGTAATTTTGATCACGGTTTTCATTCAAAAAAGTATGAATCAAAACGAAAACTATATGCTAAATATTGCCATCTACTAAAGATAAAGAAAAAGACAGAAAAATAAAAAGAGCACAAATTAAATTTAGGACAAAATAGAAACCCTCCAAAAAAAAAAAAAGGAGAAATTTAATAATAATATTATCAATTGATTAATCTTCTTGCTTTGGGGGCAACTTCTTAAGAAACGCCTTGCCTTTATTTTTTCGTTTATTACACACGTACTTCTATTGACAAGGGAAGCTCCCACGTTCCCTTGCCAGAAGTCCTTCCATGACGATCTTCCTCTTGCACTCCGACGAATTCTCCGACGGATCAGTCAAATCGGTCATGACCTTAACATTAATCCAACGAGCCACGAAGCAAAACCACGTCGAAGTGTAAACAATAGCACAAATCTTACCCCAAAAGACCAAGACCAAGAGACTAAGAAGCATTAAGAACAAACCACTCTTACAAGTAGTATCATTCCCTCTTTGCCTATATTGTTGTTTAACATTTTTGTACGTCGACTTTGACTCGGTTGAGTTTGACACGAACGACGTCGGTTTGGCGACCGAGGATGACAGACATGAAGGACAAGAACTCGTGGCCGTTGAGGCAGAGGAAGATGTGGCTAAAGCAGATGCGCTACGTGAAATAATTCTTTGGCCAAAATCAAAATCAAATTGGTCTTTGTGTGAAGACTTTTGATAACTGTACCTTGCACTCTCGCTTAATGAATGTGATGACTTTTTATCTGATTTTCCTTTCTTGATCTTCCTAGCCTGTCACATAGAAACCACACATTATTTAAGCTCTTATTATTATTATTATTATTATTATTATTATTATTATAAAATGATTTAAGCTCTTATTTTATTTAACGAGATAAAAAGAAATTAAAGCGTAAATTAAACAAAGGGTCTGTGACATGAACTGAAAAGACAAAAAGTTAAACCTTAACCGTTTCAGTCAATATTACATGAAAAAAAAGAGATATAAGCAAAAAAAAAAAAAAAAAAAAAAAAAAAAAAAGAGAATGAAATAAAAAAAAAAAAAAAAAAAAAAAAAAATCAGTAGTACTTTTTCAAGGATAAAATGATTGAAAAATTGGAGGTTACCTACATAATCACAAGAAAAAACAAAAAACAAATTTATACCAAACAAAAATAGATGTTCACTTTGCTTACAAAAGAAACGTCGAGATTTGTTTATATGAACATATACTAATCAACATATAGTTAATATTACACAAAAAATGATAGTATAAAACAAGAGAGGATGAAAGATTAAACTAAGAAAATTCAATTAATTGTTCTTTTTCAGAAGAAGAAAAATGGAAATTGGAAGTTATCTAAAGTAATCCCAAGAAAAAACCTAGAACCTCACTTTACTGACAAAAGAAACATCGAGATTTGTTTATTTGATTATATATATGTGTGTGTATATATATATATATATATATATATATAATTTATATTACACATATAGTTATAAATTACAAGCAATATATATTTGTTCCCGATGTAAAAGCACAAAAATGATAATTATACTTGAGAGAAATAAAAGCCAATTATATATACTTACCATGAATGCTTCAAACAAAACTGCCTTCAAGACATGGGAAAACCTACGACTGCCGCTAATTTTCTTTCCGGCCGGAAAATCCTCTTCCTTAATTGCTTCGAACAACAAAGATTTCTCGTCGTCTTTTGCCGACAGCGCTTTTTGGGAAACACAACGCTTTCCTTGTTCCTCTGTACGGCGATGTACGTGAGAACCGAACCGTTGATTTCCCTGTCCGAACCGTCCGGTTCGAGCACAACCGGTCTAAAACACATGAACAAATTATTCCCCTTTCTCATCAGGTTCTTGTTCTCATATTTTTCCTTCTTCGTAGTAGTAGTGTCTTTCAAGGCCATTTTGCCAATATTAATTTTCTGGGTTTGATCAGTTTTTCTGATATATATATATTTTTATAGAGAGAGAGAGAGAGAGAGAGAGAGAGAGAGAGAGAATTTAGAAGGTAATGGGTGGATTTGTCTTGTTGGCGCGTTGGAGTAAACTAAGGTTTACGTTGAAGACTTTTTGTTTTGTTTTTGTGGGGGTTATTGGATTGAACGTGGGCCGGCTATATCGATTCCTTCGACGGTAACTGAAAAAGAAAAAAGAAAAAAAAAAAAAAAAAAACCTTGTTTTCGGCAATAATGATGAATAGGTACCTTAAGGGCCAAATAATAGAAATTAAGAAGTAGGTTTTAAAATTTTTTTTGGTTAAATTGCACGAATATTTCCAGAATTTAAAAGTCATTTGCATGTTGCATCCCAAACTTTTAATTTTGACATTTAGAATATCCTAAAATTTGCAATCTTGAGCAATGTAGTCCAACCAATAACAGACTCTTAAAAAATGTCAGTTAGCCTTTCAAAAACCAAATACTAACTTAGGTTATTTTGTACTTGAACTTTTAAATTTGATAATTTAGTCTCTAAACTATTTTTCCTAACAATCAACACCTCGAATTTATAATTTTTGATACTCTTAATCTTTGTTGCTCAAAGTTGTTAAACTTTTGACGGTTTTTTGCACCTAACATGTAAATGATAGCCTAAAATCATTGTTGTTCATTTTTGTTTAGTTTCAATACAAATACATTAAAAACTTGAACTTAATTTAATTATAACTTAAAATTTAATCTAAAATTTGACATGAAATTTTATTAATACCAAACAAAAATATTATCAATACACTTCTTAAGCAGTCGCTTATAAGTTTGGCGTAAAAAAACACCATCAAAATTTTAACGAATTTGAGCAACAATGACTAAAAGTGCCAAAAATTAAAAGTTTTGGGGGTTGATTGTCAGGAAAAAAGTTTATGGACTAAATTTCTAAATTTTAAAAGTTAAGAGAGTGTTCGTACAAAATAGCCTCTAACTTACTGTTAGGAATAGTATCCTTATAACATGAGATGCAATAAGGATATTTATTATTTAATTAATAAAATAATTTATTCATTATTTATATGCATGTATTATTAAATACTTTATGAATATCATTGAAAATTCTACGATTATTGATGTTACCTTAAATATTGTATATAAGTGTTATATACGAGAGGAATAATATTTATGGATAATAGTTAAATAATATTCTTAATAAATTTAATTAAAGTTACGGAATCTTTAATTAAAACATTACTAATACAAGTCATTCCCATTAATAATGAAATGATGTTATCTGCATCACTAATATAGAAGGATATTTAATGAGTATATTTAAGGATATTATGTAGAACTAGGACACAAACATAATTTGATTTTCTAAAAAATTTATGTTAACTATAGAAAATCAAATTTGAGTCTACCGATGGTCATATATGAAATGATCTTAATCCCAAGTTATTAGTAGACTCCTATTTATAAATTTTTATTTTTTGACTTACTTGGTACAGATTTTGAGATCTTAAATTATATTCTTTGTATTTTGAAAACATGATGAAATGGATAGCTGAGAATGTTAATATACGAGATGGAAATCTATTCATTCTTTTTTGAAGAAGTAGATAAATAATTCCTTTGAGAGTTGATTCGGTACTTGAATAAGAAATGAGCTCATATTCATAAAACTGTTTTATGAATATACTATTCATTAGAGAATCAATGGTACTCAAAGATAAAGATGTAATTAGAGAGGTTAACAGATTTTACCTAGCTCTAGTTATGAATATACTATTTCAAGTTCTTAGAAGTAAATTACGTCTATAATTTCAAGAGTGCAATTCCAAGTTTTAATGGAGTAACTTTTAGAATTAATAGAATTAATTATTTAATTAAAGAGTTTAATTATTATTAATTTTATTAGAGCTCAAAATTGTAGGTCCATAAGTCTATGTTGTATTATTGTAATATTTATAAGATAAAGATGAATTATCGGGATTTAATTTTACTCAAAATAATTAATGTGATTATTTAATTAAATTAGTTTTGGAGCACATTGTGGTGGGACCATAGGAGGTCACATACATAGGCACAGGAAGGTGCAAGGAGTGTGTGACACAGGTAGAATCTCACTGGGATTGAGTTGCTTGCTCTCCAAAATATCTGGTTTACTTGTTTGACAAGTTTTCCAATCAAATTCAAAAGAAAAGTTAAGTATGACTTTATTTAGATTTGAATTTGAGATAAAATTGGTAATTGGATAAAGGAGGAGTTTTTCTCTCTCCAGTTGTAAATTTACGCAAACCATAAGGAGGTCTCCCTGTGGTGTGTCTAGCCATGTAATAGAGGGAAGGGAGAGAATTTTCTTTCCAAAATGGAAAAGGGAAATTGTATTTTATTAAGATTAAAATGTAGTAGTAACTAGTTTTTTATTGCTTTGTCTTCAAGTTATAGCAAAGAAGTTCTCCTAGTATTCTATAAATACAAGCCAATAAAAAATTGGTGTAGAGAATTTTTGCTCTCTATTTTTCGAAGATAGCTGAGTATTAGAGAGAGAAAAAAGAAGAAAAGTTCTTCTAATTCTCAATTTCTTCATATACATGCGTTGATAGTAAATGAAAACAAATTAGAGAGTGATCTAATCCGATAGTTCTTTATTAGTGTCCACACTCTCGGTCTTGCAAATTTCAAAGACTAGAGGAGAAAGATTCAGATTTTCTGAGAAAGCTTGGAGCTTAGACTGCTCGTGGTCAAAGACATCAAGTTATCCGCCTAATTTTTCGCTAGGTATCTATCTTTATAAATTAATATGGTGAATTTATTATTGCATAAATTAATATAATATATAGAGTATTAAAAAAAATTATGAGAGTTTTTGTTATACACGATCTGTAATACCACACTTCTACATTCGAAAACATTTCAAAAACCAACACTTACCGACCAATGAAAAATTTTGGGTTGCATTATATGTAAGTTAATTGATTTCAGTTAGCTAATGGATCATAGTTGCAATAAGTTTTCAAATTTAGGGTCGTTTGTCCAATTTGAAAGTTTGAAATCCAAATTACCAAATAGTGATAAATTTAAGATGCAATAATACAATTAAACCCTTTTTTTAATTAATTTCACAAATTATCTCTAAACTTTATATTCAATTTTATTTTGGTCCTTAACTTTTAAAACAGTCCAAACTCATCCATGATTTATTAGTTTGTTTTAGTTCTAGCAATTTTCATTAGTTAGATGTTTAAAAACATGATAGAATATGCATGTGATACTTGTCCCGAAAGAAAATAAAAGGATATTTTTATTTATTTAATAAAATAGTTTATTCATGATTTTATGTGCATAAAATTTAAAAATATTTTATGTTAATTGAATATCATCCATATTTTGTTCTGTTTTTAAAACTCAATTAATGAAAAGGAATAAAACAAAAATAAACTGATAGATTAGTGTTAAGTTTGAGTTGTTTTAAAAGTTAAGAACTTAAGTGAGATTGATGACAAAATTCAATGCCTATTTGGATTAACCCTTATCTTTTGATTAATAATATGGTAGATATTGAACTTTGTGTATTTCATTTGAGATTCGAAGTTTAGAATTCGAGTTTTGCTACAATAAAAAAGCTCTCACAAACAATCACATCTAACTTTTTACTTCTAAAAAAAGTGGTCATATATAATTGTTGGTTAATCGAAGTTCTTAACAAACTCCTATTTATGGAAGGCGGATCGTGTTAACAAAAATTTCATAAAACTTTTGAGATACTCTGAATCCTATAGATTATATTAATTTAGACACCAATAAATTAATCTCATTAATTATAAGATTCAAGGATCAACCGAAAAAAATACCTTGTATAAAATAATTCGGATGATATCTTGATTTTCTTTGACCACTTGGAACAGTCCTAGATCCAAGCTCTTTTGTTTAGAACACCAAAGTCTTACGTCAATTCCTTGATTCCTCAAGGGCGTGTGTGTGGGCACAGGTGAGTGAGACAAACGGTTTCTAAAACACTCTAATTTCCACAAATTATTTATGGAGGATGTGGAATTTTTGGAGAAAAATATTTTCTCTCTCTTAGCAAATGGAAATTTCGCCACACTAGGAAACTAGGGCTGAAAAGTGTTTCAAGATTGTCTCACAATTTTCCATTTATCTCATATATTAAAAGAAGAAGTCAAACTTCAAAATAGGATCAAATGTTTATCTCCAATTTTTGAATTTTGGAACAAAAATCCCTTCCCCTTATCCTTTGATGGCGGCCACCCTAGGGTTTTATCCCTTTGTGTGTGGCACCTAAATAAGATAAGGAAGGAAGATTTTTTATCCATTATCCTAAAAGTTCAATTTTAATTGATTCAAATTAAATTTAAGTCAAACTTAAATTAATTTGAATTTAAATTGAACAACTTATTCAAATAATTTAAATGGATAAATCTAAATATGTTCAAATTAAAATTTAAATAATCTCATTATTTAAATCAAATAATTAATTCATAATTAATTATTCTTGAGTATTTAAAATTTTAGAATTTGGATAATGGATAAAAATCTTCCTTCCATTTTTTCTTATTTAGGTGCCACACACAAAGGGATAAAACCCAAGGGTGGCCGGGGACTAATGGACCTATAATTTTGTTCTCAAATAAAATTAATAATTAATTAAACACTTTTTTTAATTAATTAATTCTTTAATTCAATAGTTAAACTATAAACTTGGAATTGCAATCTTGAATTATAGACATTAGCCCTAGTTTCTAGTGAAGTGTCCATTTGATATAGTCATTGCATATAGAAAATATTTCCTCCAAAAATAATTCATAATTAGAGTTGGTGTTTGTGGAATCGAGTGTTTTAACCTCTCTAATTTTGTCTTTATCCTTGAGTACCATTGATTCTCTAATGGATAGTGATTCATAAAAAACATTCAAAACTTGGAGCTCTTACTAATCCAAGGTCGAATCAAAAATCAAGAGATATTCATCCGCTTCTCTCTCAAGAAGGAATTTTTCCATCTTGATCCTAATAAATTATAAATTACCTATTTCATTATGTCTCCAAAATACAAGGAATAATCTATAGAGTATCTCAAAAGTTTTAAAAAAAAAGACATAAATCCATAAATAGGAGTTTGTTAAGAACTCGGGATTAAGATCATTCTATATATGACCATCATGTGACTCAATTAGAATTTAGTATTTTGCTTATATAAAATTATTAGAAATTCATATTGTGATTCTAACCAAAAATGTAAAATAAATCTCATAATTGAATATCATCCATATTCAATATCTGTTTTTAAAACTCAATTAATGAAAAGGAATAAAACCGTTCCATTCTAAATAGAATGACATGTTAAGTTTAATGTTTTAAAATTAAAGATTCGAACTTTAATTAAATTCATTATGCCTATTTTTGATTATTATCCTTAAACATTATCCTCTTGTATATTAACACTTATATACCATGTTTAATGTTACATAAATAATCAAGGAATTTTATTTGATATTCATAAAATATTCATAAATATATGCAAAAAATGATGAATAAACTATTTTATTAAATAAATAATAAATATCCTTTTACATCTCATGCTTTCAGGACACTATTCCCAACAAAAATCACATCTCAACTCGAATTAAAAACTCAAATCAGCGAACTGAACGGACCCAGTTTGCGGTGATTTCATAGCCATCTAATTTTGTTGAAAAAATCATACTTAAATTTTAATGGCATTAGCAGTTCTTTTTAGCTTGTGTTGTACATGTCTTGGTCTCAATCAATTAGAGTTTTCTATTGAATTATAGAGGTCTTTAATAAAGAGCTAAATATGTGCTCGATAGTTAGCGTGCCCTTTTCGATTTCTTATTGTTAAAACTCGTTATACGTTTTATCTTTTGTGCATTTTTATTAAAAATTATTGGGGAATGTGTCATGTGGTCGGTCAAGTGATACGTGTATTTTTTTTTTTATTTGAAATACAATTACTTTTTAAAAAAATATATATGTACATACAACGCTTACTACAAGGAAAGAACGATTCACCTAGCACAAATCTTAATACATGAAGCCTTTGATTCTCATTCCATATGTAAACTTTTCGTTGTTTTATGGTGAGTAAACTTTTCTCATCAGTTATTGCTGACCCTTAATTTTTTCTCTCTCTCTCTCTTTTTTTTTTTTTTTTTTTTTTTTTTTTAACAAACTGGTTGCTACTGGTGTTTCTTTTTTTATTACTTAAAAAAAACATAACCTATTGATGCGTTAAGTGTATTAAAGAATCTCTTTTATTATTATTTTTTTAATAAAGTAGTTGCTAACTCTATAGTTCTAACCCGTTTTGCATGGAAGTCTAACATTGACTTTGACTTGGACGAATACCAATTAAAGTGGAAAAACGACTTTGACTTTGATTTGTGACCCAAAAGGCCTCATCACATTTGCTTCTTCGTCCTCTTGGGGACCATGCGATGGTTTCTTTACAGAAATGCCTCTGAACCCTGGTTTGGATTGACTCGTGCCAGAGCGAAAAAGTAGGCTCATTTAACTTTCCATATTCAGTATTTTAAGTTTATTAAAAAAAGTATCCTTTATTTTTTTATTGCTGTAAATGTACACCGTGGAATTATATTTAAGAAGTAAATATATAACTTTTCTCAGTCAATATTAAATATTTAGTAGAAAGATTCATTCTCTGATTCAAATTATAATTTGTGATTTGTTATAATATTTTTCTCACTAAAAAATATATGTAAATCAAAAATAATTCAAATCACATGATTTAAATCCTCCAACTAAACGTCATCTAAATTTTAACCTTTAAAATTATTAAATTAATCTTAGTGGCAGTGACCTTTGATTTTTGATTGCTATTAATGCATTCCATTAAATCACTCCATTAAGATTAATTTGGTAATTTTAGAGGTCCAAATTGTGTGTTGAGATTGAGTAGGTACAAATTTACCTATTAAATGCAATTCTAAGGGTAAACAGTGTAGCAATCAAAAATCAAATATATACTTCTCAAATAAATCTAAAATACATGATATAAAAAGATAAATAACCAAAAAAAGTATTTGAAGAAAATGTCACGCCGTTTGGTTTTTATTTTTATTTTTTATTTTATGTTGAGAATACCGTAAATTATATACCTTTACGCATTAAAAATAATTATGAGTGGTTATATTTGTACCCCTAAAATTTATAGATACCCTCAACGATTAATATTCTTCTAATAAGAAGTTGAAGAATCTATCATTTTTTAGATTATAATTTTTATAATATCTAATATAATCTTCTCCTTTCATACCCCAACTCAACGTTAAGCTTTAAGCTTGATTAAATGTACAAAATAGTAAATCACTTTCAACTGTTAATATTGTTATATTTCCTTTTTAAAATTATTGTAATTCATTGGTTCATTATAATATTTGTTTCTATGAATGTTAGTCCCCTTCTTAATAAATTAATTCTACAATTGAGGGAAAAATGGATGTACTTTGATTTTGATTTAACTTCTCTTCTATATTAGATCAAGAAGAAAAAATGGTCTAATTTTAAAAAAAGTGATGAAGAAGTCCTACACCAGAATTGAAAAGGAGGCAAAGTTCACATGTTCGATAGCACCACACTCATGGTAAAGGGGTTAGATCCAATATGTAAAGCAACAATTTAATACTCAGTTCCAAAAAAAAAAGTGAACAATAATTAACAGTCAGTTCAGTTATATTTGTATTTTTCCTACTTTCTTTAACTCTCTCACGTCTTTTCAGCTTTATCCCGGTAGACTCGTGTCTGCCCTCGGTGATTTCGTCTGTTGTGCAGAATGATCGTTTGAACTACATTCTGGACCAAAAAAAAAAAAAAAAAAAAATCATATTTATATGATAAAAAAAGTGGCGTACCCAGTATATAATAATGTCATGCCTATATATGGTATAAGAAGAGACAATGAAAGTCACACTTTGGTGATCAAAAAAAAAAAAAAGAAAAACAGTGACGCAGTCATGCTCATATATAGCTGGAATATCTATAAGTTTTCACCTTGCATGGATGATATTGTTCATAATTCACGCCACATGATCATGAGGATTAATTTCCTTCTTGTTGTTGCTATACTGACTTTGACGTTGCCTATATATATTGTTACCAAAATTTTCACATACATTATCATCATGAACGTCTTATTAGTTGTCCAAAATATATATATATATATATATATATATATATAGGTATATATATTTCAATCGAATTGGAGTCAAGAGTTGGGTGTTATTGGGACAACAAGGTGGGCACAGTATTTGTAGGGCAGAGATGTATTTGGCATTGTAAGTTACGTGGAAAGCTTTAGAGTGTGGCTGACCAGTTTTGTTTCTGCTTTTCCTCTTCAACAGCAAGCACTGATCCAGCAGGACAACCCCAGAGTTCAGAAATCCCAACTGAAAATCTTCATTGTAGGCATTGCTGCGTACAGTGCTACGCAAGTATACATGTTACGGATATTATTCCTATAAAAATTGATTCACTAATTGTATAATGCAGAAATCATGTTAAATACAAAATTAATTAAGTAAAGACAGTTAATTTACTAAAACTCACTAAAAAAAACAGTTTCAAATGCAAGCAAAAAGGTGGCAAGAGCACTAGAGTTCAGCTACAGAGTAAAACCAACGATTTAAATAGGCCAAGATTACTAATTTCCTCTCAATTGTAAGTTTAATAGTAATTGCTATAGGAATGCTATAGCATAAATTACCCCTGTTAACCGAAATTTAATTTGCTGCATAAAATTCTTCCAAATTATTATGATTAAAAATTCTTCAAACTATTTTAAGCATATTCCTATGTGAATCTAGTTATCAGAATGCAATTTTCAACACCTGTTTCACTGGGTTATACAAGATGAACAATATATTCATATACCATTCACAAATCAATAAACTCAAACAAGAGTATTGAACTTACAACATCCATGTTAGATCCAACTAAAATCAACTTTTCAAATATTAATCTTAGTCTAGTATCCTATAATTAATGGCCAATCAAGAATAGAAATAATCAATCACACATATGGATGAACATGAATAAAATCAGTAAACATTCTAGAAGCAAACTATCTCTCTTACAACCTTGGTTCTATTAACAAATCCTAGCTAAGAACAACTTAGTTCATAGATGAATTTACAAAAACTAAGTTCCCAGTATAATTCATTTTTCAACAAAGATCACAATTCAAAAACAAAGAAGTTGAGGACAATAGAGAGATAAAAGAGATTTCAGCTGATTTGGAGCTTGAATCTCTGGATTCCTCCTTCTTCTTTCGGTAGACTTTCTCCAGCAGCTCCCTACTTCCTCTCTGTCTCTATGGTACTCTCTTTTTTTTTTTTCTCTCCCCTTTTCGTTGGGGTGGCGCTTTTTCTAAATGGATGTACTCTTCATTAGAGTACCAAAGGACGTTGAGCTGTCACTCAGTGAGTGGTTGGGTCTAAATGACTCTGCACAACATCCTCCCTTCGTGTATTTTTGTCTTTTTCCATCACAAATGTGCGCGCTGATGTCATCTACAAATGTTGCTACTGCTAGTTTTGCTGCGGCAAAATGCTACAACATTTTGCTTCAACTTCCTGAAATCACACCACCAGAACTTAGAACATAACTCAGCACTTTTTGATTCAATTCTCTTCAAATACACCTTAGATTTAGCACATATCCTGATTTTATCATGGCAGAGCGCACTCTAATTTCTAGAGTTATCAGGCATGCCTAAACACTAAACAAAAATATCATAAACAGTAAACAACCCACTTTGGATTCGGATCAACAACTGAAACCCCCTTTTTTTTTTTTTTTTTTTTTTTTTGATGTATAATAATAGCCTATAATATTTGGAATAACTTCATCCACAACTAGATCTATCGTGGTCTTTTCTTGTCTGATCATTTTATAGCATGCCTAACAGGATATATAATTTGTTTCGCTTCTCAAAGTTTATCTACACAATAGACGGATATGTATGAGTCAATTTCTAAAGAACTGTTGACTTTTCTTTTATTTATTTCTTTGTTTTTGAAGGAAATATATATAGTTGGCCTCCAGACTAAATATTGCAAATCGTTCTTGGCAATATATATGTGTATATACTAATAAAAGCGTGCTTCAACCACGTGATTTATTTAAAATAACAGTTATACAAATCGTCAAGGAAAAAAAGAAAAAAAAGAACAAAAGAAATAAACACTACAAGAAAGAGCATGTTTAGCGACAGTGCCTTTAGCAACAATAACTATCGTCACTAATAGTGAATAATGTCGTCGCTAAATATTGTCATCAGAAATGTTGAGGAGGCTTATGAGGTGGAGTAGCTTGCCATTGCTAATACGTTCATGATGATGTCAGCAAAATTTTACGTGGTTTTGATTAGCGCCAAAAATAGGCATTTAGCGATGACAAGGTCGTCGTTAAAAGTGGGGTGACTAGTTATGGGCGGGAATTTAATAATTTTGGCACTGAAAAATATTTCTACATGCCTAATGTTGCCAGTAATTGTGTAGGGACGACAAAAGTCATCATTAAATCCTACGAAATACAAAATTTCACCAAAAAAATATGAGGTAAAATTTGGCTCATGGAAGATATCTTTTTGACATTTTGTCACTAAAAGTTTTATCGTCACTATATCATTAGGTTTTAATATTTTAATTAAATGTCATTGCGTTGTCATCATATAGCGACGACTAATTATTGTTAGCGATGATAGATGTCATGGCTAAAAATCTTATTAAAACTACCCAGTCCGGCCACACCTCTCGCCGGCACCCCTTTCCCCAACTCTCCCTCTCTCTCTCTCTCTCTCTCTCTCTCTCTCTCTCTCTCTCTCTCTCTCTCTCTCTCTCTCTCTCTCTCTCTCTCTCTCTCTAAAAACCCAAAAACCACCTCTCCCTTTGTTGCTCCGGCCGCCGCTCCACTGCCGCTAGTTCCATCTGCCACCGTCACGAACCTCCTCCTTTAAGATCACCCCGATTTTGTGGTGATTTAATGTGAGTAATTTTTGAGTTTTATTTTTTTCTTAATTAGTTTTGAATATGTTGTTTGGTTTAATTGAAAATGTAGTTGAATATGTTGTTTGATTTGGTTGAATATATTGTTGAATATGTTGTTTGGTTTGGTTTAAAAATAGAAAAATATTGATAATTGGTTTGGTTGAATATGTTGTTTGGTAGAGATTTGAATATATTTGTTGTTTAATTTTTTGAATATGAATATGGTTTTTTTGGTTTTGAATAAGTTTGGGATTGTTGAATATGTGGGTGTGATTTTGAAGTTGATTTGAGTTTTTTGAGATTATGTTAGTGTAGTTGATTATTATTAATTATGTTGTTAATTTGTGTAATATGGTTATTAAGTTAGTATATGGTTTAGGAAAAATTAAGGAGTTAGTGAGTGAATTTTCGAGGTAGAAATATTGAAGAAACAATAAAATTGTAATAAGAGTAAATAATTTAGTTTATGGAAAAATTAAAGAAGTAAAAAATTAAATAAGCTGTAGTAATATCAATAAATTAATAATTAAATGTTTAAATTCTACCAAGAAAAAATTAAATGTTTAAATATAAAGTAAAAAATGTTAATTTTAATAATTTCAAAATTAGTTCATAAATAATTGAATATAATTTGTTAGTATAATTAATAAATAAATTAATATGATGTAAGTAAAAATATTGAAAAAATTATAATAATTGTAAAATAATAAATAAGTTAGAAGTAATAGAATTAGAATGTGAATAATGTCATTAATTTATTAAATAAGTAAAGTAATTAATAATTAAAGCAAATTAATAATTAATTTATAAAATTAATAATGTTCTTAACTAACTGATTAAATAAGTTATAAAAAGTGAAAAATGATAATTTTGATAATGTCATTAATTTAATAATTTAAGAATTCATAAAATATGCCAGTAATTACTAACAGATAAAACTAAATAAAACTTGATAAGATTAAATAATAATACTGAAAAGTGGACAAATAATGAAAAATATGTAAATAAGTTTGCTCTAGTCTAAATTATTTTAATTTGGTGGCCTACATTCTATGAAGATTGTAGTACACAATTACCAAAAACCGTACTCTTGAACAATTTATCGCCTTTCTCATTTGTATGTCCTGTTTGAGGATCGGTGCTTGGCTCACTGATTCTTGAATTGTCCCATTTGGACAGTTTGAGATTATAATGTTACATTTCGTTATTCATTTCCACCCTCGCCTTGTGGTAGATGTTTCGGTATTCTTCCTTCGTTCTCTGAGTGTGCAACGTCAAATAGTGCACTTTGAAGAATTGAGGGGAGATGCTACTAAAATTTCTACATGAAAGGGGTGTTGTGGAATGAATATTGTTGATACCCGATTTTGTACCAGCTCATTCAAGGGTCCAGGTCCAATCATAGCGTCACGCAATAAGATTGGTAACGTTGATGAGATTGCCATTCTTGAGAATGTTCTTGGGAACCGTAGGGGTTACCGCCTGGGAGTGGGACCTAAAATGACATAGCAATGTTCATCTTTTGCTTCTTCCTCCTTAAGATCATAGTCTGGAATGCCTACTGCAGGTTTAGCTCCAAATATGCAGCAATGGCTTTCAAGTTTGCACACTAGTCATATGGAATTGGATATGGAGTTGATGGAGTTAGGACATGGAGTTCAACGCACTGTCATTCCACCCACGTCAAGAATTGTGCTTCCTAGGACCGACGAAGAAGATGATGAAGATGAAGAAGAAGATGGAGAAAATGCTAATTTAGGGGATTAGGCTCTTATTATAGTCTCTCGTCATATTTGTACTATCTTTATTTATTGTTAGACATTTTAATATGTATGTTTTATCTTTTTGCTTTGTTATCTGAATGTTATTATTAGTACTATTATTTTCCAGTTTTTAATTATTTGTCATCTCGATCATCTAATTAAATTTCAATAAATTATTTAATTATTACAGTTTATTTCATATTTTTATTTTAATTTAATTCAAATTTTAAAAAACCCCTAATTTCTAATTAAATTAATAAGTAAGCTGCAAAAAGAAAAAATCCATATAGCGACGACAATGTCATCACTATTTATCAAGACGAAAAAATTTTAGCAACGATAATGTTGTCACTATAGGGTTTTACAAATTTAAAATTCGAACAGAAGTTGCCCAAATTCAAAACATTTTGCGAGGTCAGTTTCGATCATTACCACTGACGTCACTTTCAATCATTACAATGTCATCGCTAACAGCTGTCGTTGTTAAAAAACTATTAGCGATGAAGATTTAGCGACAACGGTTTCGCAATGACCTAAAAGATTTTTAGCGATGATTTCGGGTCTTTTAGCAACGACTATTGTCATCGCTATATCTCTCTTTTCTTGTAGTGTTAAAGACAAAGTTGGGAAAAAAACAAAGCAAAAGACAGGAAAAAAGAAAAAAAAAAAAAAAAACTTAAGAAAAAACTTGTTTGAAATGTTTCACAACTGAAGCTGAAATTTATGAGGATCATACGTAAAAATAATATATTTATACATGGACACATTTAAGAATAAATTAATTTAACAGGGTAATTAAAAAAGGGAGAATCTATGGTACACCTATCGTATAGGTAAGTGAGGTTTTTTTAACTGTTAGATTTGTGCATTTTTTAATTTTTACATGATTTTATACAGATATGACGGATAAAAAACCTGGCCTAACAATATGTTAGCATACTGAAAAAAGTCCTTTAGAAAAAATAATATTTTAAATAACCATAAGAAAAATATTTAAATAGAAAAATATTTAAATAAGATATGTTGAAAAATATTTAAATGAGATATGTTGAAAAATATATAAAAATTAAAGGTTATAAGAGGTAATAGAAAACGATAAGGGAGGAAGAGGGAAAAAAAAGGAAAAAAAAAATTAAATGAAAAAGGTTAAAAAAACTAAAGAGGCAACGAAATGGGGCAACGAAACACCCCAATAAACTTATTCACTTTTTAAGGAGAGAATACACATATTACAAGTAAAAAAAAAAAAAAAAAAAAATTGAAACATTTTTCTTTAATGAATGACTTAAAACCTTTGTCTGGCAGGTTTAAACCACAATTCAAATCCTTTTACCACATTATATTTTTTTTCTTGTCACAAAAATATAACCTATAAGCTGAACGGAAGTGTACAAAACAAATATTCATCACAATTTTCCTTATACAACCACCTTTGGCCGAAGCTCAATGCCTTGAACAATAAGTCCATTACGCAGCATCCTTATATAAGGTCCGCTTACTTCCCACAAGGAGATGGCCACCACATTATCATCATCATGATCATCACCATTGAAGAATTCCCCCATCTCCATTTCTGTCAAACCGTCATCTCGATCTCGAGAGTGGAATCCCTCATTTTCACGTGAGATAAAATCATCATCCAAATAAGCATCGCTCATTGCAACTTTCTCAATTCCTTCTTCAACATATCTGACCGATACTCGCTGTAATGGAGGGAACTCAACGTCGTTGAACCGCGGTGTGTAAACAAAGTAGGCAACATAGTGTGTGTTTGGGGATAGCAACCGTCGGTTTACCCTCACTTGGATCAAAAGTTGTGCTATGTCGTATATGTATGTCATCTCTGAAAATCTGTATAACATGACAACTCACATGTATCATCAGTTTCATATTAAAAGTTGAGATCACAAGTTTTTCTAACAATACTTTTTTTTAAAAAAAATATTTACCTTGAAGTAACTGGTTTGTAGTTGGGTACTCGGAAAAACACTGGACCCAAAGCATTTTGGTCTACACGGAGACTATATTGATCCCATGACATGGATAGGTCCCCGGGTCCGAACATACAACATATTTTGGCACTAATTTTGTCTAATACAAAACTCTGGTCAGCCAAAATAAGAACATTAGAATTAACATACAAAAAAAAAAAAAAAAAAAGGGTTTTAATATTTAATAGGTTGCATAATGTTATCAACATTGTACCTTGGAATTTCAATTTCGTATCAGATATCCATACCTTATCTTGAAGAATTACAAGCGTTAACCACTTGATGATGACTTTGATTTTTAGAGATTGCTACTCAAGTGTCATTTAGGCGGTCAAAATCATCGTTTGATCAAAGATAAGACATAAATTTGATAAAAATGAAATTAAAATTTAACGGCACAATGTTGGAAACGTCCAAATTCATGGTATATCTTTTTAATAAACTTAAAATGTAGGGTATAAAATAGTAAATAATTCTTTAAAAAAAAAAAAAAAAAAAAAAACTATGTGACTGATGATGATCGGCCAAACTATGTGCTGATGATTTGCCTATAAATCTGTTTATACCGTTTCACTTTATGTTTAATTGAAGTTGCTAAGCTTTCATCTTAGATCTCGCGTTCTAAAATTGTTGTCAACTCTTCTTAAGAAAACCTACAAATACCAAAATGGTGGCACTTAATTAAAGAATACAATCCGAGTGAAAGTACCTTGTTCTTAGTTCCATCTACAAGGACTGGAGAGTGAGCGAGACGAAAGTAAAGCTCTTTCTTGGAGGCAAACACCAATGGAGAAACTGATCTGGACACAATGTACTCCCAACAGGGCGGCAAGAACTTCTCCCAAACCACGTCGGATTCTGCGGCGGAGCAAAACTTGGTGGAGACTGCGGTGCATCTGCACGCGTCCCGAGGAGAGGTAAGCGAAAGAATGTGGGAAATGCACTTCTCTGGCAAGTTTGAGATGTTGAGCTCTAAATTTCCCTGTTTTTCCATGATCTCTCTATGTTTTTGGCAATCTGTTGCATGTGATTAGAGAAATATATATTTCGTTTCCTTGTGAATAATTTATATTATTTCTTCTAGTGCCAAGGTGGTTTCTTGGTAGCCAAGGAGATTACTTGGTAGCCAAGTTGTCTTGTTTGAGTTGTATCAATTTAATTATTAGTACAAATCATCGTCATTTATTATTGCTAATATGATGGAGAGGCTTGTATAGTGGCACGATTGATGGATATTAGTCAAGCTGGGTTTGAATAATAATTATAATATCAACAACGTGCAGACACCAACTTTTATGGAAATAAATAAGTAAAAAAATAAAAAGGTGAAGGGAATAATGAAAAACAAAAATTAAACCTTTTTTTTTTCTTAAATTGTAAATAAGAGAAAAAAGTATATAAAAAGTAAGTACAAGAACAAAAGATAAAAGGTGTAAATATATAAAAAGTGGAGGGTATAAATGAAAAGATAAATTAAACCCTTCTTCTTAAACTCTAAATAAGAGAAAAATGTAAATAATAAATAAAAAGTACAAAAGTGAATGACATAATTGGAAATAAAATTAACCACTTTTCCTTAAATTTGAAATAAAAGAAAAGAGTAGTAATAAGTAAGTGAAAAGTAAAAAGGTAAAGAGTATAAATAGAAAAAATAAAATAAAATAGAAAAACGTAAATAACAAGTAAAAAGTATAAAAAGTAAATGACATAAGAAAAACAAAAATTAATTACTTTTTCTTAAACTCGAAGTAAGAAAAAAGAATAAGTAACAAGTGCACAATAAAAAATGTGAGGGACATAAAAAAAAAAAAAAAAAAAAAAACCATGACAGTTGTCTGCTTTATCACACTTTTATTATATTTATAATCCGTTTAGTCCGCTCATTTGAGTTTTTAATTTGAATTGAGATGTGACTTTATATAAGAACTTTTTACTGTAACAAAAAAGTTAGATGTGACTGTTTTTGAGAGTTTTTTACTCTAAAAAAACTCAAATTTTAAACTCTCGATGAAATAAACGGGCTTTAGTTACTGCCTTAATTCTCATAGAGCATTCGTCATAGGAAATTGCACCTGTGAGAGTAATTAATTACAATACTCAATTAGATTCATTCTTGCGTGCCAAGAATTTGACCACCAAATGATAGCCACAGGAAGCATACAAACAACAGAAAACAAACAAGGAAAAATAGAAGAAGGATGGCAGAAATGGAAAAAAAAAAAAAAAAAAAAATCAAAGAAACCAGCTTGCTTTAACACACTTTTATTATATAATAGATATTGTGTTCTTTTTTTTATCGTGTTCAATGGGTTATAGTTTTATTCAGTGATTTTTACTTTTTTTATTTTTATTTTTTTTGCTTTTATTCAATATAGTTCTACACGTTTTTAGTTATTAGCTTTTGAGTGTCCACATTGCCGATGAAAAAAACTAAATATATATATATATGTAAGGTCTTTGGTCAGGCACTTGAAAAGTGCCAGACTAAAACGGTACTTGTATATTTATGTTAAAGTGTATATATTTATGTGTTTCGTGTATATATTTATATGTAAAGTTGTATATAAAAAATGATAATGTATATTAATCCTCAAAATATGTATATTTTATAGTAGTACGTGAATATATAGCTAAAAAATATGTATAATGATTGATTTATTGTATTTCAAGTTATAAAAACACTTTTAAATCGGATTGCCAAACACAAACGATGTCGTTTGTAAAAAAAAATAAAGGAGACAAAAAATTCCAATATCGGTCGAAAATTGAAATGGTGGAAATTGGAAAAGTGAGAAGGAGGGGCGATCATGGATCGACACTAAAGAGAAGAAGAAGAAAAAAGCTTCTAGAAGCTAAAAAACGCCGCGGACCAAGCTTTTCTCCGGCGGTTTCTCCGAAAAAAAAGGCCATCGGGGGACGACCTCGCCGCTCTCAATTCGTCGAAGTTAAATCCCTCGAGAAGGTAACTCTTTTCTTGATGAATTTTGATATTTTCCTATATTCAATTTCACGTTTTGATGAGTTCAAATTGCAACCGAGAGAATTCATGATTTTTTGTGTTTTTATTTTTCCCATTTATTTTTGTGTTAATTTTCGCAAATAGTGTAAAGGTTAGGTTTTTGATCGTATAATTCGTGGTGGTTTTTTTTTTTGGAGGAAGTTGAGAAGAATTTTTTTGATTTTTGAGCGAATTTTGCTTTGGGAGGAAATTTGTAAAGAGGATGTTATTTCTCTGCTAATTCACAAGCTCTCAAATGCGCTTGTCGTCTTTGATGAGAGAAGAAATGTCGGGGTGGAGGAGGAGATACAAGTGGGTGGGTTTGCTTTGGGAGTTATTAGTCTTTTGAGTGTCCGAGGGAGGTTGAGGAGGTCGAGAGAAAATTTGGTGTGCTTTGCGTTTGAGAAAAGGGATATGGGTTTTGTTTCTCAATTTCCAATCAAACCGTTCAATTTCCAATCAAAGCGGCCATAATTATTTAATCGATTGACCACTTTTATGTCTTTGGACTTAAGACCAATCCTATATATATATATATATATATATATATATGAATCTTTAAACATATATGCAATAATTTTTTTTATCACATTTCTGTAAAACAGAATCACAAAAGAACAAATCACAACATAGTAAGAATCTCTTATGAAGAAGAAATTAGAGTAATTAAAGATGTGGGATATCTTTATTCTTTTGAAAAATATTTTTTAATTATAGTTTATGTGTTTTTATTTATAGTTAATATGGGGGTATATTAGTGGGTTTTAATGTAATTTTAATATAGGTTACAATTGTAATAAACATAAATGATAATTTGGTGGGGACATTAATGAATTTAGTAGGTTCAAATATAATTTCTCAAAAATTATACACCTTTACGCGCCCGCCTCCTCTTCAGACATGCCATCGACAACTTGGCAGTTGTTCGGTCTCCGCTTTTGGGGTGGGAGTGCTTGTTCACTGGGGTTCCCTTTTCCTCAACCAATTCGGTTGTGTCAGCCCCCGGTCAAACATTTTGTTATAAGCTGGTTGGACAAAGATGGAATTGAAGGTAACATAGATTTGAGTTCAAGTGGGCAGGACCTTCAATCGACCATAGGGCGTATTCTACTCTTACTGAATTCATTCTATTGTTTGGTTTTTAAGTTCCAGAATGTTGTCTATGGATCAAAGGAAAGCCCCATTATGTTATGCCATTTGATTAATTAAAGTTCTATGCTGCTCTCCACTCCCCGAGGCCAAGGACAGGGTCAAACTGTCATTTCAGGATTTGTAGTCCGATACATTTCCATTATGTTACCTAGCCAAACCCACCACCTCATGTGCCAAAGTCAAACGTCCCACTTCCTCTTTTTATGAATATGAGGTGGCAGGCGGAGCACTCTATATGACCGGCTAGGGTTACTAGAGAAGAGGGACAACTTCTTTACATGACTAGATGGCAACCACCATGATACCAGCTAGTCACCGCCGGTAACCACTATAATCCCAGCCAACATGCGGTCACCGTTTATTAACACCACCAATGATGCCATCAGGGATTGGCCATTTCTATTATTTATTAGGAAAATAGTAGAAAATAGACCAATTTTTGTATATAGGCCAATTTTTTTATTAACTTTGTCAAGTTATGGTTTAACCAAATAAGATGGATAAACTTAAAGTTATGGTTCATTACAAGTTATGGTTCATAACCGACAAGTTATGGACAATTATGGATAATAATTTGTTATAGTTCATCAAGTTATCGAAAATAGTAATTTGACCTATTTATTAACTTATGTAAACTATTGACCTATTAATTTTAATTTATCTCAAGTCTTAGCCTATTTCCCTCTTTCTCCCTATTTATTACTTTGTTTTAAGATGAATAAATACTTATAATTTCCGCGCCTTCTATAATTTGGTCAATCGTTTACTGATAGCAATGAGAAAGGAAAGAGAGCTTTATCTTTGCTCTAATAAGATTTTTTTGCAGCTACAAAAAAATTGAAGGATTGAGATAGTAGAGTTCACGAAATTTGTTGTAGTATGCTCGTTTCCTCTCTTCTGCAAGCTTGAGAAAATGTAGGGCAAAGGGAATACATTTTACTGCTCACAATTTTCTCGGAAAGTAACCGAACCAATTCAAGAAAATAAACTACCTTTTATTCAGCGAAAGAAAAAAAAAAAAAAAAAAAAAAAAAAAAGTAAACAACCTTTCTCTACGCATATCAAATGTTTCTGTAATTTACCCCCACAAAAGAAATGACTAAACTTGAACTTCTGGAAACAGAACCTCTAATACTGTTGATAAAACAGACCTCACAATTTGAAATTTTATCACAGTGGGTAATGTATTTTACCCTTAAACATATCCTTCAGGGTACTGCTAAAGGAAAAATGATGCAAATCTCAAAATGCAATTTTGTCACACATATATACTTGCTCTATCTCAGTGACAACTCTTAAACCAAAACCGAATTAAAAACTAACTAGAATGTAAAAACTGCAGATAAACACAGGGGTTCAGTCTAGTTCTTTTTCCCTCTACCCCTTCTTGGTCCAACAACAACCCATCCGTCTTCCACTTCAGAAGAAGGCCCAGGCTCCGGCTCGTCTACTACCATGTGTTCTGAATTCAAATTTGACACGGGTTTTGATGATCCAACCGTCATTTTTAGTGAGCCATCGTTCCTAATGCTATCAGGTCTCTCGTCCATGTTCTCATCGTCGTCGTCGTCGTCGTCATTGTCATCGTTTACCTGATAACAATTGGCAAGCAAAAAAAAAAAAAAAAAAAAAAACAAACACTTGTAAAATATTACCATTTTGACTTTCTGAATTATTGAACGTTGGCAACGACTACAACTCATGGCTTGGATATTAAAGTTGGCAAGAAAAGTAGTCCACTATTAATCCTTGCTTGCCATCAAATAATCTAACATGTCGCGTATTGAGACAGATAACTCAAGTGACATATTATAAGTTCATATGATATTATGACATCAAGTATTAGGTGGATTCTACCTATCAAATTATGCCTTCCCTTTGAGCCTCATAATACGGACCAACAGTTTAAAGAGACACTATGCATGACTAGGATGGGATCGTTGCAAGTTGGAAGGTGATTGAATTACTGCAAAGTTTAGTCCTTTTCAGCAACGCAAGACAAATGTGCATATGTATATCGATTTCATTGTATCTCATTTTAAATATCATCTATATGTTAAGGGGAGTCGGGGACTGTATTATCAATAGCATGTGAAACAGGTTCACAGGAAGATACAGCAGTAAGCAGTAGGGGGGAAACGGAAAACTATTAAACTTTGCAATCTAAGAATTTTAACTACAAATTACCTGTCTGACATGAGAGACAGGGACCCTCCGATGATTAGACTCCCTAAGAGCTTCAATGGACGTAAAATTACCATCCATACACTCTTCATGCAAAATCATTAATTTTTCGGCTATCTGCAAAGACCAAGAGAAAAAACTTTAGGGGCTAATTTAAAATGAAATAAAATAAAAGGCCTAATACAAGTTCTCCATCAATAAAGGAGCTTAAAATAAATAAAAAAAAAAAAGGAAATACTGGATTAATATTGAATCATAGTCATGTAATAAGTAATAACGTAGCCCTAAGCTAAGCCAAGCTAGGCCAGGCCAAGTTTCCTGTTCTTTTAGAGCTTGTCTGTACGAGGAAAAAGTGGGAGGAGGGAGAGGGGTGACATTGAAGAATTTTGGTGCCCATGGTTGAAGAGCAAAGCGGATGGAATGGATTGGTTGGAGATTTCAAATCCTTCAACGTAATCAGTTTTAATCTCTCCAAATGTGAAAGAGGTTATAGGAGATAATCCATACCAACCACAATAAGAAAAAGTAGGGCTGAACAAAAACCCAATAACCAGACTTACGCAGGTTTAAGCCAACCACAAGTTTGGTTTAACTCACCCAACCTGAATTTTGCATTGGGTAGGCGGTTTTTAGCAACCCATCATATACCAACCCACCCAATAAACTTGAGTTTTTAAAATAAGTTTATGACATATATTTGAACTTGAATTGTTGACCTTCCTCTATATTTTCCTTGTCTAAGTTATATGGCCGCCTTCTATCCTCCTTACCTTCTTTCCCTCTTATCAAACATTATCTTAGTTTCTAACTTCCTATTTTAGCGGTTGCCCAATTACTTTAATATCCTTTTCTTGTCAATGTTTATGTAAGAACCTCAAATCGAAAAAGTATTCTCTAATTTCTCTTGTTTAATGTTAAATAAGAAATTCATACCTCTTCAATGCTGCCATCGTCAACCATAGTATTGAGAGAAAGCAAGCCTTCTGCAAGCTTGTCTTCTAAATCATCTATGTAAAGATCCTCTGAACAAACAACCAATATCAATCAAGAAGTAGCTAAAATTCGTATCATTTTCTTAAAATAAAGATATAAATTATGGTACCATCTAGTTTTAAATTTTATCAAGTTGGAACCTCAGTATTTGGAAAATCTCATTATCTTAGTATTTAAAAAAAGTATCTACTACCTTGAACTTGTTGTTTGAGACATGAAATAATGGTTCTGCATTTGTCCATTAAGAAAAAAAAAAAAAAAAAAAAAAAATTCGAAGGGCGATGAATATGAATTTGTTCTGTTTTGGTTCCGTTTTCGAGTTCAGTCTTTTTTTTTTTTTTTTTTTTTTTTTTTTTTTTGTTTTTTTTTTTTTTTTTGTTTTTTTTTTTTTTTTTTTCATTTGATTATGTCCATAGACCGTAATGGCAGATTCATCATTTCATGTCCCAAAAAAATAAACATTTTCCAAAGAAGAACAAAATAGAATTTTAGAAAGAGGAAAACAGGAAGTACCAGAAGAAGAGTGAGTGAACCAGGACAAGACATCGGAGTGAATCTGATCGGCTTTCAGGCGAGAACTCCGACCGCCCCACTCGTTATCGACGGCCAATTGGAGCGCAGACCACCGGGAGAGAACCAGACCAATGCCTTCGCTCAACTCCGTCGCCGCCTCCGCCGACAATACCTTCTTCTCGTCCTTCATCTCTCTGCAATCACATTTACATACACATTCCTAGATCATCATAAAAAATGGAGGCATTCGTACCAAAAATCGAAAAAAAAAAAAAAAAGTGAAATAAATATGGGAATTGCATTTCAATTTCAATGAATCAAGAAAAAAATCTGACGAAATAACGCCATTTCTAGTATCAAGCTGCTTAGTCCTGGTAATTGGAAAAGGCAAAAACCTTTATAGCATAAATATTCGAGAGATTTCATCGCAGTTAGAATTGAAAATCAAGAAGAAAAACACGAATTCAATAAGGGAAATCTCGGATTAAGATTATTCAAGAGAGAAAACCATACCTTAAAAGTAAGATGTCTGAAAAACTGGCTTTCTACTCAGAGGAGGGTTCGGTGTTGAAGCCAAGTAAAGAAAGCTTCGGCTGTGCTTCCGCGAAGAGAGAGACAGTGGCCCTAAATGAACAAAAAGTATGAAGCATTTTTCAAAATGACCCCTAATTTTTCTAAAAATTGTACAAAACGTCCTCTAGTCTATAAAACCATCCAAAACATCCCGTTTGTCCAAATGTCTATAATGGGAAATTGGGCTGGGTAGCCGAATCTACACCCAGTCCAAAATACTTGACCACAACTTTTTAATATTAGATAAAGAAAAATTATAGTAAATAATATATTTTTAAAAATAAATTAAGTAAATAATAAATTTTAAAATTATTTAAAATAAATAATAATTTAAGTGATAAATTTATGACCGATAAAAAATAATTTATGTAATAAAAAACTTAAAAAATTATTATTTACAAAAAAAAAATTCTTCTTACTAATCTAATCGTAAAATGAAATTTTACATGAAAAATATATTATTACTAACCGTAAATGAATCACGTAAATAATTATTTATTACATAAATTATTATTTATTTTAAATAATTTTAAAATATATTATTTATTTAATTTATTTTAAAAAATATGCTATTTATTACGTTCTCTCATAAACGGTCGAAAATATTCACGTTCTTCTTCCCCTTTTCGTTTTTCTCTCAGCCTGGGTCTGCAACATCGACAAGCGGGCAAACCAGCACGACAAGGCAGCGGATCTTTGCTAATTGTTGGCATGTCGTTGGAGATGAACTACGCCAGCCTCCCCACCACCGCTTACAAAGTCGGTCAATCAGTGATTGACTCCGATCAATCACTAGTTTTTTCGTTCTTGAGGCAAGATTGCTCCATCATCTCCTCTTCGATCCTCTTATCTCAATCAATAAGCCACATTAACTTGCCTTGGACAGGAAGATCTGACAATAAGCTGCTGTAGTGAATTCATTTTCCTCTCTTCCTCACTTCTATATCTTCTCCTCTCCTTTCTCTCTCTACCACAGGAAAAAATGGCTAACCGCCTGAAGAAAGGGTTCCCACGAGATCTCTCCCTCTATCTCCTCCCTTTTTTTCTTCCCACCTGCAATTGTGACAACGACGACGACTCCAGTCTTCTTCGCCCCGGCCACTGCACAAGGCGGCTAAAACGGCCAGTCGGCCATTTAACTAATTTTAAAGAAGTGCGGCCATTTTTGAAAACTCGTCCCTATATATATTAAAAAGATTTATACATTTTCCAGTCAAAATGCTTGTTTTGATTGAACATAATATATTTATAGATAATTAGAACATGCATAAAAGCAAAATATTTAAGTGAGTAAATCAAAGACAAAGTTAATTAAGCGGGACATATGAGGAAAAAAAAAAAAAAAAAAAAAGGAGAAAAGGACGCGAGAAAAAAATGTTTAAATATTCTAATAGGGACATATTCAAGAAAAAATAATAAGTAACGGTAAAATTTGAGTTTAGCTGTAGTAAAAAGTTTTCAGAAACAGTCACATCTAATTTTTTAACTATAGTAAAAAGCTCTCACATAAAATCACATCTCAACTTGAATTACAAATTCGAATCAGCGAAGTAAATGAGACAAAGAAAATGTATTTTGAGAAGACAATTGGGGGCCTAAAGAGGCCATTTCTACTGTATTCTTTTGAGGGTGTTTGGTATGAAGATTCGTATCATGATTTGTGTTGGTTCGTGATTCATTATAATATTTTTCTTCACAAAAAATATACGTAAATTAAGAATAATTTTAAATCATAATTATAATTTCATGAATCAAAACGTCAATCTTAATGAATTTACTAACGTGACATGTCACATTTGTAATTATAGTTTAAATCTGTAAAAATGATTTAAATTACTTAAGAAAAATGAGAAAAGTACAAATTTTATCATGTTTTTATATAAACCTATTATTTATATCATTTTAAATAATTAAGTGTTATAAATTTTATTAATTAATTAATGACAATTGTATTTTTTTTTAACAATGCAGTGTAAATAACATTTTTTTTACCACTTTTAATAGTATTTTTGGTTTTTTCCTTAAAAAATAAAAAAAATGAAAAAAAAAGACAATTTCAAAAAATATTTATAAGCTTTTAAAATATTTTATTCTATTTTAGTAAGTCTCTTTGTCAAACTAAAAAAAGTAACTGCTGACCGTTCCAAACGGTATTGAGTGTGCAGGTATTATCAGAACACACCGTACGGACATTTGAGAGCAACCGTAAGAATGCGTCCATCTTCTCATTAAATACTCTTCTCCTCCCACACCTTGGGACTCCTACTTCACTAGTCCTCACCAGAAAACACCCACGTTTATCACGACCTTCTTTCACTTTGAGTACTTTTCTTTCATTACGAGAAATAACTTGAAGTTATTCGAGCTTTTGAGGTAGTTATTATTAAATATAAAAATTTAACGACATGACATAATAAAAATATTTTTATTAATTATCATAATTTTTATAATCAATTATATAATTTATCACAATCATTTATATGTTACGATTAAAATAATAATATTCATCGATAGATAAAATGGGAATGATCATTAAAATTACACTTGTATATTATTCTATAATACTAAAGTAAGTAGTGATGTTACTGTTTTTTGAATAGTGTGCGGTCTTTTTTGTCCTTATGTGTGTGATTTTTTTTTGTCAATAGTGTGCGGATGGTTATGCCTGTGAAATTTCTTTTTTCCTTCAGATGGCTATGCCCTTGAAATTTTTTTTATTTTTTTTCCTTTTCTTCTCCCCGTGCATTGTGGAGTCGAGCTGGCCATTTTCCTTTTTTCCTCTCTCTTCTCCCAAACAGCTGTCATAATCTTGAAATTTTTTGTTCCTTTGGCTTCTGGTCTTTTCTTTTTCTTTCGGTCTTATGCTTCTATCCCCCCCCAAACGGGGTCGGTGACGTGGAGCTCGATTAGGAATTAATAAAACAAATCCCCAACCGGGCCCCACACTTGTCTGCATTAAAAATATAAATAAATTACATAATCTAGGAGCCTCCGATACACATGGCTCCACCCCACAGGACATACAGTATCGTACATACATGCTCATGTAAATAATCATTACAACAGATATCAACCACAGTCTAGTAAATCCAAATATTAAATAAGTTTACATAGCTTTTCTCAATTCCTTACATTTTATAACAGAGGATGAACGCGATCCTCACTTGCTTGACCCGTAGCACGACTCCCCCCCAAACGGGGTGGGTGACGTGGAGCTCGGTTAGGAATTAATAAAGCAAATCCCCAACCGGGCTCCACACTTGTCTACATTAAAAATATAAATAAATTACATAATCCAGGAGCCTCTAATACACAGGGCTCCACCCCACAGGACATACAGTATCGTACATACATGCTCATGTAAATAATCATTACAACAGACATCAACCACAGTCTAGTAAATCCAAATATTAAATAAGTTTACATAGCTTTTCTCAATTCCTTACATTTTATAACAGAGGATGAACGCGATCCTCTCACTTGCTCGACCCGTAGCACGACTCAGCTACGATGCACTGCTCCTTGAATCCCCTGGGAGGGGTTTAAACATTTGAAACATGAGCGAAAGGCCCAGTATGATATAATTTAAAATACTTAAAATAAAAGAGTGCGTAAATGAATAAATAAATAAAATAAGACATTCAGTCCTGGCAAAACAGCCATAACCTTACATCCCTTTTCTCAAAGGAAATATAACAGTAAATAATCCATATTACAGGCTTTAGCGAGTAATTAGTACAAATTACTCACCTCACCAAGTGCCTCGCCTACCCGGACCGGTTTTGGATTCTGTCCCCGAGGATGCACTCTCCGCATCCTATTTAGGCTTACAACAATAGACTCTATTACCAGTTCACAAGATCTCTTATCTTAAGAAATCATTCATTTAACATTATAAAATCGTTCATATGACCCCACGAACTACTCAAGCCGCGGGCCCCATGGCTGGGCAAGCCATGAGGTTCCATGACTAGACAAGCTATAGGTTCCAAGGACAGGACAAGCCAAAGAATTCTATAACTAACAAGCCATGGTTTTTAAAACATTTTTCTTTCGCAAACCAATCCCTTTCTTTAAAACATTTTCAAGACCAAAATCCTTTTTGAAGACAGGCTCACAAAGAAGAGGGATAGAAATCCTACCTCGCACAATTAAACCTGGGATTAGGGTTGCCTTTTCCGGCTTCCACATCCTCAAGCCCCTTCAGTCTGAATCCACAGCGAGCGCTGATACAAAACACCACTTTAGGATCAATCATCAGTCCTAAAGTAATACAATTTCACTTATATACCAAGATTTTCAATTAGTGTGCCCTAATCCATTTTCATGTTTCAAATTCCATTCCAAGGGTTTTAAATATCAAATCAGGGATTAAAGATGCTAATCCTTTCATCCCAAGTCCCCAAATGAAGCTAATTTGGGTTCTCCCCGAAAACAGGGACCAAAACAACAATTTCAGGCCAAACAGGGTCAAACCCCGTGTACACCGGTCGACCGGTGTCAGAGCAGTGCAACACTACCGGTCGACCGGTAGTGTGCACAGGTCCGGTCGACCGGTAAGCTTGCAATCCGGTAGACCGCACAGGTCGACCGGTGAAATTGACTGCGCGAGAGAACTCGCGAAAATCGGTCCAAAAACCTGCAAATCCAGTCCCAAATCTAAATATTTCAAAGGAAAAACACTAGATCCGGGTTCTAGGTCCTAAAACAAGTCCAAAGAACCCAAGATCTCCAATTTCTACTTTAGTTTTACTCAAAATCATGAAAAATCCGTTTTGAACCAAAATAAGTTTTGAAATCTGAAAAACATAGATTCAAGAGAGGTTCTTTCAGTAATCTTACCTTAAATCCTTCTCTTGACGTTGAAAATACTTTGAAACTCGTCCTTGGCTCAAAAGTCATTTGATTTGGGACACAAAAAATCGGAGAGAGAGAGAGAGAGAGAGAGAGAGAGAGAGAGAGAGAGAGAGAGAGAGAGAAGAGAGAGAGAGAAGAGAGAGAGAGAGAGGGCTGCACGGGAGAGAAAGGAAGGAAGAAAGAATGGAAAAGAAAAAGGAAAAGAAAAATAAAAATAAAAAGGAAATGACATGTGCAATATAACAGTCTAGAAATGCGCCCACACACACTTCTGGATTAAAATAAATTACTGTAAACAATTTAAATACTTGGAATCATTTGAGCTCAATTAATTAAATCAGATTAGGCACACTAATAATCTTAATTACCTTAATTAATCTCAATTAATTCTTTAGGGTGTTACAGCTCCACCCCCTTAGGCAATTTCATCCTCGAAATTAAAACTCACCTCAAAGTGCAAACAGATGCGGATAACGTTCCTGCATCATTGTTTCAAGCTCCCATGTTGCTTCCTCAACACCATGGTGCTACCACAGCACTTTCACTAACGGGATCTCACGGTGACGCAGACTCTTCATATTCCGGTCAATAATCTGGATAGGTGCCTCTCTGTACGTCATGTCCTCCTGTATTGGAACGTCATACCATTGTACTACAGCTTCTGGGCCAGGTTAACATTTCCGAAGCATGGAGACATGGAATACATCATGCACGTGAGATAACTCAGGCAGTAAAGCCAACCGGTACGCCACCACTCCGACTCGTTGCACGATCGGGAATGGTCCCACATACCTTGGGGCGAGTTTTCCTTTCACACCGAACCGAACAACTCCCTTACGTGGGGAAACCTTTAGCAAGACAAAGTCGCCTTCTTGAAATTCCAAAGGCCTACGCCTTCTATCAGCATAACTTTTCTGACGACTCTGAGCTGTAAACAGACGTTCTCAAATCACAATTATCTTCTCATTATTCTCCTAAATGACTGCTGGTCCAGTGCTCAGTCGATCCTCTGGTTCCAACCAACACACAGGTGACCTACAAGGACGACCATACAGAGCTTCAAATGGTGCCATTCCAATACTGGCTTGATAGCTGTTATTGTACGCAAACTCAGCAAGATGCAGGTATTTCTTCCAGTTCTCGCCAAAATCCAGAACACAAGCACGAAGCATATCGTTTAGAATCTGAATAACTCTTTCAGATTGTCCATCCGTTTGAGGATGAAATACGATGCTGAAGTTCAATTCTGTTCCCATGGCTTCCTGGAAACTTTTCCAATACCTTGCATTGAAACGCGTATCACGATCGGACGTGATCGACAATGGTACTCCATGGAACTTCACGACATGTTCCAGGTACAATTCTGCCAGAACCTTCCGAGAATAGGTTGTTGTCCCTTGTAAGGCTACCCAAGAGGGGGTGAATTGGGTTTTTACTAATTTTTCGGATTTAACACTCTCTATCAAGATTAATTACAAATGACAATTAATCTTACACAGTTAATTTATCAAACACTTGGTGTGCCAAAATTATGTAAGTTTTGATAATATCACAAACACTTAATATACACAAAGTGAGTCAATCTAATATCATATGACAAGTTCACCAAGCTTATTATCAAGAGTTTAGATCAATTAATATCAACTAACAAATTTAAAATTTAGAAATTAAAGAGATAAGGGTAAGAGAGATGCAAACGCGATTTATAGTGGTTCGACAAATAAATTTGCCTACATCCACTTTGTTGCGAGATATTCCGCCTCTCGACCTCTTCCACTATACGATCGTCTAACCGGCACGATCACTCCTCTTACAAGAAAGCGAATCTTTCTACCCGAGGCTTTGCCTAACCTCTTACACAATGTCGATTTTCTACGGAGATCGACTAACCAATAAACCCAAAACGACAATGAGGATTATGAAAAAGAGTAGCTCAGCCGTACACTCCTTACAATGATTTTACACACTTGAAATGATTAGGAGATTTTGAAATCACACTATCAAGATATAATCCAATGTAGGCTCAAGTGAGTGTGAGAAAGTGAAGTAAGGCTTTTTAGAAGATGATGATTATGGAAGCACTTAGTAGAAAGCTTTTTGGAGTTTCAAGAGATTTTAGAGCTAAAAGACAACTTTTCACTTTCAGAGATATGTTCTATTTTTAGAAAGATGACTTTTGTCTATTTAAACTCACTTTCCAACGGCCTCATTTATGACCGTTCACCCGACACCGGTCGACCGGAGCGGTTGACCGGTTGAATCAAATTTGAAATTTCAATGTTCAACGGTCTTAAATGCAGGCAATTGATCATGACCGGTCGATCGGAGCGGTTGACCGGTTGAGGCAGCACCGGTCGACCGGTGCATTTGGCCTTCTTCTGTCTCCGGACGACATAGGTCGACCGGTTGACGTTAATTAAGTTCAAACCTTCACAAAGTTATTCTTTTAGACCAAATGTCATTAAACCATCAGTTTAGTCTCATTTTAAAAGAGTGATGTGAGTGTGTGCATGAGCCTAAACAAGATTTAATCAAGATAGCATGACATCAAAATCAAATACAAGACTATTGAGATATAAGAACCTATGAATAACTTGTCTTGCTTGATTTTGTTTGCTTGCTCTTGATCTTTGATTTTTCAACACTTCAAGCTTTGAGCTCCTTCTTCAATTTGCATTTCTCAACCTTGAATGTATGCATTGCATTCCATACTATGCTTCTTGAGTTGATTTATAATATCAATTTTGCTAACAACACAACTCAAAGTAGAATCATTAGTAACATAATACATTGTGTTTGTTATCATCAAAACATGAGATATATTTAACCTTGGGCCAACATAGGTTGCACGGAACGGTATGAAATGCGCAGATTTTGTCAACCGATCTACCACCACCCAGATGGCATCATGCCTATACTCAGTTCTCGGTAGTCTCATCAGAAAATCCATCGTGATGTGCTCCCATTTCCATCTCGGGATAGTAAGAGGTTGCAACTCTCCCGCTGGCTTCTTATGTTCAGCTTTAACTTGGAGGCAAGTCACGCATTCCGAGACGTACTCACGAACATCTTTCTTCATGCCTCTCCACCAGTACTGTCTCTTTAAGTCCTGGTACATCTTGGTACTACTCGGATGAATGGCGTACCTCGATTTGTGAGCCTCATGCAGAATCGCTTTCTTGATCTCACCCACTTTAGGAACAGCGAGGCAGTTGCGGAAGTACAACGTCCCGTCTTCTCAGATTCTCCAATCCTTAAAATGTTCTCCATTTTGGATTCGAATCCAAATTCCTTGGAGGTGTGGATCCTGCCATTGATTCTGCTTAACTTGTTGCACAAGAGCTGGTGCAGAGATCAGATTATACACTACAGTCTGGTTATAATCCTCATGGTACTGAAGATCATACTCACTCACTACTTCAGTCCTCTTCCAATCTTCCAAGGCTAATGACGCTAGAGTCCCTGATGTTTTCCTGCTAAGGACATCAGCCACCACATTAGCTTTTCCAGGATGATACTGCAGAGTGAAGTCATAATCTTCTATGTACTCTACCCATCTCCTCTGTCTGAGATTCAGATCTTTCTGAGTAAACAAGTACTTCAGACTCTTATGATCAGAGAAGACCTGAAACTTTGCTCCATAGAGATAACATCTCCATATCTTCAGAGCAAATATTACCGCTGCTAACTCCAAGTCATGCGTGGGGTAGTTCCGCTCATGCGGTCTCAGTTGGCGAGATGTGTAAGCCACTACATGTCCGCCTTGCATCAAGACACAATCAAGCACAACCCCCGAGGCATCAGAGTACACCTCGTATGGCTCCTCGGTATTAGGAATCATCAGAATCGGTGCACTTGTCAACCTTACCTTCAATTCCTGAAAGGCATGTTTGTATTCAGCATCCCACTCGAATCTGACTTCTTTCTTGGTCAACCGAGTCATCGGTGCAGCGATACTCGAGAAATTCTTTACAAAACGCCGGTAATACCCCGCGAGTCCAAGAAAGCTTCGGATCTCTGCCACATTCTTCGGCCTTTCCCACTGTAATATCGTTTCAATTTTGGAAGGGTCCACAGAAATTCCTTGTCCTGAAATTACGTGGCCAAGGAACTTCACCTCTGTCAGCCAGAAGTCACACTTCTCCTTCTTCGCATACAACTGGTGCTCACGAAGAGTCTAAAGAACAATCCTCAAATGCCATTCATGTTCTTCCCAAGTCTTCGAATACACTAAGATGTCGTCAATGAACACAATGACGAACTGATCCAAGTATGGCCGAAAAACACGGTTTATCAAATCCATGAATGCAGCAGGGGCATTTGTCAACCCAAATGGCATCACCAGGAACTCGAAATGTCCATATCGAGTCTGAAAAGCAATCTTCGGAATATCCTCTTCCCTGATTTTCAATTGGTGGTACCCGGACCTCAAGTCAATCTTCGAGTAAAACTGTGATCCACCCAACTGATCGAATAACTCATCGATCCTCGGCAATGTGTATTTATTCTTCACAGCTACCATGTTCAATTAACGGTAGTCAATGCATAACCGAAGAGATCCGTCATGCTTCTTTACAAATAGCACTGGTGCACCTCAAGGGGAAGTACTATTCCAGATATATCCCTTCTCTGCCAGCTCTTCAAGCTGCATTCTTAATTCCTTCATCTCCGCCGGAGCCATCCAGTATGGAGGAATAGAGATAGGTGCTGTTCCCGGAACTAAATCAATGCAGAATTCAATCTCCCGATCCGGCGGTAAACTAGGTAGATCCTCAGGAAATACATCTGCAAACTCATCCACCACAGGGATTCCCGCACTATCTCCGCTCACTTCAGATTCACCTTCTAAGGCAAGAAAGGAGGAGAAACAGGCTAGATTCCTCCGTCCCCCAACATTGTACTTTAACAGTTGTTCCCCAAGGACTGGATTCATCTCTGCCTGATAAGAAATTACTGTTCCGGAATCTGTCGCCAATGTTACCTTCCTACGGTAGCAATCAACAATCGCTCCGTACCTTGACAGCCAGTCCATTTCGAGTACCACATCAAACAGGGTCATCGGAAGGATAATCAAATCTGCTCTCAATCGCTCACCACCAATCGTGATTTCACACGACTTACACACACTCATCACCTCCACACATCCCAGTGGGGAGTTCAAAGTCATCGGGACTTCTAGATTCTCACTCTTCAGTTTCAAAGTCCGAACAAACGAACTTGATATGAACGAGTGTGTGGCACCTGTATCAAATAACACGTGAGCAAAAGAATGAGAGATTATGATCATACCCTCAACCATCGTATTGCTGGTCTGACCTCCAGAGCTGCCCCCTGCCAGGGTACATGCTTATCCCTGTACTTTTCCCTTTCCTCTGTCACCAACATTAGGCCGTTGAGCTGGAGGCCTATACTATTGTGGCGGAGGTGGTTGTGCCGGTCTCGATGCTTGAGGCGGGAACTGTGAATATTGAGGCAGCTGATAGTTCGGCGCATGAGGGTATGGCATCTGTTGCGGCTGGTATGGTGGCATGTACTGTGGTGGCCCTTCTTGGCTGTAGGAAGTTTCACTTTGGACTTGTTGAGCCGGCAGCCGATTAGGACAATTCCTCCTAATATGACCCACCTGCCCACAATGGTGACACCTGGGCCCGTAAGGAACACTTCTGTCACTCCCAGACGAACTACTGCCATCACTTGCGGTTTCTTCTACCACTCCACTGTGGCCCACCTGAAACAGAAGGTCTACTAGAGACAGAGACTCGATCCGCCTCTTCTTCCTTGCTTTGACGATAGGCCAAGTTATCTTGTTCCACCCTCGTAGCAGCAGCTACTAAATGCCGAAAGTTTCGAAGTCTTAGAGCCACTAAGGATCTCCTCACAGAGTTCTTGAGGCCCTTCTCAAACTTAAGACATCTCATGTTTTCAGACTCCACTAGAGATGGCGCAAACCGGGATAGGTCATTAAACTTGACCTCATATTGCCTCACAGACATGTCACCTTGTAGCAGCGACATGAATTCCAGTGCTTTTTCTTCCCTGTAACTCTGAGGGAAGTACTGGTCATTGAACAACATCTCAAACTGCTCACAGGTCATCCCTACGACATCCATTCTCCTCTTAACCTGTTTCCACCAAGTGTTTGCTAACCCTTCCATCTTGTACACCACAAATTCCACCCAGTATTCCTCTAGGACTCCCATAGTACTCAAATACTTGACTATGGAGTCAATCCAGAACTCACTTCCTGGGGTCCTCCCTCACTGTTAAATGAGGGGATAGGCGCTCGCCTGAATTCCTGAAAATACCTTTGTTTTCGATCCTCAGCAAGTCGCTCATTCTGAGCTCTAGTGGCCATACCTTGAACGGCAACATACATGGCATCAAAGAACCCTTGATTCAGTTGTTCCGACTGGGTGCCTAGTCAACGGTGAGGCGCCATTTCCTTCAATTGAAATAAAACTAGACTGTTCAGTGGATAACAGATGTCACACATGTATGTACAATCCTGGGGTTCTTAACCTAAAGCTCTAATACCACTCTGTCATGCCCCCCCTCCCCCCAAACGGGGTGGGTGACGTGGAGCTCGATTAGCAATTAATAAAGCAGATCCCCAACTGGGCCCCACACTTGTCTGCATTAAAAATATAAATAAATTACATAATCTAGGAGCCTCTGACACATAAGGCTCCACCCCACAGGACATACAGTATCGTACATACATGCGCATGTAAATAATCATTACAACAGACATCAACCACAGTCTAGTAAATCCAAATATTAAATAAGCTTTCATAGCTTTTCTCAATTCCTTACATTTTATAACAGAGGATGAACGCGATCCTCACTTGCTCGACCCGTAGCACGACTCAGCTACGATGCACCGCTCCTCGAATCCCTTGGGAGGGGTTTAAATATTTGAAACATGAGCGAAAGGCCCAGTAGGATATAATTTAAAATACTTAAAATAAAAGAGTGCATAAATGAATAAATAAATAAAATAAGACATTCAGTCCCGACAGAACAACCAGAACCTTACATCCTTTTTCTCAAAGGAAATATAACAGTAAATAATCCATATTATAGGCTTCAGCGAGTAATTAGTACAAATTACTCAGCTCACTAAGTGCCTCGCCTACCCGGACCGGTTTTGGGTTCTGCCTCCGAGGATGCACTCTCCGCATCCTATCTAGGCTTACAGCAATAGACTCTATTACCAGTTCACAAGATCTCTTATTTTAAGAAATCATCCATTTAACATTATGAAATCGTTCATATGACCCCACGAACTACTCAAGCCGCGGGCCCTATGACTGGGCAAGCCATGAGGTTCCATGACTAGATAAGCTATGGGTTCCAAGGACAGGACAAGCCAAGGAATTCCATAACTAACAAGCAATGGTTTTTAAAACATTTTTCTTTCGCAAACCAATCCCTTTCTTTAAAACATTTTCAAGGCCAAAATCTTTTTTGAAAACAGGCTCACAAAGAAGAGGGATAAAAATCCTACCTCGCACAATCAAACTTGGGACTAGTGTTGCCTTTTTCAGCTTTCGCTTTCTCAAGCCCCTTCAGTTTGAATCCACAGCGAGCGCTGATACAAAACACCACTTTAGGATCAATCCTCAGTCCTAAAGTAATACAATCTCACTTATATACCAAGATTTTCAATTAGTGTGCCCTAATCCATTTTCATGTTTCAAATTCCATTCCAAGGGTTTTAAATATCAAATCAGGGATTAAAGATGCTAATCCTTTCATCCCAAGTCCCCAAATGAAGCTAATTTGGGTTCTCCCCAAAAAAAGGGACCAAAACAACAATTTCAGGCCAAACAGGGTCAAACCCCGTGTACACCGGTCGACTGGTGACAGAGCAGTGCTACACTACCGGTCGACCGGTAGTGTGCACAGGTCCGATCGACCGGTAAGCCTGCAATCCGGTAGACTGCACAAGTCGACCGGTGAAATCGACTGCGTGAGAGAACTCGCAGAAATCGGTCCAAAAACCTGCAAATCTAGTCCTAAATCCAAATATTTCAAAGGGAAAACACTAGATCCGGGTTCTAGGTCCTAAAACAAGTCCAAAGAACTCAAGATCTCCAATTTCTACTTTAGTTTTACTCAAAATCATCAAAAATCCGTTTTGAACCAAAATAAGTTTTGAAATCCGAAAAACATAGATTCAAGAGAGGTTTTTTCAGTAATCTTATCTCGAATCCTTCTCTTGACATTGAAAATACTTTGAAACGCATCCTTGGCTCAAAATCCGTTTGATTTGGGACACAAAAACCGGAGAGAGAGAGAGAGAGAGAGAGAGAGAGAGAGAGAGAGAGAGAGAGAGCGGGAGTGAGAGCGAAGAAGAGAGAGAGAGAGGGCTGCATGGGGGAGAAAGGAAGGGAGAAAGAAAGGAAAAGAAAAAGGAAAAGAAAAAGAAAAATAAAAAGGAAATGACATGCGCAATATAACAGTCCAGAAATGCGCACGTACACACTTCTGGATTAAAATAAATTACTGTAAACAATTTAAATACCTTGGAATCATTTAAGCTCAATTAATTAAATCAGATTAGGCACACTAATAATCTTAATTATCTTAATTAATCTCAATTAATTCTTCAGGGTATTACAACTTCATTTCTCGATGTTTTTGCATCAGCCATTGAAATTTTGATGTTTCAGAGGGTTTTCACGATAATAAGGTACATAAATTTTGTATATTTTTTGCCATTATTGTTGGGCTTTTTTATTGGTTTTTTTGGTTTATTCTTTCTTCTTCTTTGGAGAACTTTTCCCTTCTCTCCCCTTTTTTTTTTGGTTTTTTTTTTTTTTATCATTTTTCCCTCTTTTTTATCTTATTTCTAAATTTAGGGATTTTATGTTGGAAATTTAAGGAAAAAATTATATTTATGCATTTGTATTGTTTCTTTGGTGGGTGATTTGTTTTTGTTTTATTTTTGGGGATAAACATCCATTTTTTTCCTTTTTTTTTTCTTATTTATTTATTTGTAATATTATTAATTGATGTAATTTTTACATTTTTGTACCATTTGTAGAATTTTGTTCTTTAATCTTCTGGGCAGTTTTTTTTATATGGTTTTTTCTGTCAGTTTCTAGAGAGTTGTTACTATGTTATCGTGTTTATGTTTTCCTTTGACACATGTTTTTCTCCTGCTGTAATTTTGTATAACACATATTTTATTTTTTACTGTCTGTTGATTATGTTGAGATTAGTGTCCTAAAAGCATGAGATGTAATAGAATATGTATTATTTATTTAATAAAAGAGTGTATTCATTATTTTATGTGCATATATTTATGAATATCAATGAAAATTCTATGATTATTCACTACAACAAATATCAACATCAGTAGCAATCCAAAAATGCTATTAATCACTAACAAGAGCACTTTTTAGAGTGGTAGGACATCGGGCGCTATTATAGGCCCTAAGAAAACATAGCGTTTTAGGAGAGTTATAGATAGCGCTATAGAATTGATGTATTATAGCGTTTAAGACAAGTTATTTTCATCATCTTATAGCTCTTTAGGATAGCTACGATACAAATTAATAACTTTTTTTCCTTGTTATGTTTCTACTGTTGTAACTTTTTAAAATTATTATTGATATCTTTTTGAATTCATTCAAATAAATAGTAATTCCGAGATATGTCATATATCTAAATAGGAGCATTCAAATTAAAACATAAAAATATTCAACATATTAATTGTTATCAGTATCTACCAAGCTGCCAATAAAATTACGTCTACAACATAATTCATACAATGTCCAAAACCTTAACATTCAAAACAAGTAAAGAAAACAGAGAAGTCATCTCCAAAACGTCTAAGTGCAATGGTGAAGTAAATCCTTCCATCTTGACAAAAATGCTTCAACAAAAAAGTCATGTCCACCGTTTAACCTATAAAAAAGTGATCCACTATCAAAACAATAATCTAACTCAACTAAAACCTCCACCATTTAACCTATAAATAAAGCAAGGACTAGTTAAATTCATCACTGAGAAGGGTAAAAATTAAGAATGACTAAATTAGATTGCTATTATAAATAAGAGATGATAGATAAATAGGAGTCTACTGAGTAAACGAGAGACCGGCTCCATCATCCATTTTATCTAATAGCATAGACAACAATTTAGTAGTAGCTTTGTGTTTCAAGCTGAAGAAAGCATGACATTGCTTGAGTATTGACTAAAGCATAGGTTTAGGGTGCATATAAGATTGTTTCTTTACGTGTTGATGCCAAGCATGGTGAACTCTAATCGTGGATACCAAATATGGCAAAAAAGTAAAAAACAAAACCCGTCCATAGCTTCCTATGAGAACGGATTTCAGTTTCCAAATCATATTGGTTATGACCAATGATTACCTTGAAACCAAAAAAAAAAACCATAAGATGTCAACTTGCAAGATATGTAACCACAACAAAACAATCCAAGTAAAATAACCAGTCAAGCTCAAAATAATTCAGTATTAACAAACTTTGCATAAAAGATGGGATATAAAACTATTACCAGAGGGGGGCCTGGCACCTAGGAGGGAGGCCTGGGCTGGGGGGGCCTGGCGCCTAGGGGCATGTACGGAAAGATGGTGGGGGGCCTTGGTTAGGATTCAAACTTAAGACCATTGAAAGAAAAAGGTTAAAGATGGTTTGTAGCTAGTGAGTTAGAGGAAACATGACTTCAATGATGTACTAGATAAAAATTTAATGTTAAACTTGTAAGATAGAGAGCATGGCTTACATGTATTGGTATGTAGATAGTTGGAAAAAGCATGAGTCTGCATTGCCTACATTTAAACACGAAGAGAAAAAAAACATACTATCACAATCATATAATGTTTTTGATTAAAATAAATTTACAACTAGTAGAGATTCCACATACCCCTATAAAATTTTATCAACAAGCCATGCCACATTACGTGAAATTGCTTCTTCAATGGTACTCATCTCACTCGTTGGCCTCCACAAGAAAGCGTCCGGGTGTTTTGCTACATCCACCCACACTCTCACTGCATTCAGTCCAAGAGGTACATGGTGAACGAGGTCTTTCGGGTCACTTGGCATCAAACACCCTTCAGCAACAAATTCTCCAGTTCCAACCCAGTCTAATAGCTTACACTTGTTAGTAATTTTGGGTAAATTAGTACTCACACTCTGACAATAATACAATTGAGACATAAGCAATTACAAATAAAAAATGTTAGTATATGAAAAACTTGATTTCATCCTGTTCAAAAACTTGAATGCTTAGCAATTGACTATGGTTGCTTACCACTGGTGAATGCACATTTGCATTAGATTGATCCTCACTTCTGATGCCACTTACTTGACTTTTCAGCAATACAGAGATTATCTCTTTCAATTCTTTGACATCCGCTTCTGTTTTGTTACATTTATCTTGTAAAGCCTGCAAGTTATCATCTCGTTCTGACAAAATAGAATGTTTTGTCTTAGTCATCCCAAGGCCTATAGCTCCCGTTCAGGACCAAAGTAAGAAGCTAGAGCATCATCTAGCAAATCACTACGATCAGAAGTGGGTCTCTCATTTTGTATGTGTTCCAAATTTTCCTATCCCAACAATGAGCAAAAGCATAGAAGCATAAGCACAACAATATAATCATTGATATACAACATTATGATTAGCTAAAATTTTTCTTTCAATGACTTCACCAACTGCTGAATTGACAGGTTCACCACTTTTTTTCTTATGTGCCTTCGTCCAAATTGCTACTCTATTTAATTGAGACTTGCTCAAACTACTTGCATTCTACAAGGAGAAATCTCATGCTCACAACATTCTTTAAAATTAAATCAAATAAAAAGGATAATTATGAATGTGCCATGTCTTCAATTAAGTGAGCATATCATTTGCGGCTGGTTGTATGTGGAAGTAGTTTCATCCTAATGTTTTGATACTTTTAACTCATTTCCTAGTAAAAAAAAAAAAATTAAAGAAAGCACCATCTACATAAACATGGAGTACATAAACAAGAGATTCCAATAGGTTTTAAAGTTATTTATACCTGAAAAGCTGGACTTGTTTTCTCCTCTACAAAAGCTTTCCACTCTACCACTGATTTGATGTTATCTTGCTTCAATTTTAGTCTTTCTTCTTCATTTTTGGCTTTCTTAACTTGGTAAACTAATCTTGATTTTGAGGCCCGTCAAATTGCACCCATGTTCCTGAATATTTGATGCTTCTGCCATTGTTTATCCACTTGATATCTTGCCTACAATCCAACAAATATCAATGTTTTACTTTATAAGATATATAGTCAAATGCGTCAAATGCGTGTTAGTATAAGATATATAGTACAATATAGTATAAGCTAAGCATACCCAGATAGCTTTCCAAAGCACTTCTTTCATCCCTGGTTGTAATTTTCTCCAATCCGGAAGTGTTACGGGAACAATCTCCCTAACAAGTGGCCCTAGAAAGGAAGACAAGCTAACAGATCCCCTACCTATTGGTTGTCCTATTACGTTGAAACTCACTAAAATTGGACCGCTGTTATCTAAGGCAATTCTTTTCTTCTTTGTCTTCCCTCTCTTTGCATTTGGATTTTTAGACTTTCCTATAGATTCTATTGTTTTCTCCTCAGGTTCTGGTGCTGGAGAAGCTTCAACTCCTTGCAATCTACGAGATCTTTGAATAGGTGTCTCCTTAGGTTCTAGTGCCCCTTCACTTGTATTTGGAGGAGAAGCTTCAACACTTCGCAGTCTAAGAGACCCCCTAGAAGGTGTAGTGGGTGAGGTTATTGGTGATTGGAATGCTTCATTCCTATCAACCGAGTCACCTATGTGTGCACCTTCACTTGTATTTGGAGTAGAAGCTTCAACTCCTTGCACTCTAAGAGACCTCCTAGAAGGTGCAGCGTGTGAGGTTATTGGTGATTGGAATGCTTCATTCCTATCAACCAAGTCACCTATGTGTGTTTCTTCAAAATTAGGAGTAGCTTTTCTAATAAGCAGCTTTCGAGCAACACTTCTAGTATTCCTTGCTGGTGAGTCTAATCTTAGATGCTTGGCCTTTGATGGTGAACCTGCATCAACACCATCGTCCTTTCGAATCCTTTCAAGAATTGCCTTCAATCTTCTAGGTTAGATGTATGTTTCTTCCATTCCAAATCCTTTCTTGCATAACTGCCTCTTCCTACTAGTAGACATTCTTTAACTTCCTGCATAGCAACATTAAAATTACTTCTTTTATATCTAAAAGAGCAAGGATTATTATTGAAGATGTACCTTAGCCTATAGTATTAATATTGACTAAAGGAAAGTAGACTATGGCCTCGTTCATTTCACCGATTTGAGTTTTCAGTTTTAGGTTTCCACAGTGAAAACTCGAATCCACAAAATGAACGAGGCCTATGTAACGTCACAACATTGAAGCCCAAGAGATGTACACAGTTGGACCCAAATTAATTTTCATTAAAGATAAAGGCATAAGCACATACAAAAAGGCACTAAACAAAAATCATACTAATATCCCTTCACAATCTCCTCTTATGTAGGAAATGTCATCATTTTCATTGTCCTCATTCACTTGACTAGTTATAGGTATGAAAGGTACCAAAGTGTCTTCATTCGAATCACATAATTCCAGGCTGTAGAAACCTCTTTTTGGTGCGTTTATCACAACATACCAATCTGAATCATCATACTCTCTAGAATAAAAAACAAGCTTCACTTATGAGGCTAAGATAAAAGGATCTTTTCTGAATTCATGTTGACCATGGTGTAAATTAAAAGTTTAAACTTATCTTCATCCCTAATACCTCTACTAACACTAGCCCAATCACACTTCAAAAGTGGCAGCTGGAAATCATAATAATATATTAAGATTATCTCTCTGAACACCCCATAAAAAGCAACTACATCCACCACTTGCGACTGGTCTTTTGCACTTGTCTGCACATAGTTGTGGCTTCCAAGGAAACACCATAGTTTTGGGTGGCCATGTCAACATCCTTAATGTGGAACTGTTTCCCATTGATTGTGTAACCAGTGTATGACATGGCATGGTTTCTCAGACCATAAGCGAGGCACTTCAAAATGTTAGATTCATTACAATCCATGGGAATCTGTAAAAGGTAAACCAAAACAATTACTAAATTCATCCGGCCCTATAATATGTAAATCTAACATAGGTGAGTCTAATATAATACCTTATCTTTTAACCAACTAGGAAATGTGTCTCCATGCCTCTTCCAGAGCAAACTTTCATTTTTTTCAAGAGATTTACTTGATTGTTTTAGATACTCTAAATGCATCCTATTTTAAACCAAAAATGGTGCATCAGCAATAAGACATCCAATAAGATATCACGACATAGAACATTTAATTAAGAACATACTTACTTCACGTACGGTTCAATAACTGCTGAGTTAAATAACACATAGCAGTGAGCTATTTCTAACATCTCATTACTGAACATGTATAGGTTGCCAACTGAAAGTGGAAGCCCTTCAAGAATTATCTCATTAGAAAATTCTTCATTTCGACATCCACAGTGATAAATATTAACTTTTTGCTTTATGAAATCGTTGCAAAATGTCATGTACTCATCTGCAAGATAACACTCTACAATACAACCTTCCGGTCGAGCACGATTCCGAACATATCCCTTAAGAGTCATCATGTACCTATGTTAGTACATATCAATAAGCAATCTTAGTGTAGTAACGAAATTGTAATAAACTCAATATAACAAGTTCATATCCATTATATCAATCTACCAAGTGGTGGAATTACCTTCCAAAAGGATACAACCAACGAAATTGAACAGTTCCATAGAGTCTAGCTTCCCTTCCCAAATGAATCACTAAATGTACCATTATATCAAAGAATGATGGTGGGAAAAATCTCTCCAACAAACATAACGTTTCTACCACTTTTTCTTCAAGTTGTAGCATCTTCTCTCCATTGATGACACGTTGGCATAGCCTATTAAAGAAAAGACACAAACTAAGTAGTACATTTCTGGCAGCTTTTCGCAACAACCCTCTCAAGGCTACTGGTAGTAACTGTTGCATGAGTACATGGCAATCATGAGACTTCAAGCCCATGATTTTGTAGTTGTCCACCGAAACACACTTTCCAATGTTAAAACTAAACCCATCGGGGACCTTTAAATTATATAATCTTCTGCAAAAGGTCTGCTTTTCTACTTTTGACAGTGTATGTGGAGTTGGTGGCAGTATGTTCCTTTCCCTTGCTCTTAGAGGTGCAAGTTAGGCCTAATTCCCATGTGTTGTAAATCCTTTTGTGAATTAAGACCATCTTTAGATTTTTTATTGACATGCAACAACGTATTTAAAATGCTTTTGCACACGTTTTTCTCTATGTGCATCACATCCAAGCTGTGTCGCAAAGCCAAATCCTGTAAAAGGTCACTTCAATCAAATCAAACATTATTACATCCGTCAATAATTAGCTTCAAAAGTCAGAAAGGAGGATATTAGGTAAGTAGTAATTACCTGCCAATAAGGTAGGTAAAAAAAAAGTGATATTTGTTGGAAATGTGTCCATAAAGTGGGATGTAATTTGTTATTTGTGAAATGACAAATGTCAGACATTATGTTTTTTTTGCTGATTTTATAAAATAAAATAAAGTTATGTTTTGACACATACTCAAGAGTGTTAGTGATATTGCTTAGTCCATAGATTGTTATCAACGAAAGAAGAGTCAGGGAAACTCTGCAGGACAAACTCTTCTGATATAGTTTAAAATAGATATTCGCAGTCTTAGGATCGATTGGGCAATCGAATCCGATTATGACTGTTAGATCGAACCATATGATGCTAGTCTCGGAGCATGGGAGTTGGACTCTGTGGTTGATCTAGACATGTTCACAACATGTTGAATAGACCATGTGACTGATTAGGTTAGAGTAAAAACCGTTTACAGAACTCTAAACCTAATTGTCACAACTTAAGTATATTTTTATAATTATCTTAATCCTGAAGTGAATGCATAACTCGACTTAATATCTCATGATTTTTGATTCACCAATGAGATTAGTTCGCAGTTTTTGAACAACATCTCAACTATTGGGATCATGACATAATTGAGGTTGAGTTATGTGATTCACAGATATGGAATTCGTAAGAAATAATATCACCTCATGCTTTATTGATGGGTGTGTGAATAAATAAACCAGGCCTGGTATTCAATGATGATATTCATTGATTAAGACATTGTGACATGTGTGAGACAACTTACGAACATATGTCTTTCTTATTCACAGTCATATAAAGGAGTTGAGGAAATAATAATTGGAATGGTAAAATGATAATATTCTATACCATTCTGATCACTGATATTTATGAAGGATAATAATGCATTTACACTGTGGACCGTGTGATAAATTGTATCAACACCATTAGAAAAAATAGCTCACATGAATCGAGAGATTATTCGGCATCGAACTTTTAGTGGAGTTGTGCGATGTCGGAATTAAATATGTCGATAACTTATCAGGATAAGTTAGTCGAATATTGTAATTCCATAGCTTTGTTCATGTGGGTACATTCGGTCTCAAGGCTAGCTCTAATAAGTGGGAAAATAGAAAATGATATTTTATTATATAATTATGTTTAAAAAGTCATTATGTTATTTTTCATTTATTTGATAATTGAAAAATAAAAGGAATGAATTTGAATTTTGAAATTAATAGTGATTCCGTTGTGGGTAAACGGGAAACCCGACTCCACGAACCCGAGGAAAGGTTGCAACTCCTCTAGCCAAGGTGAGGAGTGGGGTCATCCCTGTGGAATTAATCCAATAAATGGAAACCTGGCTGTGTCGCAAGGTCTAACGACCGCTTTGAATGGAGCTTGCTTTCAAAAAAATCACGGGGCGGTAGATTGACGAACAAGGAAGTCAGAAAATAGGTCGACTCTCGTTCTCACCCTCAAGTCAGGAGATACCTTGAGAACAGTGAACAGTGAAAGCATAATCCTTTCTCATTTAGAAGAACCCCCCCTCTCTTCTTCTCTTCATGTATGTGGGCTGCCTACCCGTCCCGAATAGACGAACAGGAACAAGCTGAAGTTCTATTAAGGATAGAACTTAGCTGAAGAAAGGCGCGCGAGAGAGAGTTGAGTATCAACTCACCTCTTCCACAATTAGGTGAAGACCAGGGGGCCAGAGATGGGACGGATGTGACTTTCCTCAGTTGGTTTGGGTGGCATAGCCCGTTGCAGAAGTCCCCCCCCCTAGGTTGTTGTTGGGTTTCTTTTTCTTCCCTGATTCAATTGGTTCCCAAAGGAACTGTCAGTATGACCAAGTCACTTGACATTTCCTCAAGCACCACTTTGCTACGAGGGTTAAAGTCGTTCATCTAACTTTCCTCAAGAAATGTTGCATTTGTTGAAACCAAGACTTTAATTTCCTTGGGGCTATAGAAATAACCCCCTTTCGTTCCTCTCAGATAACCTACGAAAATGCACACTTCTGAACGTAATTCCAACTTGGTCACTTCCTTGTCCAGGACATGTGCAGGACATTCCCATATGCGAATCTGTTTCAAAGATGTCTTCCTGCCCGTCCATAACTTGTGAGGAGTTTTAGAAACTGACTTTGTTGACATGTGGTTCAGAAGATAGCATGCAGTTTGTAAAGCATATCCCCAAAAAGATATAGGCAATATCTGTTGGAAAAATAATGGCATCGAGTGCGCAGCGGAATTTAAAAATTTTAATCAACGTCAAAGCCAAACAAGAACATGTTCATGATGCTATATAACATAAATACTAAAGATCTAAATCATACCTTTTAAGATTTCAGGAAACAGCACGTCTGACAGATCAAAGCGTTCCAAACAGCAACCGGAAGAGCCTCAACCAACTGGTCTTCTTTGCTATTCTCGTTTCCACGATCGGTGTGCGGGTGGGCACACTTCCTTTAATCTCCTCTTGGTATTCTTAATCTCCTTCCAATCACAAGAGAGCCAAAGAAAAATTGTTCTTGATAATTAAACAATTTTTCCTCTTGGAATCTCTTATCAATAGCCTCCAAAAAGTCTCTCAAGTGACCTGATGAGTAATGAGACTTAATAGGCTATTTATACTATTTAGGAAGTCATACTTCCGTAACAATTAGGTTTCCCAAAGATTTAATCGCACTCAGAGTCGATTTTGCCACATCGACGCAGCGTTACGGCGTTACAACCGGTCGAACCGGAGACAGAGCGTTATAACTCACCGGTCGACCGGTCCTTCACAAAACCGGTCTACCCACTGGTCGACCGACCGGTCGACCGGACCGGTCGACTGTGACGGACGGTCGACGCGGACCGGTCTACCCACCGGTCAACCCGTCAAGATCGATTTAAAGTTGTTTTTCTAGTTTTTCAACATGGGAAACTTGCATAGAGCCTCGGTTTTGATTCAAGCAACCCAATAGAGAAATTGCACGATCAAACAGTCATATAATAGTCTTCCCATATTAAACAACTCTTAAAACAATAATTCAACCAATTTATCTAGAATTAATTTATCAATTAATTCACCCGATAAATCACTCATGAATTAACTTTGAACCTCTTTTACGGAAATAACACAAGTTACCAATATGTAGGAAATACACCGTATCGTTATAGGAAATTAAGTGAGCTAGCAAAGGGACCCGATGGACATATATAAATCAAGCTCCTATAATCACAACGCTACTTGTAAACCAATAAGTCCGTCTCATGATTATAAAACTCTAGCGCTATTCCACTAAAAGCCTAGAGCTGCACTCTCGATTCATATAGTGTATTTACAAAGCTCTAATTAGCTATAGTCCATGACTCAATATATTAGTATATCATCCCCATAGGATATCCATAATCGACTTGAGGTCAAGTTCTGTTTTACCTTCCCAATTACATTTATCTTATGTTCCATTATCAAACCATTGGAAAAACACTATTCATACTATTACAAACAGTAAACAATTAGATAACACAGAGTAGTCTAACGGCCGAGCGCTCGTATTTTCCAATCCACTGATAATGCATAAGAGGATATCATTAACTCTTTATAGGAGCTATGGATTCCACTATCTATGAATAACGAATCTACGCATACACGAGTCATATCCCCAATGCACCGGCAAGCGTACCTTTTCATAATGTCAGGATGTCTCCCTTTAGTACATCAAAGGATACAAGTCAAGTATACGGGTTCATCATCCATCTCAAGATTAAGATGACAACATATAATTCGTCAAAAGTGAATTGTTTTATTCAAACAGAATTATTAATTAAAACAATTCATCTTTGGTCCGATCCAATATAGATTTCACCATTAGAAACTATATCAATGTCTCTGCCCATGGAGTCCCACCTCCGACGACCAAGACAAGCCGTCTCCGTTAGGAAGTAGACAACATAACAATCTTAACATGAATAAAGCGCCCAACTTTATTCCCTCGATTGTGGATCATAAGATTTAGACTATCATCTTTAGATTCTTGTCTTCCGCATGTTCTTCACATTACATGCATGATCTAAAGATTTAGAATGACGATCTCGGACTTTTTCATTTTGCTTATCATACATTCAACTATTATGAACATAAAGAGGACAATACAAAGATATATAAAATAAACAAATCTTTATTAATAGTCAAAATGTCTCGAAGAAAATTGTTACATTTATTCCTAAGGGCATAAACGCTAACAATCTCCCACTTGCACCTAAGTGAGTAAATGTGACATGCTACGCATCCCCATAGCCTCGACATGCTTCTCAAGACCTTAGCCCGGCAGGCTTTTCGTGAACGGGTCAGCCATATTGTCCTCTCGATGCGATTTTGCATATTTCCACATGCCCTTCTTCAATAAAGCTTCTTATCACATGATACTTCCTGTCTATGTGCTTACTCATTTTTCGATATCTTGGTTCTTTTTGTGTTAGCTATTGCCGCATTGTTATCACAAAGATAGTCTCAATGGCTTATCCACACCAGGAACAACTTCAAGATCCATCAAAAATTTATGGAGCCACACCGCTTCTTTCGAAGCATCACTAGTCGCCACATACTACCCGCTTCCATCGTTGAGTCAAGTGCAAGTTTGCTTGACACTCCTCCAAACGATGTAACCGCCTCCCGAGTAAAGACAACCCAAGTCGATTTTCTAGAATCCAAACAAGATTGAAAATCTGAATCAGATATCCTAGAGGTGTTAAATCCTCCCGGAATATACCAAAGATATAATTTCTAGTTCTCGAAGATACTTGAATATATGCTTGACCGCAACCAAAGTGGTTAGGTCCCGGATTCGATCGAAATCGACTTACAATCCCAACCGCATGGCAAATGTCCGGTCGAGTACAAAGCATTGCATACATGAGGCTCCCGACCCCCGCCAAGCATAAGGCACCTTTCGCCATGTATTCTCTTTCTTCAGATGTCTTGGGACAATCATTTGTTCGAAAAGAGTAATTCCAGACCTAGATGGTTGCCCACTTTTCTTGGAATTCGCATTGCATACTTCTCGAGAATTTTATCTATGTATGAAGCCTGAGAGAGAGCTATCATTTTGTTCTTTCGATCTCTTAAGATTCGAATGCCTAGAACATAATTAGCTTCTCCTAAGTCCTTCATGTCAAACTGTTTGGTAAGCCAAACTTTGACTGATGATAAAGCCCCTACATCATTGCCAATAAGTAGAATATCATCAACATATAATAGTAGAAAAACCACTTTCCCATCTTGAATATGTTTATAAACACAAGGTTCATCCATATTCATTTGGAATCCAAAAGTCTTGACCACTTGGTCAAATCTTTTGTTCCAAGAACGGAAGCTTGTTTTAATCCATAAATGGATTTCAACAACTTGCAAACTTTTCCCTCTTGACCCTTAGCCCCAAAGCCTTCCGGGTTGTACCATGTAGATACTCTCCTCAAGATGGCCGTTCAAGAACGCCGTCTTGATATCCATTTGCCGATCTCGTAGTCGAGAGCGGCCGCAATGGATAAGAGAATGCGGATGGACTTAAGCATGGCTACGGGCGAAAAAGGTTTCCTCGTAGTCGATTCCTTCCTTTTGCGTGTATCCCTTAGCTACCGGTCTAGCCTTATAGGTTTCGACCTTTCCTACGCATTTCTCTTTCTCTTGTAGACCCATTTACACCCAATGGGCTTAATCCCATCGGGAAGATCTACAAGTTCCCAGACTAGATTAAAATCCATAGATTTCATCTCAGCTTTCATGGCTTCTGTCCAGAGATTTGCATCAACATCCTCCATAGCTTCCTTGTAAGTATAAGGATCTTTGTCATGTTCCAGAGATTCTGCCAAAAAGGTTTCCCCATTAGCCATGAATCTCTCAGGTTCATGTCTGATCCTCCCACTACGCCGAAGCCCCTTAGTTTGTTGTTGGGTTTCCTCTTCTACTCTGATTGAATCAGTTTCCAAAGGAACAGTTGGTATGACTAAGTCACTCGACATTTCCTCAAGCACTATTTTGCTACGAGGCTTAAAGTCGTTCATGTAACTTTCCTCAAGGAATGTTGCATTCGTTGAAACCACGACTTTATTTTCCTTGGGATTATAGAAATAACCCCCTTTCGTCCCTCTTGGATAACCTACAAAAATGCATACTTTGAGCGTGCTTCCAACTTGTTCGCTTCCTTGTCGGGACATGTGTAGGACACCCCATATGCGAATATGGTTCAAGGATGTCTTCTGCCCGTCCACAACTCGTGAGGAGTTTTAGGAACCGACTTTGTTGACACGTTGTTCAGAAGATAACATGCATTTGTAAAGCATATCCCCGTAAAGATATAGGCAATGTCGAATAACTCATCATGGACCGTACCATGTCCAACAAGGTTCTATTTCTTCTCTCGGCTACACCATTTCTTTTGTGGAGTGCAGTGCAGTTAAATGGGATAGAATCCCATTCTCTAATAAGTATCCGGTGAACTCATCGGAGAGGTATTCTCCACCTCGATCGGATCGAAGTGCCTTTATGGGTTTACCCAGTTGCTTTTCCACTTCAGCCCGAAAAACTCCTGAATTTATCAAAAGTTTCGCTTTTGTGATGCAATAGGTACACATAACCATATCTTGAGTAATCGTCAATAAAAGTGACGTAATACTCATACCCTCCTCTTGCCTTGATGTTCATGGGACCACAAACATCACTATGCACAAGTTCAAGAACACCTTGGCCCTATTGCCTTTAGACCCAAATGGTTTTTTTGGTCATTTTGCCCTCCAAACAAGATTCACATTGGGGCAAGGACTCAACCTTTAAAGAACTTAAAGGTCCATCCTTTACCAACCCTCAGTATCCTGTTAAGGCTAATGTGACCAAGTCGCAAATGCCAAAGATATGTCTCATTAGAGTGAGAAGTTTTAAGCCTTTTAGAGTTATTAACAACTTCGGTGTTTAGTGATGAGTCCATCTTTGGTTTGATAAAATATAGATTATTTTGCATCCATCCATCATAGATAAAAGACTTGTTTTTACGAATCACAACTTTATTATTAAAAGAAACCGAATAAGAATCCTTAAATAAACAAGCAATGAAATAAGATTCCTCTTAAATTGAGGAACATAAAAACAGTCTCATAAAAATAAACTCCTATAACTATCAAAATAAAGATGGACGTCTCCCTTTGCTTCACCCAACACCAATGTTCCATCGCCCATCCTTAACGTGAAGCTTTCATTTAGAAGACTTCTCGTTTGCTTGAACCCCGCAGAGAAACACATACATGATTAGTTGCTCCGAATCTATGACCCAATTGTCACTGGATTCCTCAACTAGACATGCTTCCACAATCAAAAGATCACACTCACCTCCTTTGCCTTTAACGACTAGGTAGTCTTTGCAATTCTTCTTCATGTGCCCCACCTTCCCGCAATGAAAGCATTTAAGCTTGTTCGGGTTCCTCTTCTTCTTGTTCTTGCCCTTGTTTGGCGGAATCAAGAACTCTCCTTCTTAGCTACTTGCTTCTTCTTTCCATTCCTGAAGGGGTTTGGAAGAAGATGCCTCAAACAAAGTTGGCTTCCACAATAGTCGACCCCTTGATCATCCGCTCGAACTTTTGGAGTTCTTGCATCAACTCTGTCAAGGTTATATTCTGTCTAGCGCTCAAATTGAACGTTGCCCTAAACGGAATATACTCCTTCGACAAAGTCTCAAAGATCATGGTCAATCGAGACTCAAAGATCGAAGTCGGCCCCATTGGTGCGAACTTGACCAAATAGCCCATCACCTTCAAAGATATGTTCCTTTATGGAAGACCCAATATACATCTGCAGGTTAATGAGGTTGCTAAGGGCTTCCCGACGCGTCTTTCGATGGCTTGGCCACCGAACATGTCCTCAAGATTATCCATAATCGGACGAGCGATTATGTAATCTTCATGTTGTGCTTGTAGCACAGTGGACATGCTTGCCATCATATAACAAATGAGCCATATCGTCGAGTCCTTCCAGCGTTGATACGCTAAGAAAACCTCATTAGGAGCATCACGGGTGGCTCCGGAGGACAAGGTGTGTTCAAGACGAAATTTAGTTTCTCAAAGGTTAGGACGATCTTTAGGTTCCTTTTCCAATCGGTAAAAATTCTCGCCATTAAGTTGTGTTTATTAAGTATCGATGATAATGCGCTAGAAGACATTTTGATCTACAATAAACATTCATATATCTAGTATAAGCAAACTTGCATAAACATTTAGTAATCAAACATATATACATGTTATAATGCAACAAATATGTTTGTGTGTCAAAACCTTGAAAAAATCACAACCTTACAACGATAATTCCCAACTCAAAATTTTGTAAGTCTCCTAGGGGAGATCATGCAAAATTTAATTGGGAACACGGATCCCCTCCGATCAATATATACCATCCGGATCAATCTCTATCCAGCATATATTGATAATCGTTTTCTTTGACCATTAATTTAATTATCAGAGCTCCTAGGGGAGATTAATAATTAAATTAATCTTGAGTGTATAACCATCGTTTCAACTATTTGATCCATATATTACAATTGTCACCTAGGGGTGTACAACCATAAAAATATGCTCAAATAAATTATCCTCTCGGAGATCCACACCGGTTCATAATGAATCCCTTCCTAGGGGTCGGTATCACCATGTGTTACCTGCGGACCAACGATGGAGGCCATGGGTCTTTTCTTCAAAAAACCCTCACCCACTCAATACTTTGGAAAACAAGGTTTTATGTTAAGAAATATGCATGAACAATTTTAATGAGTGGCACTCCCTATTCTATATGACATGTTATCACATATATAGCAAATCATATTATATGCAATCATACAAAGCAATTAAGCTAGGCAACAAGCATAATAATAATAATAACCGTAACATTATGGTTCCATCCTAGAGAAAAGAAAGAAATTAAAGATTACAAAGAATAATCGAAACATATATCGATTCTTCATCTTGAATCTTCCCGGTTGTCCTTGAATTCTTTATCACAATCTAATTCCGGTTATCATAAAATTATTTTTCATGTTTTCTTGAAAAAATCTCAAAAAAACGCAAAATCGTGATCTTTGTCCGTTAGGTCCGGTCGACGGAGACAGAGTAGTTATACTCACCGGTCGACCGCCTTACACTAACCGGTCGACCCGGTGCGGTGCGGTCGACCGGTGCCCGTGCGACAGTAACCCAGATTTTCAGAAATCAAAGCAGTTTTTCAATTTATTCAAAAACACAAAACAATTTTATAAACCAAGGAAAAATTAGATACCTTCATATCCTTCATCTTGAAAATCCATCTTCAATCTCCTCTAAGAATTTTACATAAAAATTCCTATACCGTTTTCCGATTTACAAAATTTCTACTAGAGAAAATAAAATAAACCCTAACGGCGATGATAAGCCGCATATCTAATTACATTGCAAAGAACAAATTCCTATACAACCATTCTAAGCTCTAAGGAACCATAACCGGTAAAAAATTAAATAATAAATAATCATTGATAATTCATAAATGACAACCAATAATAATTATTTAATCATTCATTCACCATATATTCATGACAACAACATAATATAGAAACCCTAGAGTGCCATCTCTCTAAAATATCAATTCAAGCATAAAAGAGATATTTTTCAGATCACAAATTTATGTACATAGCATAATCACGAACAAATAACCATGGCTCTGATACCAATTGTTGGAAAAATAATGGCATCGAGTGCGCAACGGAATTTAAAAATTTTAATCAACATCAAAGCCAAACAAGAACATGTTCATGATGCTATATAACATAAATACTAAAGATCTAAATCATACCTTTTAAGATTTCAGGAAACAGCACGTCTGACAGATCAAAGCGTTCCAAACAGCAACCGGAAGAGCCTCAACCAACTGGTCTTCTTTGCTATTCTCGTTTCCACGATCGGTGTGCAGGTGGGCACACTTCGTTTAATCTCCTCTTGGTATTCTTAATCTCCTTCCACTCACAAGAGAGCCAAAGAAAAATTGTTCTTGATAATTAAACAATTTTTCCTCTTGGAATCTCTTATCAATAGCCTCCAAAAAGTCTCTCAAGTGATCTGATGAGTAATGAGACTTAATAGGCTATTTATACTATTTAGGAAGTCATACTTCCGTAACAATTAGGTTTCCCAAAGATTTAATCGCACTTTTCAGTCGATTTTGCCACATCAAGACGCGTTACGGCGTTACAACCGATCGACCGGAGACAGAGACGTTATAACTCACCGGTCGACCGGTCCTTTACAAACCGGTCTACCCACCGGTCGACCTGACCGGTCGACCGGACCGGTCGACCTGTGACCGGTCTACCCACCGGTCAACCTGTCTGCACTGACGAAAGTTGTTTTTCTAGTTTTTCCACATGGGAAACTTGCATAGAGCCTCAGTTTTGATTCAAGCAACCCAATAGAGAAATTGTCTGATCAAAACAGTCATATAATAGTCTTCCCATATTAAACAACTCTTAAAACAATAATTCAACCAATTTATCTAGAATTAATTTATCAATTAATTCACCCGATAAATCACTCATGAATTAACTTTGAACCTCTTTTACGGAAATAACACAAGTTACCAATATGTAGGAAATACACCGTATCGTTATAGGAAATTAAGTGAGCTAGCAAAGGGACCCGATGGACATATATAAATCAAGCTCCTATAATCACAACGCTACTTGTAAACCAACAAGTCCGTCTCATGATTATAAAACTCTAGCGCTATTCCACTAAAAGCCTAGAGCTGCACTCTCGATTCATATAGCGTATTTACAAAGCTCTAATTAGCTCTAGTCCATGACTCAATATATTAGTATATCATCCCCATAGGATATCCATAATTGACTTGAGGTCAAGTTACATTTTTACCTTCCCGATTACATTTATCTTATGTTCCATTATCAAACCATTGGAAAAACACTATTCATACTATTACAAACAAGAAACCATTAGATAACACAGAGTAGTCTAACGCCAAGCGCTCGTATTTTCCAATCCACCGATAATGCATAAGAGGATATCATTGACTCTTTATAGGAGCTATGGATTCCACTATCTATGAATAACGAATCTACGCATACACGAGTCATATCCCCAATGCACCGGCAAGCGTACCTTTTCATAATGTCAGGATGTCTCCCTTTAGTACATCAAAGGATACAAGTCAAGTATACGGGTTCATCATCCATCTCAGGATTAAGATGACAACATATAATTCGTCAAAAGTGAATTGTTTTATTCAAATAGAATTATTAATTAAAACAATTCATCTTTGGTCCGATCCAATATAGATTTCACCATTAGAAACTATATCAATGTCTCTACCCATGGAGTCCCACCTCCAACGACCAAGACAAGCCGTCTCCGTTAGGAAGTAGACAACATAACAATCTTAACATGAATAAAGCGCCCAACTTTATTCCCTCGATTGTGGATCATAAGATTTAGACTATCATCTTTAGATTCTTGTCTTCCGCATGTTCTTCACATTACATGCATGATCTAAAGATTTAGAATGACAGTCTCAGACTTTCTGTTTGCTTATCATACATTCAACTATTATGAACATAAAGAGGACAATACAAAGATATATGAAATAAACAAATCTTTATTAATAGTCAAAATGTCTCGAAGAAAATTGTTACATTTATTCCTAAGGGCATAAACGCTAACAATATCGAATAACTCATCATGAATCGTACCATGTCCAACAAGGTCATATTTCTTCTCTCAGCTACACCATTCTGTTATGGAGTGCCTGGTGCAGTCAAATGGGATAAAATCCCATTCGCTGATAAGTATCCAGTGAACTCATCAGAGAGGTATTCTCCACCTCGATCGGATCGAAGTGCCTTTCTGGGTTTACCGAATTGTTTTTCCACTTTAGCCTAAAACTCCCTCAACTTCTCAAAAGTTTCGCTTTTGTGGTGCATCAGGTACACATAATGATATCTTGAGTAATCGTCTATAAAAGTGACGTAATACTCATACCCTCCTCTTGCCTTGATGTTCACAGGACCACAAACATCACTATGCACAAGTTCAAGAACCTTTTTAGCCTTATTGCCCTTAGACCCAAATGGTATTTTGGTCATTTTGCCCTCCAAAAAAGACTCACATTGGGGTAAGGACCCAACCTCGAAAGGAACTTAAAGGTCCATCCTTTACCAACCTCTGTATTCTATTAAGGCTAATGTGACCAAGTCGTAAATACTAAAGATATGTCCATTACAGTGAGAAGTTTTAAGCCTTTTAGAGTTATTAACAACTTTAGTTTTTAGTAGTCAGACCATCTTAGGTTTGATAAAATATAGATTATTTTGTATTCATCCATCACATATAAAAGACTTGTTTTTATGAATCACAACTTTATTATTAAAAGAAACTGAATAAGAATCCTTAACTAAATGAGCAACATAAATAATATTCCTCTTAAATTGAGGAACATAAAAACAGTCTCGTAAAAATAAATTCCTATAACTATCAAAGTAAAGATGGACGTTTCCCACTACTTTAGCCAACACTAGAGTTCCATCGCCCATCATCAACGTGAAGCTCCCATTTAGAAGACGTCTCGTTTGCTTGAACTCCTGCCGAGAAACACACACATGATTAGTTGCTCTAGAATTTATGACCCAGTTGTCACTGGATTCCTTAAACATACATGCTTCCACAATCAAAAGATCACACTCACCTCCTTTGCCTTTAGAGGCTAGGTAGTCCTTAAAATTCTTCTTCGTATGCCCCACCTTCCCGTAATGAAAGCACTTGAGCTTATTCAGGTTCTTCTTCTTCTTCTTCATCGTCTTCTTCTTCTTCTTCTTCTTCTTCTTCTTCTTCTTCTTGTTCTTGCCCTTGTTTGGCGGAACTGAAGAACTCTCTTTCTTGGCTCCTTGCTTCTTCTTTCCATTCCATGGAGAGAGTTTGGAGGAAGATGCCTCAGCCAAGTTGGCCTCCACAATAGTTTACCCCTTGATCATTCGCTCAAACTTTTGGAGTTTTTACATCAACTCTATCAGGGTTATATTCTGCTTAGCACTCAAATTGAAGGTTGCCCTAAACAGAATATACTCCTTCAACAAAGTTTCAAAGATCATGGTCAATTGAGACTCAGCATCGATGACGGCCCTATTGGTCTGAGCATCAGCCAAATAGCCTATCACCTTTAGCATATGTTTCTTTATGAAGGACTCAACATTTTGTCTATAATTAATGAGGTTATTTAGGGTTTCCTAACGTTTTTCAGCGGCTTAGCCGCTAAACATGTCCTCAAGATTATTAATAATCTAACGAGTAGTTACGTATTCTTCATGTTGTGCTTGAAGCATAGTGGAAATGCTCGCCATCATATTGTTGGTTGCCGAATCGAATTCGGATGCGGAAGCGCAGCGGAAAGGCATATCATGTATAACAAAAATTTTCATAAAACCTTTGAGATACTCTATAGATTATATTAATTTATGCACGAATAAATTAATCTCATTAATTCATTTATTAAGAACTCAATTCGGAAAAATACCTGGAGGCCGACTCGGTTGATAACTTGACTTCTTTGACCTCGAACAATCCTTGCTCCAAAGCTTTGTGTTAGAAAACCAATGTCTTCCACGTCAATTCCTAGAATCCACGAAGACGTGTGTGTGGGCACACATGAGACAAAAGGGGTTACAATAAACACTCGAATTTCCACAAACACCAACGCATGCACGATGTGAAATTTTTTGGAGAAAAAATTTTCCTTTCTTTTCTACATGAGAAATTCGGCCAGCTTTAACAATTAGGACTGAAAAATTGTTTCAAAAATTGTGTCCACAATTTTCTATCATTCTCATATTTAAAGAGTAGAAGTCAAACTTCAAAAAGGAATCAAATCTCTATCTCTAAGATAAAGCTTGTTAATTATCTCATATTTGAATTTGGAACAAAATCTCCTCTTATCCTTTCTTCTTATGGCTGGCCAACCCTAGGGGATTTTATCCCTGTGTAGGCACCAATATCAGATAGGGAAGGAAGAGAAAAATCATCATTTATCCTATAGTCCAATTTTCACTCAAATTCAAATTCTAATTTATGTCAAACTTAAATTAATTTGAATTCTAAATTGAACAGTTTATCAAATAAGTTTAAATGGATAAATCTACAAGTGTTCAAATTCAAATTTAAGTAATCACATTATTTAAATAATAATTAATTCTCAATCAATTATTTTCGAGTGTTTAATTTTAGAATTCCGTAATTCTAAAATTTCCATTTTGCCCTTTGTGTCTGGCAGAATTACTAAGACAACACGGGAACTAATGGACCTATAATCCCGAGCTCCAATAAAATTAATAATCAATTAAACACTTTAATTAATTAATTAATTCTATTAATTCCAATAGTTACTCCACTATAAACTTGGAATTGGACTCTCGAAATTATAGATATAAATTACTTCTAAACTATGAAGTGTCCATTTGATATAGTCATTGCATATAGATCAATCCTCTATAAATAATTCATAATTAGAGCCAGGTAGAATCCGTTACCTCTCTAATTATATCTTTATCCTTGAGTACCATTGATTCTCTAATGGACAGTGATTCATAAAACACATTCATGAATCGGAGCTCCTACTGGTCCAAGTACCAAATCAACCCTCAAGAGAATTATTTATCTACTTCTTTCTCAAGAAGGAATGGATTCCATCTCGTATAATAACATTCCCAGCTACCTACTTCATCATGTCTCCAAAATATAAGGAATAGGATTCAGGGTCTCGAAATCCGTACCGAGTAAATCAAAACACACAAATCCATAAATAGGAGTCTGTTAAGAACTCAGGATTAAGATCATTCTGCATATGACCATCGGAAGACTCAATTAGAATTTCTATATTTAACGGAAATTATTAGAAATTCATATTGTGTCTCTGTCCTTGTTCCACATAATCTCATTATGCGAAATACACTCATTCAATATCTCGCCATATTAACAGTGCGGATAACACCGTTTCATTCTAAATGGGAATGACATGTATTAATAATGTTTTAATTAAAGATTCCGAACTTTAATTAAATTCATTATGAACATTGCTTTTTGATTATTATCCTTAAACATTTTCCTCTCGTAAATAACACTTATATACAATGTTTAAGGTTATATAAATAATCATGGAATTTTCATTTATATTCATAAAATATTCATAAATATATGCACATAAAATAATGAATAAACTCTTTTATTAAATAAATAATAAATATCCTATTACATCTCATGCTTCTAGGACACCATTCCCAACACATATAACAATGAACCATATTGTCAGAGTCCTTCCAGCGTTGTTATGCTAGAAAAATCTCATTAGAAGCATCAACATGTGGCTCCAGAGGACAAGGTATATTCAGTATGAAATTTAGTTTCTCAATGGTTAGGAATCTTTAGGTTCCTTTTCTGATTGGTAAAATTCTCACCAGTTAAAGTATGTTTATTATTTATTGATGATAATGCGCTAGCAGACATTTTGATCTACAATAAACATTCATATATCTAGTATAAGTAGACTTACATAAATATTTAGTAATCAAACATATATACATATGATAATGCAACCGATATGTTTGTGTGTCAAAACCTTGAAAAAATCACAACCTTACAATGATAATTCCTAGCTCAAAATTTTGTATCAAACTGTAATTAAATTGGATATTGAATTATTCAAGGATTAATATCGAACTGTAAATAAACAGTAGAAAATGAACCGTCAGAAATCAAAACTTCCTATTGGTTATGTTAATTCTTTACAGTCAGTATAATTTTTACCTGTTTCAAGGGAATTTTAAGAGATAAGACCAAAATACAAGATTAGACGATGATTTGATTGGATGAGATGTGATTTGATGGTGGTAGGTAAAGAGTAATCATGAGATGTTTTTTTCTCTCTTTTCCCTCACATGGTCGGCCATGTTTAAAGTAATTTTAACCTAAATTTAGTTACTTAAGTAAGGAGTTTAAAGGGTTAAGCATAATTACCTAGTTGTCAATAAATAGAAACACCTAAATCTAAGCCTCATTTTATCTCTACTTTTCCTCTTTCTTTCACCAGAGAACCGAACCTTTCCCTCTAGCTTACATACTCTCAAAAGTTTCCACCTTCTCACTACAAATCCTAGTTTAAGTTGAATGAGAAGAGGATGATTTCAAGAATTTTCAAAAGAGAGTTCTTCAAAAGTAATTTCTTGAACTCTCCTCTATTATTTTTCTTGCCAACCTTAAGCTTTAAATTATGGATGTAATTTCTGGTCACTTGAGGCTATGGTTTGTAATAAGGGTGTGTGAGTTTTATGTTGGTTTTGTGTGTTTTAAGGTTGGTTTAATTAGTATTATGTGGTATGTTTATGCTTGCTTTTAAGTTTTGTTCATTTTGGTTAGAGGAAAAATTTTCTTGTTACTTTGAACGCGAAAATGAGGATCCTAAAGCGAGATTTTCAGTTGTTTTAAATTTGAACTTATAGTTCTCGATGTTTTGAATGTTTCTCTGTAACGGTAAATAAAGCTAGTTTTAAGTCTAAATACAAGCTTTAAGCCATTTTTCAAAAACACTGCATGTTGTCCATAAAACTATTTCAACACTGGCAGTTGTTGTTTTCAGCCAAACGAGGCCTTTAGAAGCCGAATCACAGTTTTCTTTGAACACGACAATTTTAGATCTCGACAAGACGAATAATTCTCATGATAACATATTTTCAAAATCTGACTCTAAGATACAGTTATAAGTAGATTTCTGAAACTGCATAGTTTTAACCGAACAAAACTAAAACAATTTTAGTTTTTAACAAAAGTTATCAATGAACCCGAGATGTGATTTTAGTAAAATACTATGGTTTTAGACCTCATTTTAACGGAAAATATTCATGAAGAACATTTTTAAGAAAAATGTTTTCTAAGATATAGTTCCATGGTGGTTTACGAAGAAATTGTAAAATGACTTAAGAAAATAGTTTCAAAAGTTGGTATTTGACAGAAAATTCATTTATGACTCATAATGGGATTTTGGTACTTGTAACTAAATAAATGAGTAATCGGTTTTATGAAAATCGAATAAAGGTTTTTTTTAAAACCTAATAGTTTTCAAGCAAAACATTCCAACAGAAATTTACGAGCCAAATGTATTAGGCCCTTAGAATTACGAAGATTAGATACAGGTCCAATGGCCGCATTAGTAAGTCCAAAATTTGACGTTCTATAAATTGGAACACCTTTATTAAGTCACTAGGCCAAATTAATAGAACAAGCTCAATAAAGTTATTTATGGGTGGTTAGTTGCTAGATTGGATAATTGGCCGATTAGAAATTTATTCCAATCTAGGCATAAGTATGTTAAGGGCAATTAAGAAAAATTAGATTTTGAAGATTTAAGATCCGTTCACTTCGCTGATTCGAGTTTTTAATTCGAGTTGAGATTTAATTTTATGTGAGAGCTTTTTACTGTAGCAAAAAAGTTAGATGTGATTGTTTGTGAGAGCTTTTTACTGTAGCAAAACTCGAATTCTTAACTCGAATAAGCGAAGTGAACGAGGCCTTAATAAATTAATCCTACAATAAATTTTTACGATCCTTTGATAAAGGAAAGGAAGACATGCCTTAAGTAAAGGATTAGATTCCTTCATAAGTTGCTAAAATAGAATAGCAAACGACAACTAATCTTATACTCTCAATGAGTGTTCATTTTCAGAAGTAAGCAAGTAAGAGAATAGATTGTTTAGCAAATAGTGGATTCCAGTTCTATAAATCAAGTAAGTAGGAATCTCGCCTACAGTATGAATAGGTTTTAAAGAAAAAGTTACACATATTATATATGCATGTTTATGCTTTATGCGATGCGATGCCATATTGTATACACCTTAATAAGTCAAGTGGAATTATAAGAATAATCTCAGTTGAGTGTCGTACTAGCCTTTGAGAGGGAGGTAACTCAGACTCCGCAAGGAAGATATAAAAAAAGCATATAGTAAGTTAAATCACGGTATCGTTGGGGACCTTGCAAACCCCCGTGTCCCGATGATTGCGTACACATGGTATGAGCACTCAGGCGCATCAGTAAGTAAGATAAGATCAGATAATAATAATTTAATAATACATGATCATATAATTAAGCATAAATGGTTCATGCATATTCATTCATGCAAACTTATAGTTATTTTGTGAGAGATAGTTCCTACTTGCTGAGCGCAAGCTCATCATAAAATATTTATATTGTAGGTAAGCAACCTGCACATAATACTTGATGGACTGATGGTGAGATAATGGACGAATGATGTGGAGATCGGAGAATGGATATCGCTTGCAATTATTTCCACAATCAGTTTTACGTGATAAATAGTTTTGCTAATTATGATTTTGAAACTATATGTTAAATGATTATGTGGATTATGGTTGTAAATAAGCTAGACTGAAGGATTAAGTGGATATATATATATATGCTTTGAAAAATGGATATATTAAGGTATGAATATTTTAAGCAAGAAAGTAAAGTTGAAATTTATGTCTACTATAAGAGTCTTTTAAAAAAAATGTTCCATAAATTTCAAGAAATTCCAGCAAGTACAAGTTAATTTCAGCTACAGTGACGACGGTGTAAGAGGGTCGTCATACTCACCGCCACAAGTAATGGACCATTGTCGTCGCAGAGAGTTCTAGTGACCTCTCTAGCACCAAGTAGTGAGCCATCATTATTGCGAAGAGGCGCCACTAGATCTGAAGCACAAGACCTCTCTTTCTCGGCGTTCTACGATTGGCAAGGAATAGGCAAAACAAATTTGGCCACCGCACAGAGGAGATCTCTCCCCTTCGTGGTTGTACGAAGGAGATCCACCTCCTCCACGCGAGGAGAGATCTGTCCCATAGTAGCTCTTATGGACAAATGTGTGTTTTTTTATTTTTTTTGTGATCTGATTTATGATGTTTTGTTTGTTTTTGTATTTTACTTTTTCTTTGTGGTGATTTGATTTCCGGTTGGAGGCCTACAAAAACGGTGGTTTCTGGTAAATTTCAGTGGTTATTGGCCGGGGACTTGGTTGGTGCCGGTAGTTGGTAGCTGCTGACGACTTCTACCGTTAATACTGATGGTTGTCCGTTAGATGCTGTCTGGTATCCCAGTTGCATACATGTTTTGTGGCCGGGTACTAACGGGTCTCTCGGTTGGATATTGATCTTGGCCAGAGACCTACAATTCCTAAGTATAATGACGTGACTATGATATTCTTTAGAATAATTTATGTCTTTTGACATATGTTAATGTAAGCCTGTAATGTTTCTCTAAAGTTAAAAAAAAAAAAAAAAAAAAAAGGAAGGCAAGAAGAGAAAGAAACGTGACTCTTATTCCGATACGTTACTTGTAAAACCAGGTTCTCCCCCGTTAAAAAAAAAAAAATAATAATAATAACAAAAAAAGAAAATTCAACTTCTCCAAAGTTCTCTCCCACCTCTCTCTGTTACAAAAGAGACTCACTTTAGCATAAAGCTTAGGGCAAAGCAGACATTCTTCTTCTTCTTCTCTCAATTTCTGTGATTCTGCATAGCCATGGTGGAGGCCATGGAATTTCTCCGATCCAATCTCTCCCGCGTTCGGATCCCCGAGCCCACCAACCGTATCTACAAGCAGGAATGCTGCTTATCCTTTGACACTCCGGTAATCTCTTCTTTTTCTGTTTGGCTACTGAGAAACTTCGTGATTTTGTTTTTGCCGCATTACTTTGATGCTCGATAATCTCCATTTCCCATTTTTTGGGGTTTCGTTCTTGTTGTTTTAGAATTTCATTTTCTCCGCGGATAGTTCAAAGATTATTAGCGTGTCTGATAATTTTGCTTACTTAGTTGCTGTTTGGGAAGTGATAAAGTGTAGAAAGTGGGTAGAAAATGCCACGCCCAATTTAGGCTTAATCCGCAGCTTATTTTCTTTTAGTATTCGGAGTTTAATCCGTGGCCGAAGTAAGAATTTGCGTGTTTGACGATTTTTTATAATTATATTTGGATTGGTTTAGGAAATGATTGATATAGATACTACAGCTAATTTTTGCCTTGATCAGAAAAGAGTATATATATGTATATGTATATGTATATATTATATTCACTGTTTTTGTGGCTTGAGTTTGTTGGTGCTACTTGATTATGCCCTTTGCCATTCTATTATTTCTTTTTCTTTATTTTTTAAAGCTTTTGTGATTGAAGTACTTGTTGTCTTTGTTGTTGCAATTTTGGCTTTCCTTCCATGTTGTAATCATTTGGAATGTTGTGAATGCATGTGAAGAAAAATACTTGGTAACATTTTGGTGTCTTTGCTCTATTGAAGCTTTACATTGTTCAGAGTTTTCTCTTTTCTAATCGGTGTTCTTTTAACGGGTTTCAGAAATCCGAAGGTGGCTTGTTCATTGACATGACTACATTTCTTGCTTTTGGAAAGGAATGTGTTGGTTGGAACTATGAGAAGACTGGAAACCCTGTTTATTTGCATATAAAGCAAACAAAAAAGTTGGTTCCCGAAGATAGACCTTTAAAGAAACCTACTTTACTGGCTATAGGTATGTTAACGATCTAAATTTAGATTTTTGGACATTATATTGTTTTTTGTCTTTATTCTTTTAAATTTTTTCTGGAGCGTGGATTGTGCTTTTGATCATTATATTTTGTTTTGGTAAGAAGAAGTTGTTGGATGTTTCAGTGTTGTCTAGTATGACAATATATAGCTGATGAAACAATTTGAATTTGCTGATAATAAGACCTAGTTGGGAGCAATATCTGTTCTAATTTTTCAAGGATGACTTTTTAAGACAGACCACTGGAATAAGTACTCTGTTTGATTATTAAGAAGTGCCTTCTCTAATATTTAATGAGAAAATCAATGGTGGAGGACCGAGGACCTTAGGGAAGCAATATGAAATTATGAGTCAAAAACACTGACTATACATTAATTAGTTTAGTTAAATAGGATGCAAATGGTTAAATAGGATGCCTGGTATCTCCTTTTGTCTTGGTCGTACTATTTTTTCTCTTTCCATAATAGTTTTTATTAGCCAAGTACCTGAACGGTGATAACAATATTGGAGAAAGTGACATCCAGGCTGTCGCAGTATGCAGGCCCAAATAGCATTCATTTATGTAGTAGTTATATTTTTCTCTTATTTAGGGAATAGCATGGTTTGATCCTTATGGTATTTTATTTGTAGGTGTTGATGGTGGATTTGACAACAGTGAAATTGATTATGAAGAGACCTACAGTATAGTCATATTGCCTGATTATGTAACTCTTCCTTTTCCTTCTGTGGAGTTACCAGAGAAGGTGCTTATTTTCTTTTAATTTGTAAACTGTAAAATGATTGATGGAAGAAATATGAAAGCTACAATCTCAATTCTCAAACAATAATAGGATCTGGGGTTGTACTTCAGGTAAGGTTGGCAGTTGATGCCATTTTAAGGGCTGAAGGTGCTGAGAGGAAAGAGCAAGTTGCAGCCTGGACAGCTGATAAAAAGCAAATTAGTGCATATGCAATGAATTTGCAACAAATTGACAATGGTGTTATTGTTCCCCCATCTGGGTGGAAATGTTTCAAGTGTGATAAGACAGAAAATCTTTGGCTGAACCTAACTGATGGAATGATTCTCTGTGGACGAAGAAATTGGGATGGAACTGGTGGCAACAACCACGCCGTTGAGCATTATAAGGAAACAGGCTATCCTCTTGCTGTAAAACTGGGGACAATTACGGCTGATTTGGAAGGAGCAGGTAATGTCACTTCGTGTAGAAGATTCGAGAACTGTAATGTTAATTCAAATATGTTTGGAGCATTGCAAGATGATTAATATAACAAGATTTATTATATTTAAACTTTGTTAACCCTTTTTTTTTTTTTGGCTCATCTCAAATTGCATTAATGCAGTTTAGTGTATGTACCCTATTCTTCTGATCAGTGATCAAAAATGAACTTCCAAATTTGAGTTAGAAACGTTCTCTTGGCCTACAAAAGCCAGCATGCTGAAAATTGTCGGCTGCTCACTTTAGTAGCTTAGTCTTCTATATGTGTTACTATTGTATTTCAGTTTATTTCTGAAGGTTTTGTATTTTTAATCAAGTGGTAATGACGAGTAACATATTGTGGCAGCTCAGATATTTACTCCTACCCAGAGGATAATAGTGTTTTGGATCCTCTTCTAGCACAACATCTGGCATTTTTTGGAATTGATTTTTCATCACTACAGAAGGTTAGTAGCTTGTACATCTTTAAACCATCGTTTATGACTACTGTTCTGTCAATATTCCATTTCTGTATCTTATAGGTTGCTAGTTCTGTGGTAGTGGTTGTATTTGAACACACCGATAGTGTGTGTAGTGGCTAGAGGACTTGTGGAATGTCGATCTTACTCTTTGCATTCACAATTTTCGTTTTGGAGGGAATAAATGGTACCCATGTAAAATGCTTCATGCTTATCTTTGGAGACAGTAATTTGTGGCGAAAGAAAAGAATTTAAGCTTTAATGGGATTCTTTTTTCTCGATTTTTTAAACAAATCTAATGAACAAAGCCTTGAAGCAATCCGATCAAACAATGGAAATTTGGCTTTCTAATTTTATGGAACTCCCAATTTCCTTTTAATATTGGGACATGGTTTGACATGAAATAGTCTTGGATAACCAAAGAATCAAGCCTGGTAATCTATGCATGTTGGTTGTTTTATGCTGAATAATCATGTTAACAATTACATTGTTGTTTTCAGACAGAAATGACTACTGCTGAAAGAGAACTTGACCAGAATACCAATTTTGATTGGAACCGGATTCAAGAAAGCGGACAGGACGTGGAGCCTATTTGCGGACCTGGTTACACGGGGCTTGTCAATCTTGGAAATAGGTAACTTTGTTACAATCAGAGTGCTGCTAGAGTCATCTTATTTGTTTTGATATTTCTTGTATTCTCATTTTGTTCTTTTGCAGCTGCTACCTGGCAGCCACTATGCAGGTTGTGTTCTCAACACACTCCTTCTACACACGGTTGGTTTTTGTTATTATTATTGCTGTTATTTTAATTTATGAAAATTAGTATATGTATTATTCATTACAATTTTTATGCTTTGTTTACTTACTTTTTATTGTCATGAATTTGATTTTGGCAGGTACTACAAGAATCAAACGTTGAAAACGGCTTTTGCGATGGCTCCTGCTGATCCCACTGTAGACCTGAATATGCAGTTGTAAGTAGCTAGCACAAATTATTTAGGACAAGAAACCGAACAAAAAAGAAGGAAGAGAAATGAAAGTAGCTAGCATATTTATAAAGCAGTTCATATAATTCCCTGATATAGAAAGCTTCTGTATTCATGAAGATTCCATATTCTATGACAGAACAAAGCTGGGACATGGTTTGCTGTCTGGTAAATACTCTATTCCATCTCATGAGGTATGCAAACTATCTGAATAATTTTTGCGTAACAATAGGTTCTGCTTCTTCTTGTTTAATTTTATCTTATTTCTTATCCAGGAAAAGGATCATACAAATACTTCTACACCAACAGCGACTGCTGTGAGTTTTTTCCTTAGTTATTCCTCGTTCTTTTTTGTTTTTTTATTTTTTTCATTTCATTGGTACAAGTTTTCACTTATCCTGCAATCCACTTTATGTTGATTGCTGTCCAATCATTGAGCTATTTATTTACCGTGTTAGTCTTCATATGTTTTCTATAGATTGTTTTCAATTTGCATGCATTGCACACTAGTGAGTGCACTTTGATGATTCCCCTTTGATTGTTTTATTTTTTATTTTTCTTGATTTTTCCATCATATACAAATATTAGAAACAAGAGGGGATACCACCTCGTATGTTCAAAGCTGTCATTGCTGCCAGTCATCCTGAATTTTCTACCATGAGACAGCAGGTATGTTTACTGTCCTTCATTTTATTTTACTTATTATTATTTTTTAGATTAGATGCATTTATGGCAGATGATACTTTTGGGAGTTCTATTTTCTCTCCTTCTATTTATTTATTTATTTATTTTTTTTTTTTTGAGAATGTAAGTACACGCACTTACTGGAAATCTCTCAGGTTTACATTCATATGCATTTTCTGTTTTGAAAACTCATGCAAGTAATTTTCAAGTTCTGCGTATTTGCTTTTATAAGTACTTGAAATGACTTCTATTTAGGATGCCTTGGAGTTCTTCCTACATTTTCTTGATCAAGTTGAACGAACAAATGGCGGGAAACCTGAGCTTGATCCTGCAAGGTGTTTCAAGTTTGGTATTGAAGACCGTATTCTGTGCTCATCTGGAAAAGTTGCTTACAATAGAAGGCTTGACTATATTCTTTCTCTAAATATCCCATTGCATGAAGCTACTAATAAAGGTGAGTTTGTTGGGATTGTTTCCTATTCGTGCAAAATTCATTTTGTTTTGATGCTTTATATATGATATTGCAGAGGAGCTTGAAGCCTTTCATAAACTGAAAGCTGAAAAACTTTCAGAAGGGAAGGAAGTGTAAGTCTTTCTAATACAAAATTTATACTTAAGATAATTTTTTAGGCTTTTTGCTAAGCATGCTGGCATATGGCAGATCTAATGACGAGGTTGTACGTCCAAGGGTGCCTCTAGAAGCATGTCTTGCCAGCTTTTCATCTCCAGAAGAGATACATGATTTTTATAGTACTGCGTTGAAGACTAAGACAACAGCTGTCAAGTAAGTTTTGTTGTTTCCAATTGTCTCAATATAGCCCCAGATAATGTTCTATCTGCTAAACATCTGATAGTATGCTCTTCTGTATTTGAGTAATTTGACCAAAACGTGAAAGGCATGTTTCGGTTGAGCTAAATTTCCTTTTTCTTTTTATTTTTATTAAAATTCTGCAGCTCTCTTAAAAAAGAATATCTGCAAGCACGACTTTTGTAAGAAAAGAAGCTAAGTCTTTAAAATTAATGAGATTTATGTCTCCAACAAATTCAAGAAAACCACTAGCTTGTATAGGAAAAAATATGTGGAACGGGATTTGGTCTTATTAGATTGGTTAAGTGGTTGAAATCAAGTGCTGAGAATCCGAAGTTGCTTGGAGATATTAATTTACTTGTTATCCAACTGAAAAGCGGAAAAGGGTATTAGTTACCGTACAGGTGCTTAAATATTTGAGAGGCCATGACAGCAATGTAGTTCTCAATCTCATGTATTATGCCAACTACTGTGTTTTTTGAAGGATAAACCAAAATAGATTCTGCGGAAAGAAATTTTTTGCAGGAAATCTTTGCTGCTCTTCTTGAACTGAACTAAGATTGACTGTTTTTCTACCATGCCTTTCATGGGTGCCTTGCAGGACTGCTGGTCTAACTTCGTTCCCTGATTATCTAGTTTTGCATATGCGGAAATTTGTTATGGAAGAGGGTTGGGTGCCAAAAAAGCTAGGTATTTTAATTTCTGCTGTTTCTTTAGGTTTTATTTTCTCCTTTTTCCTTTGACATTTTGGACACTTATTACTTATTGTATCTTTCAATTCAGATGTCTATGTAGATGTACCAGATATTATAGATATTAGTCACATGCACAGTAAGGGATTTCAACCGGGAGAGGAGCTGTTACCAGAGGGTGGTAGGTGTTTCTTTCTTGCATTTTCACTCTTATTTATCTCCATTAATTCAATACTGATCATTAGTTCCTCATGAAATTTTCTAATGAATCATTCAGGTCCTTGGGATGAGGCTGAATCCAATAAACCTGTTGCCAATGATGATATTGTTGTGCAGCTTGTTTCGATGGGTTTTAGTCATCTTCATTGTCAGAAGGCTGCTATCAATACCTCTAATACTGGAGTGGAGGAGGCAATGAATTGGCTACTTTCTCACATGGATGATCCAGGTAATTAACTTAATCTCATGTTGAAAGAAATTTCTCAACCTTAGGATAGAAACAAGGCGTTTACATTTTTTAGCTTTTGAACTTTGGTTTCTGACTGTTGTTATGCTGTACTGTAGTAACGGCCTTCTGATGCGAAAATTTTTTCTTTTCCCCCAGATATAGATGCTCCTATATCCCAAGGTGGTGAAACAGTGGTGGACCAATCACAAATTGATGTGTTGCTTTCGTTTGGATTTCAAGAAGAAATTGCCCGGAAGGCTCTTAAGGCATCGGTAGTTTTCTAGATATAGCTTAACTTTATTCCGAGTAACCTTTGTTCATTTTTTAACAGCCAGTAAAACTTGTTCTATCCAACATATGTAAACGATTTTTGTTTTCAGGGCGGTGACATTGAGAAAGCAACAGATTGGATATTCAACAATCCTGATGCTTCTGCTGCTTCTGATACGGATGCTACAACATCAAACACAACTACTGTGGCTGATGTCGGGCTACCTGATGGGGGAGGAAGTTAGTATCTTACACCAATTTATTTGTTTTTCTGGTTTACAATAAAAACCGCTTTCACACCTATTAACAAACAGATTATCAAAAACATTACTTACTAACTGACGATAAAGTATTCGACACTTGAACATCTAGGAGCCAACTTGTGGGAATATGACAAAAGTCTTGTTATTACCAGATGATTTTATTATTATGCTAATTTTTTCAATTTGTTCACTTGCCTTGCGCAGGATACAGACTTATAGGAATTGTTAGCCATATCGGAACCTCTACTCAATGCGGCCACTACGTAGCTCACATTTTCAAAGAAGGGAGATGGGTTATTTTTAACGATGACAAGGTTGGGGCTTCGATTAACCCTCCCAAGGACATGGGGTATATATACTTCTTTGAGAGGCTTAGCTTTTGAGAGGCTTGAAATTTAAAGACAACGCAAAAGAGGTAGGAAAGAATAGTGGAGTAGAGATAGTGGATAGTTTTGCAGAAATTCAGCAACAAACTAATTAATTATTCATGTGCACTTTGGTCTGATGTATGTAGCATGGGATTTTGGGGTGGCCCTTGTCCTGGGATGATATTGATTTCCTATAAGCTACATTATGTTTTTCTTGCTGCATTTGCTGGGTATAACTATCTCTTCAGGGTGGTCCTTTTATTTTATTTTTTATTTTTAAATTCATATTATAATTTGAATTCTCTTGTTATCTCTATAGCTTCTTAAAATTCATGAGGTGATTTTCGTTGGGACCAAAATCTCTCGGTGATGAATATGGAATTTCTTGATGCCATTCTCTGTTTTTTAGGTTGATGCCGTTTCCCTTGGTGTTCTTTTCCGTTTCTTTTGTTGATGTCGTTTTCACTTTTATTTTTAGGAATTCTCGTCATTTTGACTTATGATTTTGTTTTTGTTTTTATGGTCTTGTCGTTTATCTTCATTTATGTCGGTTCTCAAACTCATTGATGGTGATCTTTTCAGGGTTTTTTTTTTTTTTTTTTTTTTTTTTTTTTTTTTTTTTCTAGATTTCTGTTCTTCAATTCATGTCGTTTTTCTCATTCGTATGTATGTCAATGTCATTTTCCGTTTTGTAGTCTTATCTCTCCCTATCTGCTTCCAAGTAGATGTGGGGCCTTTTCACATCTCAAGTCTTCACTCAAATTCTATTGGTAAATGTGTTTTCTCTCGTAAAAATTTAGATTTAACTTTTTTGTTACAAACTGCAAACCAACTCAAAAGATTCTGTTTATGATGTTCGTAACACTAAATCAAAACAAAATACCTTGAACTCCATTCAACCAAAACCAAAAGTACTGTTTTTGCTGATTGTTTCTTTGACGTTTATGCAATTTGGCTCTAGAATTTGATTCTTTATATTTGAGTGCCGTGCATGCCTATTATTGCACTAATATCATAAATCATATTAAACTATACGTGCCACAATAAACAAGGGTATGCCATACCCTGATGAAAGTTGTACCTCATACACAGTTTAATAACTTCTTTTTAACCCAATAAAATTTGACAATAAATTAAATTAGACCACATAATCTATCATAATATTATTTTCAAAAAATCATGCTCAATAGAAGCTAAGAAACAACTAAAATCACCGTCATTTATAACATTAATGTTATACCTCGTTGGTGTTTTGCGGATTGAGAAAATATACTCAAACTGCAAACTAATCTAAATGTATCCAAGTCTTTTTCATGGTGGCGGTTTCCTAATAATGTTATTTTCTCGTTTTTGTCCTATCTTACTATTGGAGAAAATTCAAGTCTAATTTAGAGGACACTTTTAAATAGTTATTCAGAAATAGCAATATTGCTGAAAATTTAAGTCTAATTTACACATGAAAATGGTTTAGATGAATATTTAGCCCAACAAAGACTTTAAGCCTAGTATGAATACTGTAGTTAACAATATCATTCAGACAGTCAAAATTTCCCACACACAGAAAATAAAAGTCGATCGAAATCATTTATCCATCACAAGAGAGAAAACGAAGGAAGAAAAATCTAGCATTTAAATTGCCCCTGGTCCGTAGCCAAAATTTTGATCTCGACCCGTCAGCATTGTTCAGTTACTATTATATTATATTCCCTACGTTTCTCTCTGTAGACGCGATGTGACAAATGCTAACATTTGCATTAACATAGTAACATTATTGAAATCTTCTGGACGTAAAGAGCGGAACATAACATGATCTTCCTCCAACTTTTTAGATAATTGCCACTTAAGTTGAAAGCCAAATTGCTTATCTTTGTCATCTTGTGCAGCATCTTGCTCCGATCTCTCATCCTGATCAGCGGTCGCCTTGTCATCACTTTTACCAGCAAAAAGTTTCGACTCATCACACACTCTAATCAAACTTTTCATGCAGGTCAGTATTTGATCCCCCTGAAATTCACAGAAAAGAGTGAAAATAAGGTCCTCATGATCAAGCGCGCGCCTAATGCGTATAATAACTATTTTTCGGTTCGGTTTACCTCTCTGAAGCTTGTTCTACAAAGGACTCGATCCATGGAATCTGGAAATTCCTGGGAATAGAGATATTTGGAAGCCGCAAGAAGAGACGCTGATGCTATAACAGAAGGCGAGAATTTCGTGACCGCGATGTCTGCATCAAAAGTTCAAGAACAAGTCATAAGGGGGAACAAAATGTTACTATCTACAATTTTCATGTTCAGATTATTTTAGGATATGAAGCCTTTGATTGAATCTTTCATTAGCTAATACCCCGAAAATACTTTCCTAAGAACCGAAGGAAAAGGGGTAAAAGTTATCAATTGGTCCCATCTTTTTATGGAGAAACGAAAAATAATAATACAGAAGGGGAAGAAACAATATCGATTTTAGTATGAGGACCCTCTTAACCTTTCTGTTTACTGAGAAACAAATTTACAAAACGTAGAAAAATCACATTCGAAAATGAAAAATTCGCAATCTTGGATATGTTGACTTTACCCTTTTGCGATTGTATGATGATCTCGTTGATAGTTCTGCGCCTAAAGCGATTAAACAAGTTGAACTTGCGCTCCAAGTACGGAATGAAGCTGAACGCCGTTACAACGCACAAATTCCAATCGAGTCCTTTGAGAATGCACAGCTCCATTCTCATGTACTGATCTTCGGTAACGATGTTACGAGGTTGTAGCTGTTCTACCTGTTTAAGCAAATTAGTAAATAATCAAACAATATAAGAGCGCAACGAGTGGACAATTAATTGATGCCAAATGAACTTCTTTTAAGGGTAACCAAACACAATATGCAAATTTAATTACCAGAAATTTCGGGTTTGTAAAACTTCTGCTTCTCATCTTCCAAGCAAGTGTAAGGCAGGATATCACAACAAGTTCCATATCATGTACTTCAGAACTCATTATTCTCTGAAAAAACAGAAAAAAAAAATCATATTAAACATTATTAATACACGGTTTACATACATATTAGATAAAGAAAAGGCATAGAAAGATCATATTAAGATGGTAATTTCAACGAGTCTCAAAGATGATTTAAGATACCGGTATACGCTTTGTGGAAACGAATCGATCAAAGTAGTTCAGTGCAAGATATGCTATGAAAGGATCAATATTTTCCCTCTTCCAGTACTGCAAGAAATCAAGAAATTCATCAAAATATGTGGTAATTATTACCCAAGAAATCAGGCGATCCAAAACAAAAACGCTTTGAATACAAAAGAATCAAAGAAAAAGAATGGAAAACAAATATGTCAAGAACAAAATAAAAGTGGCATTATTTTTCTTTACTTGAAAAGTTCTTCATTTGAAAGAATACATATACATAGAAATTAGATAAAAGGAATCAAAAGTATGTATGAAAAAAAAAAAAAAAAAGCTTGAAGAGTTATTGGATTACCGTACTTTGAAGATTATAGTAACGGCCAACTCTCGTTCGACGTAGAGAAAACTTCCGGCGTAGCATTCCGGGGGTAAAGACGAGCATTCAACGGCTAATAACTGCTCCAGACCTTGCTTTCCCGAGACAGGAATTGGATTATGAGGATCATAATCCAGTGGATTCATGTACTTTATTCTTCTATCCATAATTTACTAGAAAGAGTTAGGAGGAATGCCAATGCGTTTGGCAGCAAAGAAAGTGAAAGAGAATGGTGGATGATCGGTGAGACAAGGGATGGGAAGATTTTCTTGTTCTTTTAACACTGGTTTTTGTTTTTTATTTGCTTGAACTATTTTATTGGAGGGAAAGATAAACGGCCTCATTTGGGTCCGGTAATTTCCATACGGCAACGTCGCATGACAAATAAAGTGCAGCTGATTGGTGGAATGTTGGTGCTAGTCCAATTTTGGGCTTACTAATTGGACCTAACAAGAATTCCAGAAGAGAAAACATTTCATAAGTTTGAAAAAGAATAAAAAAAAAAAAATAGTAAAAAATAGGCGAATATGAAAAGTTTAAGAAAGTATATAGGTTAATTTTTAGTTATAGAAATTAATAGGTCATAACTTGTTAAGTTATAATTCATAATCAAATAAATTATGAATAAACTTGTTAAGTTATGGTTCATAACCAGACAAATTATAGATAATTATGAATAATAACTTGTCAAGTTATGATTCATAATCAGACAAGTTATAGATGAAAATAATAATTTAACCTATTTATTAACTTATATAAACTATTGACCTATTAATTTTAATTCATCTCAAATTTTAACTTATTTTTTCTTTTCTCTCAAAAAAAAGTAACTGTTTGGTAGGTAACACTTTAATCCATCTTCTTTTAATTTTGGTAAACTTATTTCTAAAATCTCAACACGCTGGTTAGTCCTTTTTGTCTCATTCTGTTAAGTATTTAACAGAATCATGCAAGTGACCCAGCAAGGGCTCTCTTTTTTAATAAAAATACCAAAATGCCCTCAAACTACAAAAAACAACTCAATCCTGAAGAAGAAACCGAAAAAAAAAAAAAACTATGAACGTAAAACCCATCTCTCTGGCGCTAGCCATCGTCATTCGTTAAACCCCGAACCCGCCGCAGAACTAAAATCACCATGCAATCAAAATTGTAGAAACCCAATTGATATATTCAAACAAAATCATAGAACAACTCTTTGGAGTCAACGAGTAATGGTTCATTTCATCCAAAGGGGTTGCCTAAATTTGATTTGAGCGATGAAAAAAAATAAACCAGATTCCCACACATACTCAAAGAAAATTCACACAAATCATATGCATTAGGCAAAGCATCACGGAACAATTATCTCCCGAAGAGAAACATCAGAGAAAGAATTATTAAGAATGAGAGAAAGAGATACTATCATCCCTCCAAATCTCTAGCCAAAGCATGTTTTCAAATTTCGCAATTAACCTCAATCACAAATGAACCCAGTCAATTCATACCAAATGATAAAAATCCAATTAAGAAATGGGTGGTCATAGATCTGTAGAGAGAATCGCATAGTGCAAACCCCGCGCCACTTTTGGAACCCCTTCCCACCACCTCTCATGCACATCATGAACTCTCTCGTCCCTCATCGTCGCGAGATTGATCCGCCCATTCCCCACCGCCGTGAGATTGAGTTGCCCCTTTTCTGTCATCGCGGGATATAAGTTCCCACTTCCTCCTCCGTTGCGCGAGATGGAAGTCCCTTTCCTCGCAGTCGCGTGATCCAGACACCCCCTCTCCCGCAATGGTTTTCTCTTTCTTTCATTCTCTTTCCAGGTTGTTGAAGTCTGCACATTTTTTTTTTTTTAGAAAGTATTAGAAAGAACGCTACACGATTTTTTTTTCTTCTTTTCAATGAATTATGAGTTGGGTACTGTTATTTTACAAATTTATCCACTTGTATTGGTGCACATGCATTGCATGTGATGCAGTCCGTTAAAAATTTAAAGAAATTTGACGGAAATGATTTAATTGTTAACGTATTGTGAGTTCAAGGATAGTTTTATCAAAATTAGAAGATGAAGGACCAAAGTGTCACATATTAAAGAGTTAAGGGATCAACAGTGTAAATGACCCTAAAAAAATAAAAGCAGAGAAAACAGAAGAAAAAACGCCTCAAATAGGTACTCCAATCTATTTCTAACTCCCAAAAATTAGCTCATTAATTTTTACTCTTTACCAATTAAAATAATGAAAATACTTAAATTAAACATTTGTAAAATTCCAAATTTACCCTCAATGATCCATTGGTAAATTATAAGATATGTCGATGGTCTTCTATCTCCGGCACCTTCGGCCGACTGGCCATAACCTGATATGTAATGATCCATAACTTGACAGATTACACAGCCACTGGTAGGTCTCCAACCATAACCTGATAAGTTATGATCCATAACTTGACAGATTACATCGGCCTCCAGCGGGTTTCCGGCCGGTCACCGGCCATAACTTGATAGGTTATGATCCATAACTTGACAGATTACACTGGCCACCGGTGGGTCCCCAGCCATAATCTGAAAGGTTATCATCCATAACCTGACAAATTACACCGGCCACTGGCGGTCACCGGCCATAACCTAATAGGTTACAATCCATAACCTGGTACCAGTCATAACCTGACAGGTTACGATCCATAACCTGGCAGGTTACAATCCATAACTTGACAGATTACGCCAGGCGCTGGCCATAATCTATCAGGTTATAATCCATAAACTGATAGATTACACTAGCATCGACTATAGTCTATCAGGTTATGATTCATAACCTGACAGATTATGCCGGCTGCCGACCTCCAATCATCGGTGTCAGTCATAGTATGATCCATAATCTGTGGGTATTTTAGTCTTTTCAATTTATGATGAAAATATCTCATATAAATCAAATGTATAGAGTTTTTTAAGAGAATAGAATTATGAGGTTTGGTGATTATGTAATGACTAAGAAAATCCCAGACCTCAAATAATACAATTTATTTATTTAAGCCAAGGATTTTCCTATAAAATATTATGTGACTGAAGGATTTATGGAATTAATATATGTATCCCTAAATTCTGTAGCAAATTTCATGTTAAGTTCATGTTTTTGATCAAGTAAATTCGATCGATAAATTATCGTCGTACTTTAAGGCGGAATAATTTTTAGTGCAAGTATAGTTTGAGAATCTTAATTTCAAGAATCTCCAAGCACAGCACGACATTAGCAGCGTAAAAACAAAACGCACTGACGCTTTAAAGAAGAGAAAATCCTTAATTGCCAGACAGCTAGATTAAAGTCACAAGATAAATACCCATAACAGAAGGGTACAATGTGAGATTGGGATTTGACACCATAAAAAACAATGTCATTCCCAGGATATAATGCAGACTAGTTAAATGTAGAAGTTGTTTAGTCTAGAATTTATAAGACTTGAAACAGTTCAAGATATTACGCGAGTAAGAATTTAATGTGATGTCAAAGTAGTCAAGAATTAATATTTAACCGTAAAGGTGCAGTAGAAAAGGAACTATCAGAAACTAGAATTTCCTGTCGGCTAGGTACTTCCTTACAATCAATATAATTTTTATCTGATTCAAGGGAAATTTAAGTGAACAAGAGTACAAGGGGTAGGTGAGATTTTTCTCTCTCTCCTTCTCCACTTGGCCGGCCATGCATAGGAAAATAGAGCCAAATTGGCAAGTTGAGTGTGTAGGTGGATGACATGGTAAGGTGATGGGATAGGAGTGGTTGAAGGGAATTAATGGCAAAGTTGCTTCTTCTTTTTCTCCTTCCACAACCGCCATGAATTGGGGGATTTAAACCAAAATTTTGGTTGACTAATGGAGTGGACTTGGGGTAAAATTAAATGATTTCCAAGTTTCTATAAAAGGAGCCATCATAAGCTAGGCCTCATTTTTTTTCTCCTCTCCTTTTTCCCACATAAATCCGGCCATACCACCCATTCTCTCTCAAAAATTTTCTCTCACTCTCCAACCTTAAACCACTAGCAAAAACCATAGAAGAAGAAGAAGGAGATCAAGGGATTCTAGGAGGAGATTAGAAGAATTCCTACAAGGGTTAAAAAAAAAAAAAAAAACTCTAAATCCTCTCTTTCTCATGTTTTTAGTAAAGTTTGAATGTAGAAATGTTCCTCTAAAATTTCCTCATACTTTCTAGTTCCAAGCCATTAACGAACCTAGGAGAACAAGAGAAGGATCTCAAAAGTTTTCAAGAAAAAGTTCTTCAAGGGTAATTTCATAAACTCTTCTCCATTAGGCAAACAGTCATAATCGGATTCGATTGCCCAATCAACCCTAAGACTGCGAATATCTATTTTAAACTGTATCCGAAGAGTTTGTCCGGCAGGGTTCCCCTGACTCTTCTTTCGTTGGTAACAGTTTATGGACTAAGCAATATCATAAACACTCTTGAGTATGTGTCAAAACATAACTTTATCTTATTTTATAAAATCAGCAAAATAATAATGTCTTACATTTGTCATTTCATAAATAACAAATTACATCCCACTTTATGGACACATTTCCAACAAACTCCCACTTGGACTTAAAGTAGGTGTGTACAATCTCGCATGCCCAAACCTTCCAGAGATGCGTATCAAGACTTTACCGATAAAGCCTTTGTAAACGGATCGCCAAGTTGTCATGTGTTGATATCTTTGTCACTTCAACATCGCCTCTTTGTACAATCTCACGGATGAGGTGGTATTTCCGCCTATGTGCTTGGACCTTTTATGGCTTCTAGGCTCCTTAGAGTTTGCTACATGCCCCCCATTGTTATCGCAATACAAGACAATGGGCCTATCGCCCGGAACAACTTCCAAGTGAAACAAGGAACTTTTAAGCCATATGACCTCTTTCGCAGCCTTCACAAGCTGCCACATATTCGGCCTCCATGGTGGAGTCAGCTATGCAAGTCTGTTTGATGCTCCTCCATACCATCGAACCTCCATTCGGGACAAACACCGATCCCAAGTGGATTTCTGGAATCCTTATCCGATTGGAAATCGGAATCGGTATATCCTGGTCATATTCAGTCAAGACTGAATATACAAGCATATAGTTCCTCCTAAGAGACCCCATTTGAGTTTAAATTTCAACAGCCTAAGAGTTAGAATGCCGTGAAGAAGTTCTAGGCCGAATTGGGCCTTAATATCGTAATAAGTCCAATGAGGAAAATTATGGAGAATAAGTTACTAGATTGGGTAATTGATTTCCAGCCTAGACATAAGTACGTTAAGGGCAATTAAGGAAAATAAGATTTTGAGGATTTAACAAATCGATCCTTATAGTAAATTATCCTTCAGAAAAGGAAAGGAATACCAGCCTTAAGAAAAGGGTTAGATTCCTTCATAAGTTGCTAAAATAGAATAGCAAACGACAGTTAATCTCACACTCTCAATGGGTGTTCATTTTCAGAAATAAGAAAGTAAGAGAATAGACTGTTTGGCGAAAAGTGAATTCCAGCTCTGTAAATCAGGTAAGTAGGAATCTCGCCTATAGCATGAATAGATTTTAAAGAAAAAAATTTACACATGCTATATATATACATGTTTATGCTTTAAGTATTGTATGCGATGCCATGTCATGCTGCATACACCTTAATAAGTCAAGAGGAACTTATAAGAATAATATCAGTTGAGTGCCGTACCAGCCTCCGACCTAAGGGAGGTAATTCCAGCTCCACAAGGGAGAACAGAAAAAAAAAGAATGTCCTCCGACTTAAGGGAGGCATTCAAGTTATAATCACGGTGTCGCGGGGGACCTTGCAAACTCTCACGTCCCGATGATTGCGCGCAAGTGGTACTGTCACGCCCCCCAAACGGGGTGGGTGACGTGGAGCTCGATTAGGGATTAATAAAGCAGATCCCCAACCGGGTCCCACACTTAATTGCATTAAAATATAAATAATCTACATAGTCCAGGAGCCTCTGACACACAGGGCTCCACCCCACAGGATATACAGTATCATACATACATGTTCATGTAAATAAACAATTACAACAGACATCATCCACAGTCAAGTAAATCCAAATATTTATTTAAGTTTACAGAATTTCTCAAATTCCTTACATTTGCTCAAGAGGATAACACAATCCTCGCTTGCTCGATCTGTAGCACGACTCCGCCCACGATGCACCGCCTCCTCGAATCTCACGGGAGGGGTTTAAACATTTGAAACATGAGCGAAAGGCCCAGTAGGATATAATTTGAAATAATTTAAATAAACGAATAAATAAATAAGTGCGTAAATAAAATAAATAGACATTCAGTCCCGACAGAACAGCCGGAACCTCACATCCTTTTTCTCAAAGGAAATACATATCAAAACTAACCGTTTTACAGGCTTCAGCGAGTAATTAGTACAAATTACTCACCTCACCAAGTGCCTCGCCTACCGGACCGGTTTCGGGTTCTGCCCCCGAGGATGCACTCTCCACATCCTATCTAGGCTTACAGCAATAGACTCTATTACCAGTTCACAAGATCTCTTATCTTAAGAAATCATCCGTTTAACATTATGAAATCGTTCATATGACCCCACGAACTACTCAAGCCGCGGGCCCCATGACTGAACAAGCCATGAGGTTCCATGACTGACAAGCTATGGATTCCAAGGACAGGACAAGCCAAGGATTTCCATAAACTAACAAGCCATGGTTTTTAAAACGTTTTTCTTTCGCAAATCAATCCCTTTCTTTAAAACATTTTCAAGGCCAAAATCTTTTGAAAAAACAGGCTCACAAAGAAGAGGGATAGAAATCCTACCCGCACAATCAAACACAGGACTAGCGTTGCCCTATCCGGCTTCCGCTTCCTCAAGCCCCTCAGATCTGAATCCACAATGAAAGCAATCGATACAAAACACCACTTTAGGATCAATCCTCAGTCCTAAAGTAATCCAATTTCAATCATATACCAAGATTCTCAATTAGTGTGCCCTAATCCATTTTCATGTTCAAATTCCATTCCAAGGGTTTTGAATATCAAATCAGGGTTTAAGGATACTAATCCTTTCATCCCAAGTCCCCAAATGAAGCTAATTTGGGTTTTCCCCGAAAACAGGGGTCAAAACGACAATTTCAGGCCAAACAGGGGTCAAAACCCGTGTACGGTCGGTCGATCGGAGGAGTAGGAGTGCATCACCACCGGTCGGCCGGTGGTGTGCACTCCGATCGATCGGTCCGTCGGCCGGTGGCCTCAACAAAGTCCGGTCGACCGATGCGGTCGACCGGTGGACATTTCGATTCGCGAAAACTCACGGAAATCAGTCCAAAACCTGCAAATCCAGTCCCAATTCACAAAATCTCAAGGGACAACCACTAGATCCGGGTTCTAGGTCCTAAAACAAGTCCAAAGAACCCAAGATCTCCAATTTCTACCCTAGTTTCACTCAGAATCCATCAAAATCCATTTTGAACCAAAAATAAGTTTTAAATCCGAAAAACTTGAAATCCAAGAGAGGTTCTTTCAGTAATCTTACCTTGAATCCTTCTCTTGATGTTGAAAACTCTTTGAAATCACTCTTTGGCTCAAAACTCGTTCGATTTGGGATGGAAATGAGAGAGAGAGAGAGAGTACGGGAGTGAGAGTGAGAGAGAGAGGAAGAGAAACGCACGGGAGAAAAAGAAAAGGAAGGAAAAGAAAAGAAAGAAAAAGAAAAAGAAAAAGAAAAGGAAAAAGAAAAGAAAATGACGTGTAAAATATAACAGTCCAGAAATGCGCCCATACACACTTCTGGATTAAATAAATTACTGTAAATAATTTAAATACCTTGGAATCATTTAAACTCAATTAATTAAATCAGATTAGGCACACTAATAATCTTAATTACCTTAATTATTCTCAATTAATTCTTCAGGGTGTTACAGCTCCACCCCCCTTAGGCAATTTCGTCCTCGAAATTAAAACTCACCTCAAAGTGCAAACAGATGCGGATAACGTTCCTGCATCGCCTCTTTCTTCCCATGTTGCTTCCTCAACACCATGGTGTCGCCACAAAGACTTCTTTCACTAGCGGAATCTCACGATGACGCAGACTCTTCATCTTCCTGTCAAGAATCAACGGTGCCTCCCTCAGAAGACGCCATTACATCAGACGAACGTCAAACCACCGCAGACCGCCGCGGGTTGACATTTCCAAGCATGGAGACATGAAACACGTCCGCACGTGAGATAACTCAAAGCAGAAGCCAATGGGTACGCTACCACTCGGACTCGCTGCACGATCGGAAATGGTCCCACATACCTCGGTGAAGTTTTCCTTTCACACCAAACCGAGTAACTCCTTTACTGGGGGAAACCTTTAGCAACACAAAGTCGCCTTCTTGAATTCCAAAGGCCACGCTTTCCGTCAAGATAGCTTTTTTCGATGACTTTGAGTCACAATAGACGTTCTCGAATCACAGCTATGTTCTCATTATTCTCTTGAATGACATCGGGGTCCAGTTGTAAGTCTATCCTGCGGTTCCAGCCAACAAACATGTAACCTACAAGGACGACCATACAACGCCTCAAACGGTGTCATCACCGATACTGGCCGATAGTCATTTTTGTAAGCAAACTCAGCTAGGTGCGGTATTTCTTCGATTCCGCCAAAATCCGAACACAAGCACGAAGCATATCCTCCGAATCTGAATAACTCTTTCAGATTGTTCATCGATCCGAGGATGAAATCTTTGTCTTTGAAGTTCAATTCTGTTCCCATGGCTTCCGGAAACTTCTCCAATACCTTGCATTGAAACGCGTGTCACGATCGGGGCGTGATAGAGGGGGCACCCGTGTAACCTCACGATGTGCTCCGGTACAATTCAGCCAGAACCTTCCGAGAATAGGTCGCGCGGGCGGTATGAAGTGCGCGGACCCGTCAACCTGTCAACCACCACCCGGATGGCATTGTGCCTCAACTCGGTTCTTGGTAGTCCCATCGGAAAATCCATCGTGATATGCTCCCATTTCCATTCAGGGACAGGGGAAGAGGTTGCAACTCTCCGGCCACGGTGCTCAGCTTTAACTCGAGGCAAGTCACGCATTCCGAGGCGTACTCACAAACATCTCTCTTCATGCCTCTCCACCGATCTTGTCTCTTCAAGTCCTGGTACATCTTGGTACTACCGGATGAATGGCGTGCCTCGATTTGTGAGCTTCTTGCCGAATCGCTCTCTTGATCTCACTCACTTTAGGAGCAATGAGGCGGTCACGGTGCACGTCCGTCCGTCTTCTCGAATTCTCCAATCCTCAAACATTCTCCATTGGATTTGAGTCCAGATTCTCGAAGGTGAGGATCTTGCCACTAAATACCTTGACTTGTTGCACAAGAGCTGGTCGAAAATCAGTTATACACCACAGCCTGGTTATAATCCTCATGGCGAAGATCATACTCACTCACCACTTGGTCCACTTCCAATCCTCCAAAGCTAATGACGCCTGTCCACGACGTTTTCCTACTAAGGGCATCAGCCACCACATTAGCTTTTTCAGGATGATACTGCAGGGTGAGGTCATAATCTTCCATGTACTCTACCCATCTCCTTTGCCTGAGATTCAAGTCCTTCTGAGTACAAGTACCTCAGACTTTTATGGTCAGAGAAGACCTGAAACTTTGCTCCATAAAGATAACATATCTATATCTTTAGAGCAAATATTACCGCTGCTAACTCCAAGTCATGCGTGGGGTAGTTCCGCTCGTGCGGCCTTAGTTGGCGAGATGCATAAGCTACTACGTGTCCGCCTTGCATCAAGACACAACCAAGCCCAACCCCCGAGGCGTCAGAGTACACCTCGTATGGCTCCTCGGTATTAGGAATCGTCAGAATCGGTGCACTTGTCAACCTTACCTTCAATTCGAAAGGCATGTTCACATCCAAAGATCCCATTGAATCTGACTTCCTTCTTGGTCAACCGAGTCAACGGAGCAAACGATACTCGAGAAGTCCTTCACAAAACGCCTAAGAATACCCCGCGAGTCCGAGAAAGCTTCGAATCTACGCCACATTCTTCGGCCTTTCCCATCAGAGTACGCCTCGACCTTAGAAGGATCGGGAGAAATTCCTTTGTCCAGAAATGACATGGCCAAGGAACTTCACTTCCGTCACCAAGTCACACTTCTCCTTCTTCGCACAACCGGTGTTCTCGAAGGGTCTCAAGAACAATCCTAAGATCTTTGCGATGTTCTTCCCAAGTCTTCGAAGTACACCAAGATGTCATCAATGAACACGATGACAAACCGATCCAAGTACGCCGAAAACACGGTTCATCAAATCCATGAATGCAAAGGGGGCATTTGTCAACCCAAATGGCATTACCAGAAAACTCAAGTGCCCGCACGAGTTCAAAGCGATTCGGAACGTCTTCCTCCTTGATTCTCAATCGATGGTACCCAGATCTCGGATCAATCTTAGAGTAGTATCGTGATCCACCCAACCGATCGAACAATTCATCGATCCTCGGAAGGGTACTTGTTCTTCACATCACCCTGTTCAATTGACGGTAATCAATGCACAACCGAAGAGATCCGTCAGTGCTTCTTCACAAATAGCACCGTGCACCCCAAGGGAAGTACTATTACGGATATGCCCTTCTGCCTCGACTCTTCAAGCTGCGTTCTTAATTCCTTCATCTCCGCCGGAGCCATCCGGTATGGAGGAATGGAAATAGGTGCCGTTCCGGGAACCAAATCAATGCGAAATTCAACTTCCCGATCGGCGGTAAACCCGGTAGATCCTCAGGAAATACATCTCGCAAACTCATCCACCACAGAATTCCCACTTTGTCTCCGCTCACTTGGGTTCACCTTCTATGGCAAGAAGGGAAAAAGAAGGTGCTAGATTCTTCCGTCCCCCAACGCTTGTACTTCAACAAATCGTTCCCCAAGGACCTGGGTTCATCTCTCGCCGATAAGCAATCTTCGCTCCGGAATCCGTCACCAATGTCACTTTTCTACGGTAGCAATCAACAATTGCACCGTGCCTTGACAACCAATCCATTCCGAGCACCACATCAAACGGGGTCATCGGAAGGATAATCAAGTTCCGTTTCTCAATCGCTCACCATCAATCATGATTTCACACGACTTACACACACTCATCACCTCCACACATCCCAGTGGGGAGTTTAAAGTCATCGGGACTTCTAAATTCTCAAATTTCAGTTTCAAAGTCCGAACAAAAGAACTGGATACAAACGAGTGTGTGGCTTTTTGTATCAAATAACACGTGAGCAAAAGAATGAGAGATTAGAATCATACCCTCAACCACCGCGTTCCGGGTCTGACCTCCGGCTGCCTCTGTCGGGGTATATGCTTGTCCTCAGATTTTCCCTTCCCTCTGTCACTAACATTAGGCGGCTGAGCGGAGGCCTATACTTGTTGTGGCGGAGGTGGTTGTACCCGGTCTCGGCGCTTGAGGCGGAATGTGTATACCGAGGCGGCTGATAGGTCGCAGGAGGGTATGGCATTGTTGCGGTGATATGGCGGCATGTCTTGTGATGACCCTTCTTGGCTATAAGGCGTCACTTTGGGCTTGTTGAGCGGGCGGCCGATTAGGACAATTCCTCCCTAATATGGCCCACCTGCCCACAATGGTGACACTTGGGCCCGTGGAGACATTTCTGTCACTCCCGGAAGAACTCGCCACCACTTGTCATTTCTTGATTGCGGTTTCTTCTACCACTCATTGTGGTCCACCCGAAGCAGAGGCACCGCGAGGAAAGCGGAGGGTCTACGAGGCAGAGACCCGACACCTTCTTCTTCTTTACTTTGGCGATAGGCGGTTATCTGTTCCACCCTCATAGCGTGACTACTAAATCCCGGAAGTTAGAAGTCTTAGAGCCACCAAGGATCTCCTCCACGAGTTCTTGAGGCCCCCCTCAAACTTGAGACATTTCATGTCTTGAGACTCCACTAGAGATGGCGCCAAACCGGGATAGGTCATTAAACCTAGCCTCATATTCCCTTACAGACATGTCACCTTGCCGCAAAGAACATGAATTTCAAGTGCCTTTTCTTCCCCGTAACTCGGAGGGAAGTATCGATCATTGAACATCACCTCGAATTGTTCCAGGTCATCCTTGTGACATTCATCCTCCTCTTGACCTGTTTCCACCAAGTGTTTGCCAATCCTTCCATCTTGTACACCATAAATTCCACCCAAGATTCATTTGGAACTCCCATAGTACTCAAATGCTTAACTATGGAGTCAATCCAAAACTCACTTCCTGGGGTCCTCCTCACTATTAAACGAGGGATAGGCGCTTTGAATTCCCGAAATATTCTTTCCGATCTCACCGGTCGCTCATTCCGAGCTCTAGTGGCCATGCCTTGAAAGGCGATAAACATGGCATCAAAGAATCCTTGATTCGGTTGTTCCGGCTGGTTACCTAGTCTCTGGCGAGGCGCCATTTCCTTCAACTCGAATCAAACTAGACTATTCGGTGGATAACGGATGTCACACATGTATGTACAATCCCGGGTTCTTAACCTAATGCTCGATACCACTGTCCACGCCCCCAAAGCGGGGTGGGTGACGTGGAGCTCGATTAGGGATTAATAAAGCAAATCCCCAACGGGTCCCACACTTAATTGCATTAAAATATAAATAATCTACATAGTCCAGAGCCTCGACACACGGGGCTCTACCCCACGAGATATATGATTATCATACATACATGTTCATGTAAATAAACAATTACAACAGACATCATCCACGGTCTAGTAAATCCAAATATTTATTTAAGTTTCTGAATTTCTCAAATTCCTTACATTTGCTCAAGAGGATAACATAATCCTCGCTTGCTTTCGATCTGTAGCACGACTCATTTCGATGCACCGCTCCTCGAATCTCACAGGAGGGGTTTAAACATTTGAAACATGAGCGAAAGGCCCAAGTGGGATATAATTTGAAATAATTTAAATAAACGAATAAATAAATAAGTGCGTAAATAAAATAAATAGACATTCGGTCCCGAAGCAGAGCGCCGGAACCTCACATCCTTTTTCTCAAAGGAAATACATATCAAAACTAACTGCTTTTGAGGCTTGACGAGTAATTAGTACAAATTACTCACCTCACCAAGTGCCTCGCCTACCGGACCCGGTTTCGGGTTCTGCCCCGAGGATGCACTCTCCACATCCTATCTAGGCTTACTGACAATAGACTCTATTACCAGTTCACAAGATCTCTTATCTTAAGAAATTATCCGTTTAACATTATGAAATCGTTCATATGACCCCACGAACTACTCAAGCCAGCGGGCCCCATGTTGAACAAGCCATGAGGTTCCATGTGACAAGCTATGGATTCCAAGGACAGGACAAGCCAAGGATTTCCATAAACTAACAAGCCATGGTTTTAAAACGTTTTTCTTTTTAGTAAATCAATCCCTTTCTTTTAAAACATTTTCAAGGCCAAAATCTTTTTGAAAAACAGGCTCACAAAGAAGAGGGATAGAAATCCTACCTCGCACAATCAAACACGGGACTAGCGTTGCCCCTATCCGGCTTCCGCTTCCTCAAGCCCCTTCAGTCTGAATCCACAGCGAGCACTGATACAAAACACCACTTTAGGATCAATCCTCAGTCCTAAAGTAATCCAATTTCAATCATATACCAAGATTCTCAATTAGTGTGCCCTAATCCATTTTCATGTTCAAATTCCATTCCAAGGGTTTTGAATATCAAATCAGGGTTTAAGGATACTAATCCTTTCATCCCAAGTCCCCAAATGAAGCTAATTTGGGTTTTCCCCGAAAACAGGGGTCAAAACGACAATTTCAGGCCAAACAGGGTCAAACCCCGTGTACACCGGTCGACGGAGAGGAGGAGTGCATCACCACCGGTCGGCGGTGGTGTGCACTCCGATCGACCGGTCCGGTCGGGCCGGTGGCCTCAACAAAGTCCGGTCGACCGATGCGGTCGACCGGTGGACATTTCGATTCGAAAACTTCGCGGAAATCAGTCCAAAACCTGCAAATCCAGTCCCAATTCACAAAATCTCAAGGGACAACCACTAGATCCGGGTTCTAGGTCCTAAAACAAGTCCAAAGAACCCAAGATCTCCAATTTCTACCCTAGTTTCACTCAGAATCCATCAAAATCCATTTTGAACCAAAAATAAGTTTTAAATCCGAAAAACTTGAAATCCAAGAGAGGTTCTTTTAGTAATCTTACCTTGAATCCTTCTCTTGATGTTGAAAACTCTTTGAAATCACTCTTTGGCTCAAAACTCGTTCGATTTGGGATGGAAATGAGAGAGAGAGAGAGTACGGGAGTGAGAGTGAGAGAGAGAGGAAGAGAAACGCACGGGAGAAAAAGAAAAGGAAGGAAAAAGAAAAGAAAGAAAAAGAAAAAGAAAAAGAAAAGGAAAAAGAAAAGAAAATGGCGTGTAAAATATAATAAGTCCAGAAATGCGCCCATACACACTTCGGATTAAATAAATTATCTTGTAAATAATTTAATAAATACCTTGGAATCATTTAAACTCAATTAATTAAATCAGATTAGGCACACTAATAATCTTAATTACCTTAATTATTCTCAATTAATTCTTCAGGGTGTTACAGGTACGCGAGCACTCTGGCCCATAAGAAAGAAAAGATAAGAAAGATAAGATAAGATAATAAGACTATGATAAAACATCATAATCAAGCATAATCAGCTCATGCATATTTATTCATGTGTACTCACAGTTATTTTGCGAGATAGAGTTTCTACTTGCTGAGCGAAAGCTCAATCAGATGTGTTCATGCTGTAGGTAAGAAACCTATCAGCAATTCTTGAAGGGCAATGGTGAGCGGCGAACGAATGATGGAGATGGGAATGGATACCGCTCACGCAGTTATTTCCGCATTAAGTTTAAGTAAAATCATGTATATATTTATATGATTCAAAGTTTCAAGCATGTATGTTTAAAAAAGTATATGTACATATGTATGTTAGGAAAACTGAGATTGTAGCTAACAATCCTAGTTTTGAGTATTTAAGTTTTAGAACGTTGCAACAGTGCATGCAACAAATAAATGAATTTTAAACATGATGATTTAAATGATTGATTTTAAAAGGACTTTAAGATGTACTCGAATTTAAGATTTTTCACGAAATTCATTTTAAAGTCAAATGAGATAACCCAATTAAATTGGCTAGTTTTAGAAATGCTTTTAAAGAGTATGTGAATCAAGAGTTCAAATGTCACTCAATTCGAAAGATATTTTTAGAAGTTTTATCTTAACTAAAATTAAAAAAAGTTTTTAGTAATTGAGTGATTCATTATTTTTAAATTATTGTTATGAATTATGAAAGTATTCATTCTTATGTTTAAAAAAAAATGTTCCGCAAATTTTAAGAAACCTCAGTAAGTACAAGTTAAAAGTAAGTTACAGTGACGGCCTCATAGGAGGGTCGTCACAGATTATGGGGTAAAACATATAATTCTCTCAAATAAATAAGAATAATTATACTTGCACCAAAACTAAATTATTAATGCTTCCACCAATTTATAATTTATATCTTTTACAGTTTTACGCTTCATTAAAACTACATTATCCATCAATATATCCCCACATTAACTATAAAATGGAAATAACATTTTTTCAAAGAAATAAAAGAGCATACACTAAATTAACTATAATTAGAAAGTATTTCTCAAAAGAATTAAAAGAAAAATTACCCCACTTACCAAGTTCTCTTTTTTCTGTCATTCAGATGAAAACATCTGTGAAGATGACGTCTATGAGAGATGGTGCCTGTTCTTTCCGTTCCTTCTCTTTTATCCCTGTTGAAGTACATATAACTTTTTAACTCCTAGAGCACATTCTGAAAAGCATTTGGGACCTATTTGTAAAGTTTTATAAAATTGGGGTCTGATTGTAATTTTCAAAAATTAAGGGATAAAAATGTAATTTTATATTTTAAAATATTTTAAAGCTATATTTTTGTCCTCAAGGTTTGAAAAATTACAATTTTATCCAAAATAATTTTGAAAGTTTTTGGAAAAGAGCCCTTATACTAATAATATAATACTAAACATTGGATTGGATTAAACTAAAATTTAATCCATTACCCTAACATTATCCTATTCAATATTGTCCTATTGCATACCAAACGGGGAAAGAAGTCCTAATCAGACTCGATGTTGGTCGAACGAGTATCTTTGCAGGGATTTGACGACGTAGTGACGAGGATATTGGAGGCTGCGATGCGTGTTGTTAGTGAGCCGTTGGTGTTGGGGCGCGAGGCGCACGATTTTGCCACACCAAGAATTCGAAAGATTGATACCCCGTCAGTTGGAAGTATCCGAGATATCAGATCATGAAAATCCAGGGTTGTACATGCTAGTGGATCTGTACAATTCTCGCACTATAAATTTGTTTATGTTACTGTACTCGTCGTCACCTTGGTTGGTTTTCGATGACTATCAACGAGAAAGTTTCTCGCGGTCGACGGCATTGGCGTTTTGGTCAGTACGGGCGCCTAAATCGGCAGTTGAGGCATTGGAGAAGTTTAGATACGAGAGAAGCAATGAAGACGAAAATGAAGATGAATCAAAGTTGATTAAGTGTGTGATCTGCATGGAAGAGGTTATGGTTGGGTTCCCCTCATTCGAATGCCTTGTTCCCATCTTTTTCATTTTGATTGCGTTTTGCGGTTGCTAGATGGGCATCATACTTGCCCCCTCTGTCGTTTCAAATTGCCTAGACAGTGATGTCTATATAATGTGATGTGGACCCACGGATTCAAGCACACGAATCAACCGCTTACAGAGAAATAACAATCAAACAAATAATCTGAAGTCGAAATAAAATGCAGAAAAATACGTAAAGAGAACGATACAACCAGGTTCAGACCTCAACATGAGATCCTACATCCTGCAATGTGGTACTTTCGTCTACTATAATTAATCATAAGTAATTACAAAAATGATACAGAGTACTCTCCAATAATCCCCTCACAGTTCTCTCTCACTCTCACTCGTTCTCTCTTCAACAATTGTTCTCTCACAATCCCGATTGAAAAGTTGATTCTCTAATGTGTTTCTCTATGTTTCCTAACCCTCAAATAACCCTTAAAGTCCTTTGTGTAGCCTCCAAGTCGTGCACGATTCATTCGGCAAGTTTCCTGAACCGAAGGCTGCAATTTCGGCTCCAAAAGGTAGTTTCCCGTTTTGCTGAAAAACGCCTGGGCGCTGCGGCGCTGATCCCAGTAATTACCAGCGCCAAAACACTGTGCTCCCTGGTTCGTCCAGGGAGTGTTGATTCTGCTGGGCGCTGCAGCGCTAGTCTTGCTGTCCACCAAGCAAAGAGGACCCTTTTCTCCCTCCCATTGCACCGTTTTTGCCACGATAAACTTATAGACACTCCTCACAAATAATATTAGGCAGCTTTATTGTCGTTTCAACTTTTATTCTAAACATTTGTGTGTGCGTGTGTATATTTATGGTCTTTACATTCTGTCTCATATATTATCCCTCTTGGCATCTTGGTTTTGGACTTTCGTTAATTAAAGAATATGGTTTCATGTAACTAATAAAAGCTCATTGAAAGCAAACCAATATTACGTATCTCTCCTGGAGATTAAATTGCCCAAATCTGAAATCATATTGTTGTTTGGTAGAAAAGTAAAATAAAAAAAAAAATAAAAATAAAAATAAATGCAGAATATAGTCCAAATTGTGATACATGTAGTTTAAGGGCCAAAGTTCATAGGTTAGAACAAAAATTCAAATTTTTACAAGAGAAAACACTGTAGAAAGAAGATTTGAATTGTAACTGAACTTATGAAACAAACAGAATCTAAGTAGCTACTAGGAGCACACATTACCTTGCAAAAGAAATGAATAAATAAATAAATAAATAAAACAGATAAAGATACGCAGCTACATTCTTAAAGCAGTCTTATGCTTTCCTTATTAATAAGCATATGCACTTCTGGATTTTATTTTAATCAATTGAAAATTCCTTCTTATGCAAATTTTCTGTTCATGGAGTCCTATTTTATTCAACCAAGTTTCTTGCAACAGAAGTCTTAAGTACATTCTCGCTCTTTCTCTTTTTGCCCCTCATATCAAAATCAATCTTTTTTTTTTTAATTATTTTCATTCAATATTTCAAAAGAACTTAAACCACATGCTGTAAGTAGAAAACATTTCGGGTGTATTTATTTGCACAACTCAAGTCATATTACTACAGTATTTTCTCTCACATAAATTTAAATTTAACTGTTTTGCTACAATATTTTTCTCTCACATACACAGTCCAAGTCATGACTTGAGTTATGCAAATTAACACACTCTTCATAAATGAAACAAGTGTAAGCATATGCCAAGCCAAGGCACCAACTATCAAGTAAGCATTAATGCTCAATTCAGCAGGAAAAAAAAAAAATAATAATGATCTCAAAGGTGTCAACATATTCCAAGACAATGTCCTTTGTGTCTGTACTAATCTAATGTTCATAGCAATATCAAAGAATGCTGCAACGGCAGCGACCGTCTTTGTTAACCGAACGATTACTGTGGGATTCGACGAGATCAGAATCTGTCTCGGTGTCTCTCTCGGACTCTGCCTTTGCCTCTGCCTTTGTTTTTGCCTCTGCCTCTTGCTTAGCCTCTACCTCAGCAAGGAACTCATGCATTGAACTCAAATCGGTATCCTTAACTCTCCACCTGAGTCGAAAACTAAACTGCATTTCTTCGCTATCTTCTGCCATCCTTGGTATCTCGGACATACGGTACTTCTCCACATCAACATCTTCGCTTTCCAGTATCTCCCAGATTTTCTCTTTCCCTTTGGCAGCCCGTGATATGGGTAATGCTCTATAACGAAATGCTGGTGCTGATATTGATGTTTCTCCTCTATGACTGCTTCTTTTGTAGTTCCGCCCCGCCTGTACCCTAAACATCACAGTAGGCCTATTCTCCGGCCTAGCACTTTCAACCATAAGGTTCAAGTCATGGCACAAACGAATCATATGCTCCGTGCAGGCTTCTATATCCCTTTGAACCTAAAATTGTAGAACAAAAGAAGTAGAAAATCCAGTAAGAAGCAATAAACTTCCAACGAATGATATTAAGACTTGTTTGTCTTAGGCTTTTACCTCTAGGAAGTTTCTTTCAAAAAGTATTTGAGTATAAAATTTAAAGATTTCCCCAGGATAAAGGTAGTCGGAAGCTGCAAGAAAAGCCGATAGTGCAATAACCGACGGCCTTAATTCTGTGATCCATATGCCTACATTGAAGAATTAAGATACTAACTATAAAATTCGAATCTTTACAAGTTTTTTGTCATAATTTCCTCTTTTTTTTTTTTTTTTTTTTTTTTTTTTTTTTTTTTTTTTCAGAGCAGCTAATACAGAACATACAAAACTTTTACAAGGGAAACAAAACTTTCAATGTTGTAAGTAGATTTTACCATCTTGTGCATGTACAATGATCTCGCAAATAGTTCGAGGCCTAAAGCCATATCTGGATTCAAGCTTCTGACAAAAGTACGGCACGAAACAGAAGGCTGTAATTGGACGCATATACCAATCAAGTTCTTTGACAATTCTTATCTCCATGTTCACCAGCTGCTCGGCGGTAATTTCAGTGAGGTCTGGTCGCTCCACCTGTTTAAACAAGGAATCAAATCAAATTCCTTTCAAAGAATGAGCAAGAAAACATGATATCCTAAGAAATAAAAGTTACCAAAAATTTGGTTGTAGTGAAGTTTAAGTTCTGCATCTTCCAAGCCAGTATAAGGCAAGTGATAGCGATGACATCTATTTCATGTTGCTTATATCTCGGATAATCCTGTTTAAAACAATATTGATCAGAAATAACATTAACCCAGTTTACAAACAATGCATAGAAAGATTCCAAGATTGTAAAACAAACAATTTTAAAAAATGATGTTCAATAAATTATACCAGTACAGGGATTTTTCTTTGACATGTAACGATCGAAATAATATGTAGCAAGATATGGTATGAGTGGGAAGTTATCACATTGTGCATACTGAAAAAAACAAGAAAAAATTTGGTCAAGAAAAAAACAAAAATTCTAGTGAGGTTTTATAAAAAGAACTATATCAAGAAACGAACTTACTTTGGAGATTATAAGCACAGCCCTTTCGCGAAATAACATGGCGTCTCTGTTTCTGGAGTAGCCGCTTGCAGCCAAATACGAAGATTCCATGTCGAACAACCTCTCGTATTTACTTTCGATTTCGTTTGCCTTTTCCTCGGTAGGAATTGGTTTGAAAGGATTGTAATTTAGTTCTTGATGCATTTTTTTTTTCTTGTTGTAGGTGACAGAACTAGAAGAGTATGTATCGTTTGTTTGCAAGGAAAGTGAAAGAAAATGTATAAGAATCTGCTCTGGGGATCTTCTCTGGGAACTTTTGTTGTTCTTTAAGGGTCTTTCTCTATTGGCGGTTTTCTTCTTTGCTTTGAACTTTCTTGGTAGTTGTTCGTTAATTTGTTGTTCTTGAGCCAATTTAAGCACAAGTTTTGGGCCCAATTTCAATAGGCCCAATATGCAAATGCTACATAATAAACCAGTGAAGAGCTGAGGTATAATTATACTTTTTTTTTTTTGGGCCTGGTTCTAAACTTCATTTTGGTTTTTTTGATATTCATGTAAATAGGTCCTTGTTTTCAGACAGTTCTTGTTGCTTAAAGTGTATGACATCATGAATTATTTATTTTGTCTACTAACCGTTTTGGTATTATGAATTATGATGTTTTCAGATGTTACAAGACACAAACTTTGAAAATGACAGTTGTAAGTGGCTAGCACAAATTAAAACCCAATAATAGTGGTAGTAGTAAAAAAAAAAAAAAAGGTTAGCTTGCAAATTTGTAAAGTAGTTCTTTTGCTTTCAAGTGTTAATCTTCCACATTGTATGTTCATGAGTACATGTCTCTCTCTCTTCTCTCTCTCTCTCTCTCTCTCTCTCTCTCTCTCTCTCTCTCTCTCTCTCTCTCTCTCTCTCTCTCTCTCTCTCTCTCTCTCTCTCTCTCTCTCTCTCTCTCAAGATTTTTCAGTATGCTTATGTTCTCCTTACATTATAGTCCCCTGCTGAACGTTAGAGCGCCACGTATTAGGGATATTAATTTGCTTTTATGTTTCTTTACTTTTCTATCCTTGTATTGGTATTATATATACCACACTTTTATTCATCAATAATATAGTAGTTTTCCTATCACGGTATCACGAGTCTAAGGTTCTGAAAACCCTAGAAATTTTCTCCCACCACCAACTGCCGCCCACCAGCCCACATTGCCAACTGCTCATCGCCACTTCTCCCCACCATGGCCGACCCCACCACACTCCCTGACTCCCAAAATTCCGCCCTCTCCTCTCCCTCTGCCATCTCTTCTTGCCCAATTCTTTCCATCACCACAGATGTCACCACCAATTTAATTGCTATCAATGTTGCAGCACAAGTTCCCCTCAAATAAACTGCTACAAATTACTGTGCATGGCGCGCACAATTTGATTCCCTCTTGATAGGGTATGACCTATACGGTTATGTTGATGGCTCTCTTCCGTGTCCACCTGGTAAGATCAAAGCACCTGACTCCGATATTGAGGTTCCAAATCTGGCTTATCTCTTCTAGATTTGCCAGGATAAATTACTGCTCAACGCAATTATAGGGTCTTTGACTGCCAGTCTTGTTCCTTTTATTGCTTCCAAGAAAACTTCCTTTGAGGCATGGAAAACACTTGAGAAGACATATGCTTCCCCGTCACGTGGTCGAATCATGGAATTACACTGCAAACTTGCCACAATGGTAAGGGGTTCTCGCACAATTACCAAATATATGCAAGACATTTAGTTGTGTATTGATTATCTTGCTTTCATGAATAAACCAGTTGATTTTGATGAATTATCCATTTAGATTCTGAATGGACTAGATGACTCCTACAAGCACCTCTCTAGTGCCATTTAAGCGTGGGAAACACCAATTGATTTTGATGAACTATTTGAAAAACTGCTCCATGAGGAAGCCCAACTAAAACTCACAACTACTCCAACCCTACCGCAACCGGCAACTGCTTTTGCCACACAGTCCCGTGTGGATGTCCCCGCTACGCGGAACAACTCGGGTGACCGACCTCACCACAATCGCCGCACCAACCGGCCTCAACAACAGTCCCAATTTTATCCTCCTCCTGCCGTGCCAACATGGAGTCCCCGTCCGCCTTCTCCGGCACCCACCTCTGGTCACAGCTATCAAGGAAAGTGCCAAGTCTGTGGCACCATTGGTCATTCTGCATGTCAGTGCCGCCTTATGCCATCGCATACATGGGATACCATCCCGGCACCGCCTCGTGGCCCACCGCGTGTCAATACTGACTCTGGTGCTCATTTAGATTGGGTTGTTGACTCTGGTGCTTCTCACCATGTCACTAACGATCTGGCTAATCTGTCACTCCACCAGCCCTACAATGAGTCAGAATCTGTAGTCATCGGTGATGGTACTTGTCTTTCCATTAAGAATATGGGATCCATGTCTCTTTCCACGTTGCATGGTTCTCTTTTTCTCACAGATATTTTACATGTTCCATCCATGACTTTGAACTTGATATCGGTTTCGGCTGTTTGTGCTACTAATGTGGTAATTGTGGTTTTGTTTGATGATTATTTTTAGGTGCTGGATCATCACATGGGGGCAACTATGGTCACATCCTTATGGCCAAAAATTTTCTCCTTTGCCGCCAATCCTTCCAAGAGTACATGCTTTCAGTTTACTTCATTCATCATCTTCGTTGCTTTCCTTATGGCACAGTCATTTAGGACATCCTTTTGTTAAAGTCTTTAGGACCCAATTGTTATCCCTAGGAGTTCTTTTTCACATTCCAAATTATTTAAATTTTCTTGTAATTCGTGTCATATCAATAAAAGTCACAAGCTTCCTTTTTCACAATCCTTTTTCTCCTCTTTTCTCCTCTTGAAATAATATACTCTTATGTCTAGACGTCACCTATTCATTCTCTTGATGGTTACAAATATTATGTCATTTTTGTTGATCACTATACAAAATATATTTAGTTTTATCCTCTTTTTCGTAAATCTAATGTCCATGTGACCTTTATTACTTTCAAGAGCTTGGTTGAAAAGTTTTTTCATCGTCCCATCAAAACATTGTATTCTGATAATGGCGGTGAGTACATTGCTCTACGCCAGTTCCTCTCTGCCAATGGTATCACTCATCTCACTATCCCACCCCACACTCCGGAACACAATGGTTACTCTAAGCATTGACATCGACACATTGTCGAAACTAGTCTTTCCTTACTTCATCATGCTTCTCTTCCAACCAAGTTCTAGTCATTCTCGTTTGCTGTAGCGTTTCTCTCATTAACCACATGCCAAAAGAAAATCTTCAGTCCCGCCCTTCCTTTGAGTGTCTTTTCAACAAATGGCCCAATCCCAAACATCTTCGTGTCTTTGGTTGTCTTTGTTTTCCTTGGCTTCGCCCATACACTACTCACAAACTTGATCCTCGGTCGAGTTCTTAGGTTATTCTCTATCTCAGAGTGCCTTTATCTGCTATGATCTCCACCCTCCACCCAATTAAGCTCGTATGTCAGAGATAACAAAATAACAAGAATAACTGAATCGTTAGAGAAAATGAATTAAAGAAAAAAAAACGGTGTTTTTGAGTTGAATATAATAAAAAAGGAGAAAACATGATTTTCCCTAATTCGCTCAATTGTTTTGATTCCAAAATCCGAATAGATTAAATCTCTATGTTGACTCGAAAATATTAACCAAATCGACAATATATCAATCGACAATATGGCAAAGAAAAGACAATTTGTAAAATCATTTGAATGACAAAACAATGCGTGACATAATTACATAAGAAAAGCGTGACTGAACTTATATAAAAATTGGCACACAATATTTTGAAAAGTAATAGAAAAATAGATGAGATTTAATTCATTCAGATGTTAAACTTTACAGCACAAGGAATCAAAACCCTGAATTGGGTCGCTCAACAGAAGTTCATCTCTAACCTCACCAAAAGAACTCTAGCCTATCTTGCAAAACATTCTCACAAGTTCTAGAGAGAAAATATGAGACTGACAGCAAGACGGCAGAAAACTCAATATTCAAAAGCCCCCGAAACCTTAGGCTAACCCCTCTATTTATAGTGTTCAGAGGTTGCCTGTCAAATAAGGAAACAAATAGTAAAAATAGAAAATTACAAAGGAAAAGGAAACAAAATAAAATTACACATAAATTAGGAGAAATCATATATTTAATTTGAGAAGAAATCGCTCAGATTTTTAGGAAGAAATTCGGATTCAGCTCATCGTCTGGACACGTGTCGAAGCTTGATTGGAGGAAAGGAGAAGCCTGCCACGTGTCGCCGGCGGAGTGGAGGAAGCGGGCTGCGGTCGCTGTTGCTTGTTGAAGGCCGGCCTGGCCGTGGGACCCACCCATCGACGGGCGCTAACGGCTGCGTGGAAGGAACGCGCGGTTTGACGAGGCCGTGGTGAAGCGTGAGATAGCGGAGAAGCGCAGATTTCCCGAGTGGTGGGGTCCACCACCCCGGGACTCTAATGAGCTGGTTCGGTTTAAAAATTTCATTGCTTTTAAGCCCAAAATAGACCCAATTAGAAATATTATGAATAAAAATAATGGAACTTAATTCTCACTTCTACACTTTCTAATGATGTTGAACATGATTTTCCTTTTCTTGGTGACCCAAAGTTGCCCACGCGACCATCCCAAGTGGCTTGGCCATGCACCCATCCGTCAAGTGGCTTCAGGCCATGAAAGACCAATATGCGACTCTCAACGCAACAAAACGTGGGATCTGGTTCCACCTGATCCGTGTCATAATCTTGTTGGTAACAAGTGGGTGTTTCGAATCAAACACCGACCCGATGGCACTATTGACCGCTATAAGGCACGCCTAGTTGCTAAAGGATTCCATTAGCGTCCCGATGTTGATTTTCATGAGATTTTCAGTCTTGTTGTTAACCCGGTAATTGTTTTTACTGTCTTGAGTGTTGCTTTACATAATAGGTGGTATGTTTGACAGCTTGATGTTAATAATGTCTTTCTTAATGGGCATCTTACTAAAGAGGTATACATGGCACAACCATCTAGCATGCGTGATCCTCAGTTTCCCAATTATGTCTGTCGTCTAAAGAAGGCTCTTTATGGCTTGAAGCAAGCTCCGCGTGGATGGTACCAAGAGTTGAAGATGTTTCTTCATTCTCTTGGCTTTATCACCTCTTGTGCTGATACATCACTTTTTATTATGTCCAAGGGCTCACTCCTTTGTATATTTTTTGGTGTATGTTGATGATCTTTTGATTATTGGTAGTGATTCTCAGACAATTGCTCAGATCATTCAGAAACTTGATTCTAAGTTTTTGACTAAGGATCTTGGGTTACTCTCCTATTTTTGTGGTGTCGAGGTTCTTCCAACCAACGATGGTATACTTTTGTCTTAACACAAATATATTATTGATCTTCTGCAGAAGCATAATATGCTTGATTCTAAGCCCTTGTTTCCACACCACTTGTTGTTGGTACATCACTACTACTACATGATGGTTCACCTGCTATTGATGCTACAAAATACCGTTAGGTTGTTGGTGGTTTGCAGCATATGCGCATGACTTGATCTGACATATCATTTGCTGTTAATAGACTCTCTCAATTCATGCATCGGCCATCTGAAAATCACTTGAAAAATCATTGGGGAGCAGTCAAGCGTCTGCTTTGTTATTTGAATGGCACCAAATCTCTTGGCATTCGATTACAGGCAACATCTCCTTTGGCCCTTCATGGATTTTCATATGCCGATTGGGGTGGAAATCCAGATGATCGCACTTCCATAGGTGCATATGTCATGTTCTTGGGTGCCAATCCCATATCTTGGCGGTCCACAAAACAACGCACCGTTGCTCGCTCATCCACTGAAGTAGAATATCATGCTATTGCCTCTGCTGCTGCTGAAATTCAATGGATCAAGACGCTACTTCAGGAATTGCATGTCCCTATCACTTCCACACCTACCATCTACTCGGACAACCTTGGCGCTACATATCTCTGTGCTAATCTTGTGTTTCACTCACGAAATCTAGCCATTGACTACCATTTTGTTCATGACCTAGTGCAGTCATCACTTCTTCGAGTTGTTCATGTGTCTACTGCCGATCAACTAGCTGATGCCTTGATGAAATCTTTGCCTCGTCCTCGACTACTTGACATTTGTGACAAGATTGGTGTTGCCTCTAGCACACATCTTGAGGGGGCATATTAGGGATATTAATTTGCTTTTATGTTTATTTACTTTTCTATCCTTTGGTATTATATATACCACACTTTTATTCATCAATAATATAGTAGTTTTCCTATCACTATGATGGGGTATTTCAGTCCGTCCCTGCTAAAGCGGCTTAGGCGTCGCCATGGAGAGGGCATCAATGTTGAATTTCTTTGAAGAGTCCAGTTAACCACTCCTATTATTGGCTTCCCGCATCCTCAGGTGTGATCGAATGCCACTAGACATAATTTGTCAATATGAAAAAGCGATTCTAAATAGTATAAAACCGGAATTACTACAAGCACATTTAGAGAAAAAAGAAAAAGGAGGGTTAACTAACGAAAGAAAGATGGAGGCAAGATTCTTCCTTAAAAGAAGGTAGTCCATTCAATTAAATCGGTAGGCACCATCTGGGATTTCAGAAGCTTGGTTTTGGGCAATTCAAGTCCGAGGTTAATTAACACAGAATTCAGCTCAAAATATTTCAACTTCAAAGTTATGGGCAATTCTAGTTTTCGGTCTCGTGAAAAAAAAAAAAAAATGTCGCAACATACTGCAATAGCTAAACTTTGGAATGGCATTTTAGATGGTTACTGCTAATTCCACTATTGGTGTAAGTTGTAAGGAGCTAATATGCACATTTGCAATAGTTTCTACCTCTTTTTGTTCTTTCATCCGTATACATCTTCGGAAAATTTAACTGTTTAGAATTGTGCTCACTTACTGGCTGTGAACATCACATTACAAATTTTGATTTGGCATTCAGATGAACTTGAAGCCTTTCAGAAACTGAAAGCAGAAAGAAATTTCAAGTTCTTCTGATGCAGTAAGCTGTTAAGTAAGCTTTATTGTATTGCATTTTATGTTTTGATTTTGAGATTTTATTAATGAGATTATACAAGCTGTCAATTGCTCAAATTATGAATCCTTAATTGCACCAATTTACTTGTTTCCAGCATTAGATAACAAACAAATTTCTATTTCAAAACGAATAAGTATAGCACAATTCAATTCAGTCAACAATATCTGGGCAAAAAGATCATTTCGTCACAGAGAACAAAGAAACCATAGGCAACTTCACAAGTTTCTATTTCCATGTTTGTAGTAATATCAGAGGAGGCTACAACAACCTTTGTGAAGTAAACCATGACAAAGCTAAGCCTCAATATCAGATCACAAACAAATCTATATTGAAATTAAATCAAGATTCATAGTCACTAATGAAACGAAACTCTAATATCGATAAACCAGGAATATACTTTCTATCTTCAAACAAATTGTGTTACTATTCGATTTCGAAATGTATTTTTTATGTGAAAAATGGTAGCTCTTGCAATGACATCAGAGGAGGCTGCAACATTCTTTGCTGTGAGGAGTCCTATTATTGGGTCCCACTTCAACTTGAGGAGCAACTTGAGATGGCTCTGGCTGTGGCACTGGCTGTGGCACTGGCTTTTCCCCTGCCTTTTGTTTCTGCCTCAGGTATGCCTTTAGGTAGAGGTCTAAAAATGACAAAATCCTCTGCATTGACGTTGCTATTCTCGATACTCCACCTGAGCCGAAAGTCAAACTGCGGTCTTTTGTTGTGCTCCTCCGTACTCAATAGCCTTGTCATACTTGTTGAGTGTGTTCTCGGTCCTTCCTGTTTCCACCCAGCTTGTACTTGTCTTATCCGTGGGGTTTCTTCCTCTGGCACCTTACTTTCGATGATAAGTTGCAAATTGTTGCACACGCTTATCATACCTTCCACACAGAGCTCTATGTGATTACGATACTACAGCGCATTCAAAAAAAAAAAAAAAAAGAAAAAAAACTCAGATAAGACTCTCATTAAAAGAAACAAAATGAATCACTTGACTTTTTATGAATGTTTTGATTAGATTTACCTGTTGGAGCATATCGTCCGAAGTTATGCGATGAAAAAAGCTCTGATATCGCTCAGGATAAAGATAGTAGCAAGCTGAAAGAAGAGCTGATGCTGCAATTACTGAAGGCTTATAATGCACCATCCCAATGACTGTCAAAATACGGACACTACATTTCAGGATAGTTTGATTAAGCAAATGCTATAAAGCGTTTGAATCTTTTCTTTAATAAAAAAGACATATCCTCTTTAGTTGATAGTGATGCTGATTAAGATATTTTCAATGAGGAACTAATGAAGAATTACAAAACCATACGAGAAAAAAAAATACAAAACAAAAAAGTAAATTCTGCAATCTTTTTGGGAGATTTTTACCATCTTGTGTTTGTATAATGATCTCGTTGAGAGTTCTTCGGCTGAAGCCATACGTCGAGTGGAACTTAGGCTCAAAGTATGGCAAATAACAGAAGGCTGTCACTGAGCGCATACGCCAATCGAGTGAGTGCATTATTCGAATCTCCATATTGACCAATTCCAACGTCGAAACCCCAGCAAGATCTTGCCGTTCTGCCTGTTAAAAAAAAAAAGCCAGATTAAAGAACAAAGACTTGATTTAATTTCTTTGAACCACATTATAAATTGCAAACTTACCAGAAATTTAGGGGTCTTGAAATTCAAGTCCCTCATCTTCCAAGCAAGTACAAGGCAAGCGAGCGCGGTGAGATCCACATTATGTATTCCATTTTTTGATAATCCCTGAAGAAAAACGGAATCAATCTCCCGTATTAGTATTAAAAAGATAAAGATGCCAAGAATGTGGTAGAACTAATTCTGTTTCGAGGATGTTAATTATTAATTACCAGTATAGGCGTCTTCGAAATGTACCGATCGAAATAATTCATGGCAAGATAGGGTATCACAGGATCAAAGTCTTCGTAATTTGAGTACTGCAAAAGAATCAAAAAAAAAAAAAAAAAAACTGAAATTTAACAAAACAAGAATAAACATTTTCCAGTTTCTTGATAAGCGAGAAAACGAACTTACTTTGGAGATTAGAAGCACCGCCCTTTCTCGATATTTCTTGGCGTGCTTGTTTCTTGCGTAGCCCTTCGCCGCCATGTACGAGTCTTCGACCTTGAAGTACTTCCCCACGTCTTCGCTGTCCAGCATTGGAAGTGGATCGTATGGATCATAATCCTGTTTCAGCGTCATTTTTTCCCTTCAGTGTTTGGCTGATGAGAAAACGAAGGAAAATGGCGGGAAATGTGGGAAGAGCTCTCAGGGTTCATCTTTCTCTCTAAGCCCTACGCGGTTCTGTTTGCTTCAACTCTATACTTGGCGGTTGCTCGTTAAGTTAATTATAGTCATCGTTGTTCGTTAAGTTAGTTATAGTCATCGCTCGTGTTTACTTTGTACGTTGTTGCATCTCAATCTAACGTGGGCCCCAGGTTGTTGAGCCCATCTAAAATAGGCCCAACATCCAAGTGCTCTGGAAGATTAGAACGTTATACCGACCCAGGAAACATTTGAAACTTTTGAAGCAAATAAGGCACGGGAGATAGAGGAAAATATGTTAAAAATTGAGATGAATTAAAATTAATAGGTTAATAGTTTACATAAGTTAATAAATAGGCTAAATTATTTTTTATTCCATAACTTGTCTTCTTATTATTTTGTCCATAAACAAATGGCTATAATCAACAAGTTTATCTATAACTTATCGATTAACTTGACAAGTTTTTATTCTATAATAAAAATTGGCCTCATTTTTCTTTTCATATTTTATTTTTTATTTTTTTTATTTTTTTGATTTTAGAGCAAATTTCAATGGGCTAATTTTTTTCAATGATTTTATTGCATTTTTTATTTTTTTTTAATGGTGTGCATCTAACTTTTTAGAATTTGCGGCTTTATCCAATAGCTTCATTTATTATTTTTTTAATAATGTGCCCTCTTAACTTTTTAGAATTTTCTTTTCCTTTCTGATACACATTGTTAAAAGTTTTATGCCAATCATTTTATTTCTGCTTTTCTTGTTTATTAGCTATAACATTTCGGGTTCGAATGCAGGCTTCATTGAGTATAAATCTCCTCACGTTCACATTTACATTTACATTTCTGGTTCGAATGCAGGAATTCAAGATGTTTGTTTGAAATCTCTAGATGTTAGTGAACCCAGAATTAGGACTAAGAGGAAACAACTAGTCCTACTTGATTGATACATAAGGAAAAAAAAAAAAAAAAAGGGTTTATTGAAAAGAAATTAAGAGTATCTACAAGTGAATTCATTCCAACAATTTGTGAAAATCCTACATTTCTCTATAAAAAAAAAAAAAAAAAAAAAAAAAAAAAAAGAAACCAATAAGCAAAAGAAATTTCTATACTGTAGTGTTTTAACCAAATTGTGACCACTTTTACTGTCCTACTTCGTTTGTTACTAGTCTACTTTACATGTACTTTCTCTGATCTCTATGTGAAAATTGTGGTTGTTTTGACATCACAGGAGGCTGCAGCAGTTGAAGCAGCTGTCGCAGTTGAAGCAGCAGCAGAAGTTGCAGAATTCATTGAGATCACTCCGACGAGCTTGATTCACTCTCGTAGGCTCACCTGGCAGTTGCAAAGGACCATCCAAGTCCTCCATAGCCATAAAGATAACAAAATCTTCCGCGTTCGTCTCTCCAAGTGTCCACCTAAGTACAAAGTCGAACTCCATATCTTCGCTATCCTCTGCCTTCTTTGGTATCTCCGTTATCTCCACCACTTTCTCATTCCCTTTACTTGGTCTCTGTGAGCTTGTGCTGGCACTTGACTGTGCCAATTCAGTAGTGGATCGCTCGGAGGACTCAGTAGCTACTTGTTTTGATTTCTCTCTAGTCGCTTGCGTAGATTCTTGAACTGTGGATTCTTCAGATTTTGTGGCTGCCACTTGTGTAGATTCTTCAGCAGTCGGCTGTTCAAGTGATTCAACAGCAGCATGTATTGAGCCATCAGTGGATTTTTTAGATTTTTGGGCAGCAAGCTGTTCAGTTGATACATACTTCAGTTCTTGAGATGATTCAGTAGCTGCTTGTTTAGACTCTTCGGGGGACACTTCAAATTTTACTGATTTTTTAGTGGGCGCTTCAGATTTTTCGGCAGCCACTTGTTCAGTCAATACAGCTTTCTGCTGTTCACCTAATTCAGTAGCCTCTTCATCCAAGCTTTCTGTTTCCGTTTGTTTAGGCTCTCTCATGGATTCTTCAGATTTTTTTGCAGCCACTTGTTCAGTTGGTATAACAGTCGGTTGTCCGATTAATTCTGTAGCCTTTTCTTCCAACCTTTCAGTAGCTACTTGCTTAGCCTCTTGAATGGATTCTTCCTTTTTTTGTGCAGCCAATTGTTCGGTTGGTACAACGCTTGGTTTTCAGTAGCTCCTTCTTTAACCCCTTTGGTGGATTCTTCAGCTTTTTGAGCAACCACTTGTTCAGTTGGTACACTAGTCGATTGTTCAGATGATTCGGTAGTCACTTCTTCTGATCTTTTAGTAGCTACTTGTTTAGGCTCTTCAGTGGATTCGGAAGATTTTTTAGCACCAACTTGTTCAGTCGATGCAACACTCGGTCCTTCAGATGATTCAGCAGTCTCTTCTTTTGATTTACACGCTGCAGTGGATTGTTCCGGGTTTTCAGCCGCCTCTTGTTTCGATTTTTGATCAGCATCTCGTTCAGATGATGCAGCAAATACTTGCCAAGACATTATAGCAGCTTTCCATTTCGAGTTTTTAGATGTGGCTCGATCAGGTGTTCCGGCAGCGGCACTCTTAGATGTTTCAGCGACTTGTTCAGATGTATCTCCTGCTCGTACCTTCCTTTTCGGCAGGTACTCATTCTTTGGTACAGCACTTTCAATCTGAATTCTCAAATCCTTGCACATATCAATCAATCTCTCCATGCATATCAACACCTCCAACTGAGAACCACAGAAATGAATAAAAAAAGTTATCGTTAAAAAAAAAAAAAAAAAAGAACAATAGTGAATAAAAGAAGACTCGTTTTGTTAGGTTTACCTCCTTGAAGATTATTTGAGAAGCTATTTTCTCTACGAAGCTCACAAACTGCTCAGGATATAGAAATGAGGAAGCTGCGAGAAGAGCTGATGCTGCGATAACTGAAGGCCTGAATCTCGACATCTTAAAGTCTGCATTAAAACGTGAAAAAATAAGTCATATTGACCCTGCAGATATTAGGACCCAGAAGGTGCTAATTTCTATTATTTCGATGAACATGACAATGAAACTAAAAGGCCTTCATTTATTTGCTTTTACAAAGGCTACAAAAAGTGTTTGGACTGGTCCTTTTTCTCAGGAGCTAAAAAGAATCTATAAAAAAGAAAAACCACATTAGAAAACAAAAGCTTCAATCTTGTTGGAAGATTTTACCATTCTGAGATTGTATAATGATCTCGTTGATTGTTCTACGCCTGAAGCCATAGGTCGAATCAAAGACGGGTGTGAAGAATCGCACGAAGCATAAGGCTGTCACAGAACGCAAATGCCAATCAAGTCCTTTAACAATAGAAAGCTCCATGGTCAGGAATTCCCATGGCATAACAGCTCTAAGCTCCCGATTTCGTGCCTGTTTAAACAAATTAATGACTGAACATGATTAGAAGATAACGCGTGAAGATAAATTCTTTTAAGCAAATATGGAAACATAAATATGAAAATATACCAGAAATCTGGGAGTTGAGAAATTTTTATTCCTCATCTTACAAGCAAGTGTAAGGCAACAGATAGAGAGAAGTTCCAGGTCATGTTGTACATATTTCAGCACTCGCTGAAAAGACAAATATCATCGATATTAGGTAATGAATTAAAGATGGTATTAACTTCAAGAAAGAAGAAGCTTCAAAGACGATGTTTAGGACCGGTATGTTCTGTTCCCGTGAAATGAAGCGATCGAAGTAATTCATGGCGAGATAGGGTATGAAAGGATCAAAGTGTTCTCGTCTTGAGACCTGCAAGAGATTATGAAATTTGTCAAGATGCGGTAATCAACTAGATTACCTTAATTTCTGTGCTGTCGTTAGGAGAATATTGTAATTATGATCAGACCTTTACAGCTAGAAAGTTTCGTAATGTTATATATATATAATATATATATATATATATATAATAAAGTAATTAAAAAATTATAAACAAAATTCAAAAAAAATTAAAGGAAAAAAAAAAAAAAAAAAAAAAGGAAAGGAAAGTTCAAAAGCAAACAGAATTCTCATTTCCCCAACAACTGAGTACAACAAATTTGCCCAGCAATATCACATCCCATGAAAATAAAGAAAACAGCGAAAAGGGAATTTAGAAAAATAAAAATAAATAAATAAAATCTGAGGAAACAGGATTAGCAACAAAAACAGTTCCATTTTCAATCTTTCTACACAAAATTAACAAACAGAGCAAATGGAAAATCACGAATTCTATAGATTTCTTACAAGAAAAACTAGCAAAAGAAACGAAACTGAGAGATAAAAGAAGAATACAATTTGAAGAATCAAAACAGAATATCAAATCAAGAATGCGCTTGAATAGGTGATTCTTGGACTTACATTGAAGATGACAATCACGGCCCTTTCTCGCCATACCCCGAATACGCTCCCGCAATAAACCGGAGTGGCCGTATACGTGGCTTCCACATTCAAGTACCTCTCTAAGCCTTGTTTTCCGAACTCGGGAACTGGACTGATATCGGGAAGTGGATTATATGGATCGTAATCCAGATCCGGATTCATTTTCCCTCAATGTGCTTGAAAGAGTTTATGACAATACAAAGTGTTTGATTGCAGAGAAAATGAAAGAAAATTATTTCTCTCTCTATCTCTTGGAGATTGTCTCTCCAGACGATTTTTCTTTTTGCTTCAAGACGCTATTCGTTAGCAACTGGACAGTCAAGGTTTTGCTAGCAAGGCGGGAAAAATAACTACCACTTTTGGGTCCGGTTATTTCTCTACGGTAATGTCACGTGGCGAATAACATCTCTCTCTCTTTCTTCTTCTTTTTTTTTTTTTTTTTTTAATTATTACACCACATGAAAAAATTTCATAACTTAAGTTGAAATTTAATAAAGTTTTTAAAAATATTATAAAGATAACAAAAATAAAACGTTGATATATTTCAACTTTACTTCTAAAATTTTTCTATATGATTAAAAAAACTCTTTTTTTTTTTGTGCGCGCCCGCGAGGGATTTTTAAATGGTAAAGTTGAAATATAACAAAAAAATTTACAATATTACAGAAATAACAAATTTTGATATGATTAAAATAATGGCTATATAGTCATCAATTCATCATTATGATAATTACTATGTTATTTTTGTTGTGTTTTCATAATATTTTGAAAATATTATTAAATTTCAATTCAAGGTTGCCATTTAGTGTTTATTTTTTTATTTTTTTTTTTGAGAAGAAGCAAACACTAGGGGCTTGTTTAGTTGACTTGTGATTCCGATTCATTGACATGAGCTTTTTGAGAGAACCATTGGTAAATTTTTTTTTAAATTTAATGTATTTGTGAGAGAAAAAACACTATAGCAGAATCAAAATCACGGTTTTAAATACATTTCCCAAACTAGTACTCTTTAACTTGTGTCTATTTAGTCTCTTTTCAACCTCCTACCATGTTACAGACTCAGTTTTCCTTCATGCATTTCAAAATTCAGTTACCTAAATGTCTCCATTTGCTATCTTTTATCACTCAACAGTTGCTCCTATATACCATCTAAAACAGAAACACAACAACATTTTCAGCCTAGGGTCATATCAATATCTTTAGTAATTATTCCACTATTTTCATATAAATCAAACAAAAAATTTGAAGTCCTGAAATAATGGTCTCCAACCCGAATCGACCGGATGTTGATTGTCATTTCTCATCTCAACAAAATGATTTCTTTGTCAAAAGAGTACGTAATCCAAAGTAAATTCAGTCGACATTAAAGCTGCAAAATCCAAATTCATTTCCTTAAAAAAAAAAAGGATAAATTTAAATTTATGTACATATGATCAAATTTGTCTGCAATCATGAATCATGCCTTGCCAGGCCACCTTATAAAATAAACTAGAAGCTAATTAGGCAATCTCTCTGGCTCAGCGAGTTCAGAAAAAGGCCAAAAGACGATATACTTTCTCTCTTCGGCCTCTCCAATTCCCCACTGAAGTGCAAAGTCAAATAGCTCGTATTCAATCCCTTCTGTGCCCAAAATCTTCTTTGGCATCTCAGTCATCTCTATCTCTGTCACTACCTTCTTCCTTTTAGGCAGGCGCCTTACTTGTTTATCGCCACTAGTACCGGATTGTTGTCGTTTCGGGTTTTCAGGAAGGTCTAGAATTTTTAGTTTCTTGCAAACACTAGTCATAGTGTTGAAGCAGACCATTAGATCCGACTGAAAGTTTACCACAGAATATTCACAATCAAAAGAGTTGTAAAATCAATTGAGTTTATGAATTTTTTCGATATGGAATCATGGTTTACCTGATAATTTTTGTTAACGCTCGAGAACGAATGCACAAAGCTCGGAAATGGCGTGATGCTGGGATCAAAAGAGGAAGCTAAAAGAAAGGCCGCCCCTGCAATAACTGAAGGCCTGAACTGCGTGATGGACATTTCTGCGTCCAAAGTTCGAAATCATTTAAGGAATAAATAAAATAATAGCTCTAGGCATCTCAATTCTTATAGTAACTTGTTAATATGGACTTATCACATAACATACAAAATTCATTGAATTTTCTGTCATTTGGACAATTACTAATTGAAGGATGACTTTTTTTTTTTTTTTTTTTTTTTTTTAAACTGCAACCATTATTTCTAACATAAAAACATCATGTTAGAAAAGAAACAAAATATTTGCAAAATTTTCAACCTTGCAGGTAGGGAATATTGTAATTTACCGCTTTGAGATTGTATAATTATCTCGTTGATAGTTCTGTGAAAGCCATGAGACGAGTACCCGAACATGGGATTACCAAAGTACTGCAGGAAGCTGAAGGGTGACAATAGACAACTTCCAATCTAGTCCTTGGAGGATGCAGAGCTCCATGGTCCAGAATTTCTGTGGCGCAATGTATGGAAGACTTCGTTGTATTGCCTGCTTATTAACATATTACCAATCGTCTTTAAAAGAGAACAAATTAAGAATGAACAAAGGCCTATTCAACTAAATTTTCAAGCATATGGTTTACATAATATATTATGAGTTTACCTTAAAATGTCTGACCTTGAAATATCTGTACCTTATCTTCCAAGCAAGCGTAAGGCAACATATAGCTAGGAGTTCCAAATCATGCAGTCTACATCTCATTAGAGCCTGAGAAAACAGGTTGAATTGGCCCATAAAAACTAGATAACTCTAAAATTCATGATCAAAAAGTTTAGTTCGAATAGAATGGTGATCGCTCAATACCGGCACAGGATTTCGCCGTGACATGTAGCGGTCAAAGTAACTCATAGCAAGATAGGGCACGACAGGGTCGAAGTTATTTTGACACTTGGAGTACTGCAAGAAAATCAATATATTAATTGTCAAGCAAGAAAAGCACAAGATTGTCCCAAGTTATATATACAGGCTATACTGACCAAAAATCAAGAATAAATCTTATTATTGCCTAAAGTAAATTGAAGGAAAGAAATGGAAATTCAGAAGCACTGAGTTGTTTTTTCTTGAATGCATGGAAATCTTAGAATCTTCTATCTTTGAATCCAAATTAACCAACAAAGCAATATATGATCAATCCTACTTAAATACCGAAAAAACAGAAAAAAAAAAAAAAAAATTCTTCTTAGCAAGCATACTTAAAGATTTTTAAACGAGAAAAACTATAGAACCATGAAACGAACGACATAAGCATTAATGCATTTCGTTTTACTTTCATAAGTTTCTGAACAACCAAACATAGAAAGGTTCAAAATAAAGAAGCAAGAAATAAAAAAGTGTACATATCAAGAAGTAGAAAAATTTTGAATTGGTGTTTCTTGAAGTACTTACTGTAAAAATTACAATGAGAGCCTTTTCTCGCCATTCCATGCCGTGTGCGTCCCCGGCATAACCCTCGGCGGCCATAGACAACGGTTCGGAGTTTAAGTAGGTATGAAGATTTTCGTCTTCGCCAAGAGGTGGTCGATCAATCAGATCATATTCTTGCATGACGTTGAACTGCATTTTTCCTTGAGCTCCCATGGAAGAATAATTAGGAAAATACAAAGAGCGTTTGGCTGCAAAGAAAACGAAGGAAAATATATGGAGTGCTCTGGGATTCTGCTATGGAAATCTCTTTGTTCTTTAGCCCTCACAATTCTCTCCTTGAGGTTTTCTTTGCTTGAACTCTTTAATTGGCAGTTGTTCGTTAGTTCAATTAGAATAATATAGCTCCTGTTTGTTGTTGGGCTCAAAGTAAGCGGGCCAGAAGTAAGCCCGTTAAACTAAGCCCAATTATCGCCTTCCTATGGTATTCACCAAGGGTCAATTCGGAAAAGGGAGGAGGAGGGAAATATGATATTTTGTAGGATATATAGTAAATTATAGCATATTTTAGTTAATCAGTGATTAACTAAGGGTTGAGAATTTAGTTTTAAATGAAGAGTAATATAGACTTTATATCACTTAAAAGTGATATGAATGAAATGAAATGAAATAAAATGATAAAAACTAACAACCACCTCTTACAAATGGTATATATTCAAATTAATTGTAGGGAGAAAGAGAAAAATAAGTCAAAACTTGAGATAAATTAAAATTAATAGGCCAATAATTTACATAAGTTAATAAATAAGCTAAATTACTGTTTTTGTCCATAATTTGTCTGATTATGAACCATAACTTAACAAGTTATTTACTGTTTTTGTCCTTAACTTGTTTGGTTATAAACCATAACTTAACAACTTTTTCCATAACTTATTTAATTATAAATTATAACTTGACAAGTAATAGGCCAATAGTTTACATAAGTTAATAAATAGGCCAAATTATTATTTTCGTCCATAACTTGTCTGATTATGAACCATAACTTGACAAGTTATTATTCATAATTGTCCATAACTTGTCCGGTTATGAACCATAACTTGACAAGTTTGTTCATAACTTATCTGGTTATAAACCATAACTTGACAAGTTATGGCCTATTAATTTCTATAACAAAAAATTAACCTATTTTCTTTCTTAAGCTTTTTATATTGACTTATTTTCTACTATTTATCTTAATTGTATTCACCGCTAGTTTTAAGTCCATATAACACAAGCCCAATATTCAAGTGGAAGAATTTAAATATAGGAATTAATCGCAAATATGACAATTCTATGCAACCATTATCAAGGAAATGGAAAAAGGAATCTCCACAAGTTGTGACGTTTGCGCATAAATCTGTAAAATATCCCATAATGACATTTATATCCTTTGTTTTATCCCTTATTAAAACAGTATGACAAATTTAATTACCTATATAAAAAGTGTACAGCCAAAATAATATTATCTCAATAATTATAAAAATGATAGATTGACAATATTTTTAAATTAAAAACTTATTTTAAAAAAAGAGTTTAAAAATAACCATTTAACGTAAATACTTCAGATATGAGAGAGAAGTTTGAGAAAATGTAAAAAAATTACCCGGTAATGGTAGTGAATAGCTTATTTTTAAACAGTTTTAAGTAAACAACATTTCGCTACATGGTAAATCTCGACGTGTGCGAGTGAAGTTGAAATATAAGGCGCATTTGAAATTCGTTCTAAAATAATTTTATTTTTTGTATGAAAATAAAAATAAAAACGTTTTCAATCTCATACATAAGTCATTTTTAAAAATGTGTTTAATAGTTTTATCAAGATATTATTTTTAGTGTAAAAAACTCATTAATATCTCTCTTTCTCTCTCTGCTCAAGAAAGGAGGAAACGAAACCAAAAGATGAAAAACAATTAAAAGTATTTTTTCATTTCTCTCTCATTTTACACTAAATTAAAAAAATCATTTTCATTTTCCATTTTTTATCTTTATTGTACCAAACGCCGTTTTGAAAACGTTTTTTTTTTTCTTTCTTGAAAAATTAAAAAATAAAAATGAGATCAATTCCAAACACGGCCATAATATTTTTTAAAAATATTTTGGAAATAGTAAAAGTTACATGGTAATTATTCTATATGTTTTATATTATAAAAGGGAAAATCTATGGTATTGGTAGGGGTTTATTTTACCGGTAGGTGACAAATTGTGACCATGGGATCAAACCTAAATGGTTAAGATTGAGTGTACACTTAGGCCTCGTTCACTTTGCGGATTCGAGTTTTCGATTTAAGTTGAGATGTGACATTTTCTAAGAGTTTTTTACTGTATCAGAAAATTTTAATGTGACATTTTCTGAGAACTTTTTATTATAAAAACTTAAAACTAAAAATTCAAATCGGTAAAATAAACGAAACTTTAAACTATTTGTAGACTACATTTGCACATAATTTCACCCGAGCGACTTAAAAACAAAAAATTCCTTCCACCTTTCTTTGTGGTTGAGCCTTTTGCGGTACACGTGCCACTACCTCCACCACGCGCCGACGTCTTCCATCAACACCATCACGATCATCGTACTCCCCGACCGCCAATGTTTTAAACCCTGCCACTCCTACGACGAAACTCGACCCAATCGCTGCCACTCTCTGGTTAAACATCACGACCAAACCTCCTTTCACACCTCGATCTGCAGCTCCTCCGCCAGCGTCATCGATCCAGAGCAACTCAGAATCGTCCTCGCAGCAAACTCCAGGACTCCTATAGATCAACTCCGCGTTTCAACAGCCAATCGTTGTCGAAACTTCTCTGCGATTTCGCCAAAGTGGCACAACCAGTGGTGGTGGGTTAGTGCCAGCGTCAACGGCATGATATTTCATGTTGCCGTCATAGAACTCATCAGCGTTTGGATAGAAGGTTGCCGGAGGTGGTGATGGAGCTGCCCATTTAGTCTGGGGTTAGAAGTTTTTTTTTTTTTTTTTTTTTTTTTTCTTAGTTAATTAGGTGTGGTTTGTTTTATAATTCTTTGATGTATCTTTTTAATCTACGCCATTGGAGAGCAATTCAAATGGCGAACAATCTTCACCCTGCCGGTAGGGAAGATAGTACGCCCCTACCATATATTTTCCCATTATAAAAATACACAATAATTATTTTACTGATATTCATGTTTTCTAGTTGTAAAATATTTTATTTTATTTTATTTTTTGTTATATTTCAACTTTAAGGAACATTCCTTTTGAAAGTATTATATGAAATTCTTTTTGCAGCAGTAAAATACATAAAATTATTAGGGCTCGAGTTTTTGATTCGAATTGAGATGTGACATTTTATGAGAGCTTTTTACTGTAGCAGAAAATTTTAATATGATATTTTCTAAGAGCTTTTTATTGTAAAAACCTAAAACTAAAAACTCGAATCGGTGAAGTGAACGAGGCCTTAGTAACTTGTTGTTACTGTAATTATGAGACTTTACAATATTGATATAAAAGACAATAATTAAAGTAATGATATCAATAAAATAAGGAAACCCAAAAATAATATATGTCTTTTTAACACGCCTCAACATCAGATTAAGAGAAAAAAATAATAATAAAGTCAAGGGAACTACAACTCAACTCTGATGGAGAAAAACTGAGGGTACAACCCTAAAAAATAACGATAAAATAAAAATAAAAATGTTAACGGGGGATACTTATTACTTCTTATCTCGTTAATTATTTGAGAATTAAAATTGATGGAAACATCGATTTTTTTTTTTTTTTTTTTTTTGATTCTCAGCTAAGTTTGCGTAGTAAATGCACTTGGAATATACCCTTTTGCCTACTACTAGATTTTCTTTCTCTCACTTCCCACATTCACCCCAGTATTCCCCATCTCAGATAAGCAAACAAATAAAAAGAAGCAACAAATAAAAATTGTATCTACCAAGAACAATCTTGAATTGGTGTTTTTGAAATAGTATGTTTAGTAGGATGGATAGAAAAAGAGAAGGAAAGAGAAGTAAAATACTTAGGTGAAGGAAGTAAAATTATTTTCTCTTATATTATTTTTGGTAAGAAAGAAAGAAAAGTGAAAAAAAAGAGTCAAATTTAAGGCATTTTACAATAAAACCCTAATATAAATAAAAATATGATGAATAGTGAAAGTTAAAATTGTTATTTTACATCTCATTTTTTTATCAAACTTTTTTTTTTTACTTTTCTTTCTAAAGTTGGAAGGATTAAAAATTAGTAGACCCCGTAAATTTTCATTTTCCTTTCTTCCTCATTTCCTCTCTACCAAATAACTTAAAATTTTATTTTTCTCTATAAAATCCTTTATCTATTTTCTTTCCTCTCTCTTTTCCACCCTACCAAACACAAAGATCACAATGAGAGCCATTCAGAGGCAAGTGCATCTCCTGCGTAACCCTCGGCGGCCATAGACAGCCATTCGGAGTTTAAGTACGTATAAAAATTTTCGTCTTCGCCAAGAGGGAGTCGATCAATCGGATCATATTCTTGTATGAAGTTGAACTGCACTTTTTCCTTAATGAGCTTTCTTGGAAGAATAATTAGGAGAGTGCAAAGATCGTTTGGCTGCAAAGAAAACTAAAGAAAATCTACGAAGTGCTCTGGGATTTTGCACACACACTCTCTCTTGGCGGTTTTCTTTGCTTGAACTCTCTAATTGGCAGTTGTTCGTTAGTTTAGTTGGAACAACCCTAAAGAAAAAACCATTATTATGTCCCAACCCTAATTTTTGTTCTCTCTCTCTCCATTGTCACCGTCGCATGGGGAAACTTGTAGTCTTCGTGAGTTATGGATTGGTGTGGCGAGATCATCTCGGAGATCGCACGCAGATTAGCTGATCTCTCTCTTGTCTCCTCGCGATCTACGCAGATTAAACATTTTAAATTCAAATTAAATCAAGAAAAGTGATTAAATATTAAAAACAGCATAAAACACTTGAATTTAAAAATTGAAAAATTAAGTAAATCAATTTTTATTTTCAAAAATCAAAACAAGAAAAGAGGAAAATTTTTCAAAATTAAATATACATCTACAAAAGTCGGTTTTCCAAAATTTCTTTTTCTCTTTACTTTTGGTTTTTTTTTTTTTTTAAATATTTGATTTATTTAATTTTTGAATTTCTTTAAAGTGTTTTATATTTTTTGTTATTTTTAAAAATTTAATCACTTTCATTGATTTCATTAGAATTTAATATGTAATTAACTTTTTATGGCATCAATAAAATTGTTATAAATTAAGGGTCATTTTGATATGTTTTTATAGATCAAAGGACATTTTTAAATAAGGTACATACTTCATCAGGGGGGGCATTTATGAAAATAATCCAGCCATGTCATCAAATCTGTTAATAAACTTAACAGAAAGGACAAAGTTAATAACATTTCAAAGTTCAAGGGGTGTGCAGATCAATTTTTAAAATTCGGGAGACGTGACAAAGAGACTAAAGTTCGGGAGGCAAAAATAAAATTTATCCGCAAAAAATACCAAAATTTGGGGCAAAATTGTAAAACTTTCACAAAGGTATCAGCATTTAATATAAAAATATATATAGCTCTTAATATGTTTTGGGTGTTAGAAACCATGATGGAATGATGATGTGGCACTTTGTTATGTGATGGAATGGTGATATGATACTATTTAAGATACCATTTATACTGTCAAAAAAAAACAAATTAATGTGACAGAACCCCACCCCCAAACCCCGTGTACACATGCCGAAAAAAAAAAAAAAAAAAAAAGCGGTAAAATATCTCCCTCTCCATAAATTAACTTTTTACAATCAAATTCACCAACTATAAACTACCAAATTACTTGTCACGTTAATTATTACAAATAATTTAGATGACTTAAGATTCCTATCTTTATATTTGATTTTTTTTTTTGAGACCAATATTGGTAAATATTATTTTTTTTCTGATTGTACATATTCTTATTTCTTAAAGGGATTAGTTTTCTATTATGGATGACAAATTGTGATTTTCTGGAAGGAATGTGTAACATCCATTTTTTCTAACTGACAAAATTATAGAAATAGACGTTAGAAATTAACTTAAATAATGTTATGGTATTATATTTAGTTAATTCTAACATCATGTTGACTTATATTTTACAGGTGATCGCGACGAGGACTCGAGGTGCAGGAAGAAGCTCATGCCAAAATGTTAAATTATATGTGATGAGTTGAAGAATTTGTTTATTTTAATTAATTAATTTGTTTATCTTCTATTTAGTTTGTTGGCTTAATTTGCACGTACATATGTTGTCTAAGTAGAAGTCAACCATCGTGTAAAAAAAAAAAAAAACTGCTTCACACGATTTCTACCTCTTTGACAGCTATTATATCACCCAATTCAAGCCAATTAATATTCTTATTGAGTTATATATTGCAAGTTTCCATCCCTTCTCTTTTTGGGCCTATTTATGAAAGGAAGTCAACTACATATACGTACAATGTGAGGAAAATGGTCAGGTTCATTGCTTAACCAACCTTGCCAATATGTGTATCAACCATATGCATGGTCAGAAGAGAAGAGGGTAATCAGCGTACTTGAAGCAAGAAAAAAAAAAAAAAAAACTCTCTCTCATTCTCTCTCCATCTCACGCTTATGCTCTCTTCTTCATATCTCTCTATCATTTTCTCTCTAGAGCCCTAATTCTTAGAGACATTTTTCATCTTCTTCTCCTTATTTCTTCTTTTCTCACGTTCCTGAACACCACAAGAGAACTTTCATTTTATCAGCCACCAAACTCATTTCCTCTTAATTCTTTTTGAGTTCATCAATCACACAAGATAAAATTTAGAGATTGTTAAATATTAGAAACATGTTATAGGGCTGAAGAATAGATGGAGTGCTGTTTATACATGTTGAGGATGATGGTTTTGTATTTTATAGAATTTTTGGTGAATTTTCGTCCTAGTTTGAGTGCTGAAATTTCTCCAGGTTTCGTGTCTAATTTTAAAATAGGGTTTCAGGGAGTAAATGAACTCCATTTTTAACAAATTAGATACTGTCGGAAAGCTCTAGATGTCTACTTTAATTTAAAATTATTTCAGATCATTTGGAGTTCTATTTGAATTATTATGAGTTTTTAAAGGAGTAAAGGTCAGGCTGCCAGGTTTTGTTAGGTTTTGTGGTTTTGTGTAATCAGTGAGTTTTTATGTCTTGATGTTAATGAATGGTAAAAATTGTATATTAAATGCTGTTTTAACATGATTAATGTACTTGATGAGATGTTAAGGCTTTTTAGTAATCTTATTTATTATTTATGGCATGAACCGTTCTAGAGGCGAGCACCCGACGACCTCATTCGTCGCGTCACTGTTGTGAAATTTAAAAAGTTAAGTAAGGTGCTCAAGTAAATACACTCTCACCCGCAACATGAATTGAAGAATTGAGAAGTATATGATTTTGATGTTTACGATGATGTTATGACATTTTTAATAATTCTCTTATGATGACGTTTTGAAGAAAAATGTATATATGTATTTTTATGTTTTTAAATGGCATTGTACACCCTTGATGGTGACCGGTTAGCGGTCTTATTGTCATGGTTTGTATGGGATTTGCTACCCTATGCTTTCCGTGGCTAGCGCGCTATGATGGTACAATGTCGGGCCCAATATATGATGGATTTTAAAGTTTAAAATATGTTCAAAAATAATTATTCTCATAATGACGTTTATTGTTGATGAATAAAAATGTTTATTTACATTTGTGAGAATTAAGTGTCTTACTAAGCCCTTGCTTATATAAGTTATTTCATGTTGCAGACAATCGAAAGGGTAAGATGTAGCCATGGAGAATATTGTAGCAGATGCGAGTTATGCGTGATAGGAAAACGGAAGAAACGATCATGGGATAAAAGTGTTTAATGTTAAACAAGGTTTTTAGTTTTTAATTTTAATGTTTTGAAACTTGGTTTATGGTGGTTTTGATTTCAAGAATATTTTAGACCTTTTTTTTAAGTTTATTTCACGGTATAAATTTTAAAAATTAAGTTAAACCGAAAGGTTATTTTATTTTTCTTTAAAGAAGTTCAAAAATTTTAAAGATAATATATTAAAAAAATAGGCTTTTCTTTAAGTCATTTAAAGTAAAGTGTTTTAAGTTTAACTATTTTCCGCACTCTTTAAGAGGTAAATGTTTGAAAGTTAAGATAACTGTGACAATCCGTGAGAGGTCATGACAGAATGTTATATATTGCTCTTTCCATTCATAATCAAGAAACAGAACAACAAAGTGTTCTAGTCATAGCATGGTTATAAAACATAAATCTATTACTACAAAAAGCTTTGCTCCTATTTCCTTTGGCAGCAATGGGACTAACATTCCAAATCAAGTATTCATCATACTATATATCATTCAAAAGAACCTATTTTGCCTAATCTTTAGTTTCTTTGCAAGGTAATTCAATTTGTCGTCTGCTGGAGTATATATACCTGTAGTGGTGGAGTCAGGATTTTAATTCAAGAAAGGCATAAATTAAGAACGTGAAAATACTTATAAAATCAACTCATAATATTTTTGATGAATAGTGTATGTATAAACTTTTGAACATATTTGAGTAATAACAATTTTAGCAAGTAAATTAGATTAAAAAATTATCCAGGATGTGTTTAATACGCCTGAGAAAATAGTAGCTGTGAGTGTTGGAAGGGGAAAAAAAGATCTTGAAGTATGCTGGGGACATTTGAATAAATACATATTACTTCAACAATGACAAAATGCAAAAAAAAAAAAAAAAAAAAAAAAATAATAATAATAAAATAATAAATAAATAAATAAAATAATAATAATAATAATAATAATAATAATAATAATAATAATAATAATAATAATAATAATAATAATAATGAAGAAAAAGTATGTGTGTGAGAAAATAGTAATTGAGAAGGTTGTTTGAAAAAAAAAAAAAATCTTAATTAGGAACACATTTGAGAAAAGGTATTTTAATGGATCACTTTTGATATAGCTTAGATTATATCCAAAACTATTATAGAAGGGACCGATTTGAAATAAAACCTGGTTTCACAAGAATAAATTAGAGAAAAAAATTCAATTAGATACATTTAAAATGATAAGATTTAACAGGAAAAAAAATAATTATTTGAGATTAGATTTTGTGGGGATATATTTAAAATTTTATTGATACCCATATGTGAAAAAGTTTTGAGAAAACATATCCTAAAAATCAAATATCAAAAGTCCAGGGGGTGCATATGCCTCCCCTTGGTACATTAGTTTGGCCCATAAAGATTTTAGTTAACATGGCCTTTTCAAAGTCGTCGCATGTGTTTGTAACAAGATTGAAAAGAGTCAATGAAGTAAACGCTTTACGTAGTTTGAATGATGAAAAATCATCTTAATGGTATCCCTTTCATCACTTAAAGTAATGAGTCGGTACCCACACAGAAGGAACTCCCAAGTTTTTGATTTGGTATGCAAACGACTTTTATGTGAAATACAACATGAAAAACCAGTCTCAGTTGTATTTTCTTGACCGCGAGTCTCTTGTACGCATACTATTGGTTATTGGATTACTAAGGGTAATTGAGTCTACTAATGGAACCAACAAATGAGTCGATAAAGAAAATGATAGGAAATGACTTTAGGAATAGTTGAATAGGTGGCGCATCTTGCACGCAATTGATAATAGTGATAAGCCTTTGGCTTGTATGCTAATTTCTAATCTCAACTTGTGATCTTTTTTGCAACTAATCACTGAGGAGAAATGGCAGAAACTGTAACTGTGGTGACTCCTGTCATTGATATGTTGGTTCAGCTACTACTCAAAAGAGCCACTTTGTTCAGGAGAGTCCATGGAGAAGTGAAGAGTCTGAAAGATGAATTGGAGAGCATTCAGTGTTTTCTCATCGAGGCAGAGGAAAAGTTGGAGAAAGGAGACGCGAACAACGGCGTGAAGACTTGGGTGAAACAAGTACGAGAAGAAGCGTACCACATAGAAGATGTCATGGATGAATACCTTCTTCATGTGGCACAACGCAGTCACCTGCATGGTTTCATTGGTCTGCTCCATAAAACAGGTCACTTCTTTAAGTCCTTTAAATCACGTAATGATGTTGCTTTCACCATTAAAAGCATCAAAGCATCGTTACGTGAAATCAAGGATAGAGGGGAAAGATATGGCTTCAATTCCTTGGAAAAATTAGGATCCTCAAGTCACAGAGCACTCACAAGCTTTGAACGCTATGATCCTCGATTGGGCTCACTATTCATTGGTGAAGATGAATTTATGGATGTGTACTCTACCTGGGATGAATTAGTAACAAGGTTGGTTGAAGGAGAACTCAGTCGCATGGTGATTTCATTCGTAGGTGAAGGCGGAGTTGGTAAGACTACTCTTGCTAAGCAAGTTTATGACAATGAATTGGTGAAAGGACACTTTGATTGTCGAGCTTGGTTTACCGTATCTCAAGCATACAACCCGGATGTGCTACTAATGACCATGAAGAGGTACTTATGTCCAACTTTTGAGTGTAATGTGGGAGAAATCGACATGATGAAAGACGTAATTAGCCAACTGAGACAATGTTTGCAGGCCAAGAGGTATGTTTTTGTCTTTGATGATGTTTGGCACACCGACTTTTGGGGAGTCATGAAACATGTTTTGCCTAAAAATGACAAAGGTAGTAGGGTTATTATCACAACACGCAATGATGCGGTTGTAGCCTCTTGTAAAGACACTGTATTTGATCTTGTCAAGATGTTACAACCTTGGTCTCAAGAAAGTTCTTGGGAGTTATTTTTGAAAAAGGCATTTCAATTTGAGCGCGATGGATGTTGTCCTTTAGAGTTAAAGCAATTGTCTCTTGAAATTGTTAGACAATGCCAAGGCTTGCCACTTGTTATTGCAGCGGTGGCCGGTTTATTGTCAACCAAAGAAAAGGTTCTGTTTGAATGGAAGAAAATATATGAGGCACTTTGTTCAAACTTGGAAGGCAACCCTCACCTTTCAAACATTTCAAAAATTCTCTCTCAGCTATTATAACCTACCTTACTACCTGAAAACTGCCTTTTGTATTTTGGCATTTTTCCTCGAAACCATCTAGTCCCTGATGTAAGATTATATAGATATTGGATTGCAGAGGGTTTTGTAAAAGAAAGGAGAGAAAAGACATTGGAACAAGTTGCTGAAGAGTACTTGAATGAGCTCATCCAAAGAAATTTGGTTCAAGTATGGAATATGAATTTTTCGGGGTCTGATAAATTATGCCGAGTTCATGATTTGATGCATGATATGATCTTCTCAAAAGCTGGTGAGTTGGGTTTCTGTAACGCCTTCATCGGAAAAAAGTCTAGCTTAACTCAAAGATGTCGTCGCTTAGCAGTCTATAGTAGCTCACATGTTATGGAGAATGTTGAAGACTATAGTGCTCGTTCCATTTTCGTTTTTGATAATGAATTGACTACAGCTTTTGTGGAATTTACGTTTGAAAAGTTTAAGCTTTTAAAGGTGCTGGATTTTTCGAATACTCCTCTAGATTGTATTCCAGAAGAACTGGGAAGTTTATATCATTTGAGATCCTTAAATCTAAGGAATACTAAAGTGAGGATGCTTCCGAAGTCTATTTGCAAGTTGAATAATCTAGAAACGTTGGATATCGTAAATACCCAAATAAGTGAGCTACCAATCGAGATCAACAAGCTTCGAAATCTACGACACCTTTTGGGGCTTTGTCATGACCCCGCACGCGGATATGGTATCGAAGCATTTCAAGGACAGAAATTGCATAGAGGTATTGGGCATTTAGAAGAATTACAGACACTTAGTAATGTGCAAGCACTTCATAATGAGTTTTGTATTGTGAAAGAGTTGGAGGCGTTGACGCAATTAAGGTGGTTGGGCATCTCAAAACTAACTGAAGAAATGGGAAGATCTCTTTGTACCTCCATTGAGAAGATGAACAACCTTGAACGTTTAACTATATGTAGCACGGACACCGAAAGCGAGATCCTAGATTTGCACTCCATTTCATCTCCTCACTTTCTACGGCGTCTCAATTTGATGGGTCCATTAGATGAATTTCCCAGATGGATTGTGAACCTTCCCTATCTAAGTAGACTATCTTTATTTTTGTCAAGGTTATCCGACGAGCCCCTGAAATATCTTTGCCATTTGCCTAATTTGTTGTCACTTTGTCTCTGCCGGGCATATAATGGAGAGAAATTGCGGTTTAAGGAAGGTGGATTTCAGAAACTCAAGTTGCTAGAAGTGAGCGAGTTGTACGGACTAAGACACGGTGACGATAGAGAATGGATCATTGCCACTTCTTGAAGAGCTTCGGATCGGCTCAAACCCACAGCTGAAAGAGGTTCCTTCGGGCATGCAAAATCTAAGAAGCCTCAAACTTCTTGAGATTTCTCAGATGCCGAGCGAATTTGTGCTTGGTTTGCAACGACAAGGACGCCAAGATTCTTTGAAAGTTAAGCATGTACCATCTATAAGTTCATGGTATAGAGGTGATGGAGATCTGTATGATGTATTTCATGATTGGTGATATGGAAAAGTTGGTTCCTTTACCAATCACTATGAGCTTCTGAGCCTTGACATAGAGTGCAGTTACAGGTATACACATCTATTGTACTTAAATCTCAAATTATATTTTGAATGGTGTAATTAGATCTAATTACAGACTTTGATTTTTTTTCTTTTTCTTTTTTTTTTTTTTTTAATTTTGTTTTGGATATCCTAGAATTTGAAATAAAAATATGAATGTTGGACCTAACTTGGGATTGTGATCAAAATGCAGGGAAGCCTGGCTAACCATGTTGCCGAGAATAAATCAACGTTGCACACATCTCGAGTTTGTGTGGCTAACCATGAAGTGCAGCTGAAAACAAGTTCATCCGGTGAGCATGACAACCAGACAGTTCTCTCTATTTATGCGCTTTACTATTCTTCTCTGTCTCTCTTTCCCTCTTATATGTTTGAATTGAAGAAAAATCAGTTTCTGCCTACAAGGAATAGTTGGCTAATTAGAGCATTATTTTCTTTGCAGTCTCTTTGGCGCCGACTCAGGCTGATATTTATGATGGAAAGGTAGAATCGAAATTCGAGTCTTCTGTGTACCTATCATCTTGGAGGACTAGTATCAAAATTGGATTTAGTAGAAACCAAAGTTGATCAAGAACCATAATTTATGTTATTTTAAGTTCAACATTCAATTTTATTATAGATCATCTCAGTTATCCAAAAGAGCATTGTTCCTATCCAATCTTAAAAAAGCAAATATACTTGCACATTAAAAATTTATTCACTTTGATGTCTGACAACATATAGATCTACTCGTACACACTCCTCTTTTCTTTCCAACGACCAAACTGAAAGGGAAACGTGTTCCATTCGAGTTTACGGTGGTGTTACAAGTGTGATATTTCAAACAAAAACATGTTTTCAAAGTAGGCACACAAGAAAAACAGATCCATGATTAACCATATACCATCACCTAAAGAGATTGTACAGAGTAAGAAAATTACGACGGTCATAATCACAAATAATAGTAATTAATAAAGGATTTAATTTTTGTTCACGTGTTGCAACTGGTTAACGAGATATCATAATGACGAAAGACACCATATAAATAATGATGTCAGAGTAATGAGGAACATGTTATGAGAAGTGGAGCCTAATCTTGTTTGGAAGCAAGAAAAGAGGAGGAAAAGAGCAGGGAGGCATTTTTTAGTTTTTCATTCTTTTCTTGTACTATATAAGTACCTATCATTAGAGGATTTGTGTGTGATGATTTTCTGAGAGAAAATTAGAGTGAGAGGCATAAAATTGAGGTAATACATGGGGGTATATCAACAAGGAGCCATAAGCGCAGGTATCGATTTGTTGGAGAATGTTCCCCATTTCTTTGAAGAAGATGAACTTGTGGGTATCGACTTCCAAAAGAAGGTACTTGTAAATATGCTGGTTGGAGAACCATCCACAACCACACGCTTGGTGATTTCATTGATGGGTATAGCTGGGGTTGGTAAGACCACTCTTGCAAGTATTGCATACCAAAGTGCAGAGGTTCAACAACACTGTGATTGCCATGCTTGGATCAATGTGTCTCAATCCTACGACTTTGAGAATCTATTCAGGCGTCTAAGAAAGATGATGTGCCCAGACCAGGACTCTTCTTGAAATGGATATGGTACAAGAGGTAATTAGTTGCTTGAATCGATACTTGATGAAGAAGAGGTAGGAGATTGTTTTTGATAGTTTGGCAAACATAATTTTTCCATATTATGAATGAATTCTGGCCCGAAAACAATAATGGTATCAGGATAATCATCACAACACGTGACAGTTTTATTGCGGCATCTTGTGAAATTGTTCAAACATGACATCCTTTGTCTAAAAAAAGAGCTCAAAAATATTTTTAAAATCTGCATCCGTACTTGATTGCCCCCCCTAAATTAGAAGCGTTGTCTCTTGAAATTGAAAGAAGATGCCATGGATTGCCACTTGTTATTTGGGCCATGGGTGATCTCTTGTCAACTGAAAGCCGTATCTTATCATCTACAGAGATAGCATCTCAATGGCAAGCTCAGCTTGACAATGTCAATAATGAGATTGGCATGAGCCCCTCCCATATTGAAGAAGTTTCAAGAATTTTCTATCATAATTATGATGATCTTCCTTCCCATATGAGACTCTGCTTGTTATACTTTGGTATCTTTCCTAAAGACTATCTAATTTCTGATGTAACATTAGTTAAATTGTGGATCGCTGAGGGTTTTGTTAAAGAAGAGATGGGCAAGACATTGGAACAAGTTGCAGAAAAATACCTCAATGAGCTCGTCAGCAGAAACTTGATCCAAGTCTCCCATATAAACTATGATGGCACTGAAAGAATGTGCAGCGTCCAGGGTTTCTTGCATCTTATCATCTCATCAAGGGCTAAAAGGTACAAAATTTTTTAAGATTTGACCGAGACACCCTCTAGATTATTCATCGAAGATGAAGTTCGCCGCTTGTCAATCTATGGTGAAGGAGTAAATGTGACGACCCTCCTTTGAGGCCGTCACTGTAACTAACTTTTTAACCTGTACTTACTGAAATTTCTTAAAATTTACGGAACATTTTTTTTTAAAGGTCTTATAATAAACATAAGATACAAAATTGCTTTCTTAATTAAAATATGCATACCTTAACATATCTGTTTCAGAATCATAATTAACAAAAACTATTTATAACATAAAGCTAATTGCGGAAATATTTGCGAGCGGTATCCATATCCCGAGCCCCACATCGTTCGTCCACTCGCCAACAGTCCATCAGGCATTATATGCCAGTTGCTTACCTACAGTATAAACATTATATAATGAGCTTTCGCTCAGCAAGTAGGAGCTATCTCCCGCAAAATAATTGTAAGTTCACATGAATAAATATGCATGAGACAATTATGCTTAATTATGATGTCTTATCAGAATCTTATTATCTTATCTTATCTTATCTTTCTTTTGGGCCCGAGTGCTCGTACCACTTGCGCCAATCATCGGGACGTGAGGGTTTGCAAGGTCCCCCATGACACCATGATTATAACTTGAATGCCTCCCCTGAGTCGGAGGACATTATTATTTTTTTTCTCCCTTGTGGAGCTTGAGTTACCTCCCTTGTGGAGGCTGGTACGACACTCAACTGAGATTACTCTTATAAGTTCCTCTTGACTTATTAAGGTGTATGCAATATGACCTAGCATAGCATACTATATCATGTACTCGAACACATATAATTGAGATTGTGTTGCTTAAGTGTATGTAGTATAACATAGCATAGCATTCATAACATTAAATGTACTCAAACATATATAGTTCATGTGTACTGTTTACTTTAAAATCTATTTATACTGTAAGCGAGATTCCTACTTACCTGATTTTTAAAGCTGGAATCCCCTTTTCGCCTATCAGCCTAGTCTCTTACATTCTTCTGAAAATAAACACCCATTAAGAGTGTGAGATCAACTACTATTTGATATTCTATTTGTAATGACTGAGAAAATCCCAGACTTTAAATAATACAATTTATTTATTTAAGCCAAAGATTTTCCTAGAAAATATTATGTGACTGAAGGATTTATGGAATCAATATTTGTGTTCCTAAATTCTGTAGTAGATTTCATGTTGAGTTCATGTTTTCGATCAAGTAAATTCGATCGATAAATTATTGCTGTACTTTAAGGCGAAATAATTTTCAGTACAAGTATAGCTTGAGAATCTTAATTTCAAGAATCTTCAAGTACAGCACGATGTTAGCAGCGTATAAAAAAATACACTGACATTTTAAAAGAGGAAAAAGATCCTTAATTGCCAGACAGTTAGGTTAAAGTCACAAGATAAATACCCATAGCAGAAGGGTACAATGTGAGCTCGGGAGTCGACACCGTCAGAAACAACGTCATTTCTGAGATAGAATGCTGAGAAGTTCGATTTAGAATTTGTTCAGTCTAGAATTAATTTCAAGACTTGAAACAATTTGAAATATTACGCAAGTAAGAATATAAAACAATATTGAATTATTCAGAAATTAATGTTAGACTGTAAGTAGTAGATTAAATTACGTGAGCTAAATTAATTACCTCTAATCAGTATAAATCTATTTAGAGGAAATAATTGAGGATAAGATCAGGCACGTAATCTTTCCTTAATCAGATACTTTATATAGTTAAATTTTTAGGGTTCTTGCCATTTTCTTTTTTATTCCCCGCTCCTCTCTCTCTCTTCTCACATTCTCTCACAAAACCATCAATGGCCAAATACTCAAGTTGAGATTCCGACTTGTTTTTGACACCGCGGTGTCAATAGAAAGATCTCGACGAGCTGAGTTCAACGACATGCGACACGACCTCTAACTCCGCCGGAATCAGCCGCAATCGCCGCGAAGTTTCAAATTACCCATTTCTTCCCGCGTGATATCTCCGCCATCCGACCTCCGATTGAGATGATTTCGGTCCTTATGGACTTCGGTGCAACGAAGTCAAGAAAACCCATCCATTTTCATAGCTCAATGATGGCGGAGCACCGCCGTCCATGGTTCCGCCGCCGCCGTTTTTTTCTCTCTCCCGGCCGTTGTGGATGCCACCGCCCCCACCAATCGACTCAGAAGCCGACGTCCAGTAGATCCCAACCAGCAGCCACCGTCACCGTCGCAGTTTGGCCGGAAAACGGAGCCACTACCATCGTTCGTGGAGGGAAGAGGTGGTTCCGACGATCTAACCATTGGATCGTCGTAACTTTGGTGTCACAACACTCAGAAGGAAGTGGGTAAGAAAACCCCTCAACCAATTTTAATAATTGATGGCCGGAATTTTGAGATTTGGATCGCCGGATTTTACCTGCGTTGTCGGTCCCGATAGGTACTGTTACAGGCCGAATGGTGTGAAATTGACCTCACCAATAGACTCAAAAGGGTCAAGTTAGGGGGGGTAGGACCCAAGTCCGCCGCGGAAAAACTCCCCGGGAGCCTCCGCCGCCGTACGCCGCCGCCGTTGCCGCCATATTCCGGCGAGGTGTTGTTTCTGAGGCTATCGACCTCCGTTTGATGATCCGAGACCATATCCCGACTCGTTTTGACGTGCTGAATGCAATGGTGACGTCCGTTCAACCAAATTCAATTCTGATAAGAATTGTGCGCAATCGTTGCTCATGGATTGAGGTGGTTCGAGGCCCGAACAAGTAAAGATCATAATCGAGTGTGTAAAGCTACGATGTTCCTCAAGGATCATTCATAGTGCTTGTAGCTTTTCTCAGAATTAGTTTTGAGAAACACGCAGGAGAACACGACAAGCGAGACACTATCGAAGCGCCTAGCTCGGAATCCGGGCAAGTACAAACCTTGCTTATGGTTTAATTAAGATAGTCATATAAGGCGATGATTTTGATGAAATACGTTAATTATGAGATTCGTGAATTAGGTTTATATTTATGTTAAATGTCGTATGTAGTTTTCCAATAAACCTTAACGGTTTTCAAATAAGCATGTAAGCGAAAATCGTAAAAAGAAACGATACGCTCAACCCTTAATTTTACGACGGTAAATATGGACCTCAACACTATTATGAGCCCGTCAAGTGAGGTAAAGTAAAGTTTATTAAAAGTGTATTATTGATGATAATTTAATTAATTATTAAAACTAATTAATTAAATTATCTAAGACATAGAATATGGTTAAGGAAGTTAATTAATTACTAAGATTAATTAACTAACTTATGTAGACTTAGTATATGAATAAGAGGGTTAATTAATTACCAAAATTAGTTGACTAAATTATTAGACTTATTATAAGGATAAGATAATTAATGAATTATCAATTTAGCACAAATTTGTAATGGCAATTAAGGAAAATAAAATTTTGAGGATTTAATAAATTGATCCTTATAGTGAATTATCCTTCAGTAAAGGAAAGGAATACATGCCTTAAGAAAAGGGTTAGATTCTTCCATAAGTTGCTAAAATAGAATAGCAAACAATAAGATAATCTCACACCTCGGTGGGTGTTTATTTTGAGTAAACAAAGTAATGAATATAATTTTGTTTGGCGAAAAGTGGATTCCAGCTCTGTAAATCAGGTAAGTAGGAATCTCGCCTACAGCATGAATAGATTTTAAAGAAAAAAAAATTTACACATGTTATATATATATATATATACATGTTTATGCTTTAAGTATTGTATGCGATGCTATGTGATGCTGCATACACATAAGCAGTGCACATGAGTTATATGTGTTTAAATTAATTTAATGTTATAGTATGCTATGCTAGGTCATATTGCATACACCTTAATAAGTCAAGAGGAACTTATAAGAATAAACTCAGTTGAGTGCCGTACCAGCCTCCGCAAGGGAGGTAATCAAACTCCGCAAGGGAGAAAATCAGACTCCGCAAGGGAGATAAATGAACAAAAAAAAGGGTCCTTCCAAGGGAGGCACTCAGTTCAATTTAAATCACGGGTCGTTGGGGACCTTACAAACCCTTACGTCCCGATGATTGCGCACAAGTGGTACGTGAGCACTCGGGCCCATCAGTAAGAAAGATAAGATAAGATAATAAGACTATGATAAGACATCATAATTAAGCATAATCAGCTCATGCATATTTATTCATGTGTACTCACAGTTATTTTGCGAGATATAGTTCCTACTTGCTGAGCAAAAGCTCAATCAGATGTGTTATGCTGTAGGTAAGAAACCTTTCAGCAATTCTTGAAGGGCAATGGTGAGCGGCGGACGAATGGTGGAGATGGGAATGGATACCGCTCACGCAGTTATTTCCGCAGTAAGTTTAAGTAAAATCATGTATATATTTATATGATTCAAAGTTGCAAGCATGTATGTTTAAAAAAGTATATGTACTTATGTATGTTAAGGAAACTGAGATTGTAGCTAACAATCCTAGTTTTGAGTATTTAAGTTTTAGAACGTTGCAATAGTTCATGCAACAAATAAACGGATTTTAAACATGACGGTTTAAATGATTGATTTTAAAAGGACTTTAAGAAGTACTTGAATTTACGATTTCCCACGAAATTCGTTTTAAGATCAAATTAGATGGTCTAAACGTATGGGCTAGTTTTAGAAAGGCTTTTAAAGAGTATGTGAAACAAGAGTTCAAATGTCACTCAGTTTGAAAGATATTTTTAGAAGGTTTTATCTTAACTAAAATTAAGAAAAGCTTTAAGTAATTTACTGATTAATTCTTTTGAAATTATTGTTACGAATTATGAAGGTATTCCTTCTTATGTTTTAAAAAAAAAAAGTTCCGCAAATTTTAAGAAACCCCAATAAGTACAAGTTAAAAAGTAAGTTACGGTGACGGCCTGAAAGGAGGGTCGTCACAGTTGGTATTAGAGCTGGTATCCTGCCATCCTACTCCACATCATCACGTGTCTGCTTTGCCATAGTCCAAGTAAGTTAAAGTATGTTTATGTCAATTAGATTATAGTAGTTAAAAGACATGAACACTTATTTAACGAGCAACCAAAGGTTAATATGTTCGCATGATTAATATCGTCCTATCAAGGACCATTCAAGTCTAACCGCCCCAGCATTTTACTGTGTTGTATTCCCTTGGGCTGACAAGACGATATCTAGAGAAGTGTGATCGTTTGAGGTGACTTCTTAATGATCGTTGCCGGACTATGAAGCCAAGCAAAGTATCAAAGCCACGTATAGCCATTGAAAAGAGACACTATCGAGACTCCTTTCGAGGAAGCCCGTATGACTTCTTCGCTAATAGCGGTTTTTCAGCCTGGATCCATAAAGAGGATCTGAATATTTAGCATGAAGGCGATGTTAATAAGTGGATGGACGATGTAACCCCGTCAAGCTAGATGCGGGCCACGTTCGACGACTATATATGTATATCAAGATACGATATAGGAAATAGAGCTTCAACGTTAAGCAATACCAGCTTATAGTAGATGTTAAACGACCCACTTAAGATAATCTCATAAGATACGATATACGATGATTGCTAGCCTTAAAATGTTTAGTAATCTCATAAAAAGTACCTATGTCTATGAATGTGTTGATAAGTAACTCACAAAGGCTATAAGTTAAGGCAAATGCAAAAGAGGTTCAAGATGTGGAGAATCTCATTTGAATATAGGCATAAGAACTAATGCAATGAGTTTAGATGTATGTAGCAGTTTAAGTGATAAGAAAAGAACATCGAAGGTCATGGACAAGTTGAGGGATGTTGTTCTAGGTTAGTTTTAACCAAACTAATCCCTTTACAATGATCTCAAGGGGAGATATTCTAACCCTATTTATGATTGAAGAATATAGATACGGATTGTTTAAAATCTCCTAAAAGAATTAAGATTGCATTAGGTAAAGATGATAAAGGTAAAAGTTATCTTTGCAGTGAAGTATCAATTGGACGAAAACAAGTGATGATGTAAGATAGTAGGCAATTAAGGTGTGACAATACAATGTTATAAGCTTATCCATTAGAAAATCATGGATTAGATGTGCCAAGTTGATAAAATACTAAGGTGACCATGAATGGAGATATGTGATCAAAATAAAGTAATAAAGGTGCTCATCTACGTATCTACTCAAGGTGATTAACTTAAGTAGGCGAAATCCCTTGATAAATGGGATTACAGGTTAAGAAATATAAGAAACCTCAGAGTCAAAGTGTGACTCATTATTAAATATTGTGAAGCAAGGAAATAGAAATAATATGATTTCCGTGCCAAATTGAGATGCGTTGTAAGAAAGAAATCACAACAAGAGTGGAGCAAACCAATTAATGATAGTTCTTATTTGTTAAGAAAAATTTGGTTGTGATGCCAATCTAAGGCAGATTTATTAGAACTTATAATTGAAACTTTGAGGACGGAAGTTATGAATTTATAAGTCAAACTCTTAATGGAGGATATGAAATGTAATCATTTTAAAGGAGGAGATATCTTGCATAAGTAAAGGAACAATAAGGACTAATAGTTTAATCAGTATGATAAGTAAGTTAAAGGTAATATAATGGGGTATCAAACGTAGCAATAGTTTGAGGCTTTTGTTTTACATATACCTTACCCGATGATAAATAGGGGAACACTATTATCAATCTAGGAATCTAAAGAAAATGAAAGAATATTTAGGTGTAATCATTTTTATACTGGGAGGATGACCTTATTGAGTTTAGAGGTTGGGGATTAGGTTAAGAAGGATGGATGTATATCATTAAGACTATGATCTATGCTCTGAGAGGTACAAAAATCAAAAGACAGATGATCCTACTTAAGAACAAAAATGTCAACAGAAGGTAATACTTCGAAATATACCTATTTTAAGGAGAAATTATTAGAAATTTTCCAGAGTCATAAGTTTAAGATAATTGCTCTTTGCGGAAAGTAAACACAAGATTAAATGAGCTTAAGAACTCGATTATATAAAGAGTAAATTAGAAGGAAGAATGCTAAAGTACGTAGATGGTATCTCCTTGAATGAGTTCATACTTTTGAGAGTAGTTTGAACTCAACACTAGATGAGAAGGAAAAGGGTAGACCCCTTAAAAAGACTCATAAAGTCTAAGAGACAGAACAATTGAGTGAGTATCGCATCATAAAGGATACATTAGTAACCCCAAAGGAAAAGATGATGTAGCTAGTTGTGTAAGCAATATCCTTCAAAAAATTGAAGGAGAGTTATGAATGTTTTGTGATAAAAACATAAACAGTTAGAGCTCCAGCAAGAAGATAAGTTATGTCAGGTGAGGTTGATACATGTATTCCTTAAGAATTTGAGTATTTGAGGAAACCAGTTATGAAGTTTGATTATTAAAAGACATATAAGGTTTGTAAACCTCAAGTAGTCATTTACAGAACTCAGGAAACAACACAACCTTATCTTGTAGAAGTATGTGTTACATTAGTTGTACGAAATTTAGACTAAGAAGGGTCTCGTTACTCTATGAAATAAGGTCCAGACAGGGAAAATGCCCAAACAATCGTGATATGATACGATGTTCGGTCACGGATTTTGCAATAAGTTAGAATAAGAAAGTATTACAATACAATTGTTGCATGTGATAGGGGATTCAAGGTATCTTTGAGTTAGTGCGTCACATGAACTATTGGTCAGATGATAGGTGAAGCTCCAGCTTAAGTATAAATAAATATACATATACATGGGGAATAGTTAAATTGAGGCATCAAAGTTTTGATGAGAAACTGCTTAATGATTATGACAAACAAAGTAAAAGTGAGGATAGCCCATAATCAATGGGGAAAACTGTTAGAACAAAGTAAAGAGCTTCTATAAGTATGGACAAGAAGACCGATCTTTCTCCACTCATACCCAAGAGAAAGGCAGAGTACCCAAGAAAAATAGAGAAAGTTTAATTGAGGAAAGGTGGATTCCTCAAACTATCAGAACAAGTATATAAGTAAGCTATAGTTACTACTATTGCTAATGATAACGATTTGGGTAATGGAAACCCATTAAGAAAATGTTAAGATGACAGATTCTTGAGCTATTTCCTATGTCGAATCATGATCCAGATAGAGAAATGCAGGAATTAAGTATAGAGAGCAAGTAATTAAGATCATGGATTAGTAGGAAAGAGACCTCATAAAAAGTAAGGTCAATAATCTTAGTAAGATCCTCGGGGAAGAAATACCAATGAGGATGCTCCTCTTGTGAAGAATAACGAAAAACATTACTTTTCCTCGGCTTCATTATAATTTCGAAGATCAAATTTATATAAGCCTAGTGAATTGTAATGTCGAGGAGAATTAGTAGATAAGTAAGTCTACTTATTTATGGATTTTTCTATAAATAAGCCATGCATTCTGCAGGTTTAAAACCTCTCAATACACGTGTTCATATTAGAATGACGTGTAAAATCTCAGTATGACAAGATATAGTATGAAAAGCCTAATAAGTATATCTGAGAATGTTTAAGAGTACCGTGAGACATGAAAGAAATGACTTAATGGTACACCATGTCAGATAGTGATTGAGAATATTGGCTATGAGAGTGAAAGTTTCAAAGTAAACTGTTTGACTTCAGATAAGTCATCACATTCTTAACGGTTCGGACAAATTGACGAACCAATAAGTAAGCATTCGATTAGTAATAACCAAGAATATTTTAAGATCTAAATAGTATTATGAGTGTAGAATTATAAATTATAGAATAATCCCATAATTCAATATGTAGTATTAGATTTGTACTACGTAGTACCCCCAGAAACCACAAGGATGAACATTTAAATCCAAATTATATGAAAGTAGTACATCACACTCACAGTTAGAGAATTTTCACATAGTTGTATCAACAGGATATTACGATAACCCAAGAACAAGATCAGATAAATCTAATACTGGAGTCTTAGCCGAATCAAGGATAGAAATGTATAGTCTAAGTCTATACTAAGTTAAAAATAGTTTTGAGATCAATCACGACTCATACTAGGCAATTGATTGACTAATCCTAAAGATTAATTCGGTTGAAGATTGAAAAGACAATCGAGACTAAGAAGAGTGATCAGCCATTTTGGAGACAAACTATCTCATCCAAACCATTCGTTACTCTAACAGAAGAATGATGTTGCTGAAATTGCCTTGATTGATAGGAAGTTAAAATAGAACAACATTCAGTAAGAGAATTGCGAAGGATCTACATTCTAGAATAGAAGTGTGATCAAATCACGACATATTTTGTGGTAGAGTTGCCTAGAACAACCGATAGTAACGATGTGATTTGGATAATCGGAGACCGATTGACAAGATCTGCACATTTTTGCTGATCAAACTCAGTTATTCTATTGAGAGACAGTCATTTCACGAGTATACATGACGCAATGGGGTCTAAGTTAAAGTTTAGTACAACTTTCCACCACAGACAGATGGCCAATCTGAGAGGACCATCCATAACTTAGAAGATATGCTAAGAGCATGTGTCATGGATTTAAAGGGAACTGAGATATTGCATGTCAATAAGAATGACACCTTTCGAAGCTCTATATAGAAGAAGATGCATGTCCCCAATTCAATAGTATGAACCTGGGGAGAAGCATCTAGAAATAGTAGACTTTAACAGGAGAGCCACAGAGAATGTTAGACGTATCACAAAGAGGTTTGATACAGTTCATAGTCGCCAGAAGAGCTATGTGGATAAACATCATGGACCTATAGAGTTTCAAGTACGAGACTTAGTTTTCCTGAAGGTGGCACTGATGAAAGGAGTAATAAGATTCGGTAAAAGAGGGAAACTCAACCCAAGATGCGTTGGACAGTTGGGATCCTCGAAAGGATTAGTAAAGTCACATATAGACTAGTAGAGTCACTAGAATTGGCTTATGTACCCAATGTCTTTCACGTATTGATATTGAGGAAGTATGTGACAGATCCATCACATGTATTGCATCAGGAACCTGTCGAAGTGCACGCAGACATCACTTACAAGGGGAAACCAGGTCAGATCCAAGCTAGCAAGGAGAAAACCTTAAGGAATAAAGTAATTCCTCGGGTTAAAGTCTTGTAGTGAAATCATAATATTGAGGAAGCTACTTGAGAACGCGAAGAGGATACGAGGAAAAACTACCCCGAGTTGTTCTAATTTTCGGGACGAAAATTTCTTAAGGGGGGTAGATTGTAATGACTGAGAAAATCTCAGACTTTAAATAATACAATTTATTTATTTAAGCCAAAGATTTTCCTAGAAAATATTATGTGACTGAAGGATTTATGGAATCAATATTTGTGTTCCTAAATTCTGTAGTAGATTTCATGTTGAGTTCATGTTTTCGATCAAGTAAATTCGATCGATAAATTATTGCTGTACTTTAAGGCGAAATAATTTTCAGTACAAGTATAGCTTGAGAATCTTAATTTCAAGAATCTTCAAGTACAACACGATGTTAGCAGCGTATAAAAAAATACACTGACATTTTAAAAGAGGAAAAAGATCCTTAATTGCCAGACAGTTAGGTTAAAGTCACAAGATAAATACCCATAGCAGAAGGGTACAATGTGAGCTCGGGAGTCGACACCGTCAGAAACAACGTCATTTCCGAGATAGAATGCTGAGAAGTTCGATTTAGAATTTGTTCAGTCTAGAATTAATTTCAAGACTTGAAACAATTTGAAATATTATTAAGTAAGAATATAAAACAATATTGAATTATTCAGAAATTAATGTTAGACTGTAAGTAGTAGATTAAATTACGTGAGCTAAATTAATTACCTCTAATCAGTATAAATCTATTTAGAGGAAATAATTGAGGATCAGATCAGGCATGTAATCTTTCCTTAATCAGATACTTTATATAGTTAAATTTTTAGGGTTCTTGCCATTTTCTCTCTTTTATTCCCGCTCACTCTCTCTCTCTTCTCTCACATTCTCTCACAAAACCATCAATGGCCAAATACTCAAGTTGAGATTCCGACTTCTGTTTTGACACCGCCGGTGTCAATAGAAAGATCTCAACGAGCTGAGTTCAACGACATGCGGCACGACCTCTAACTCCGCCGGAATCAGCCGCAATCGCCGGCGAAAGTTTCAAAATTACCCATTTCTTCCCGTCGTGATATCTCCACCATCCGACCTCCGATTGAGATGATTTCAGTCCCTATGGACTCAGTGCAGCGAGACGAAGAAAACCCATCCATTTTCATAGCACAATGATGGCCGGAGCACTGCCGTCTGTGGTGACCGGAATCGCCTCCGCCGCCGCCGTTGTTTCTCTCTCTCCCGGCCGTCGTGGATGCCACGGCGTCGACGTCCAGTAGATCCCAACCAGCAGCCACCGTCACCGTCGCAGTTTGGCCAGAAAACAGAGCCATTACCGTCGTCTATGGAGGGAAGAGGTGGTTCCGACGATCTAACCATTGGATTGTCGTAACTTTGGTGTCACAACACTCATAAAGAAGTGGGTAAGAAAACCCCTCAACCAATTTTAATAATTGATGGCCGGAATTTTGAGATTTGGATCGCCGGATTTTACCTGCGTTGTCGGTCCCGATAGGTATTGTTACAGGCCGAATGGTGTGAAATTGACCTCACCAATAGACTCAAAAGGGTCAAGTTAGGGGGGGTAGGACCCAAGTCCGCCGCTGAAAAACTCCCCGGGAGCCTCCGCCGCCGTACGCCGCCGCCGCTGCCGCCATATTCTGGCGAGGTGTTGTTTCTCAGGCTATCGACCTCCGTTTGATGATCCGAGACCATGTCCCGACTCGTTTTGACGTGCTGAATGCAATGGTGACGTCCGTTCAACCAAATTCAATTCTGATAAGAATTGTCTGGTACTGGTTGCTTGCGGATTGAGGTGGTTCAGACTGAACAAGTAAAGATCATAATCGAGTGTGTAAAGCTACGATGTTCCTCAAGGATCATTCATAGTGCTTGTAGCTTTTCTCAGAATTAGTTTTGAGAAATACGCAGGAGAACACGACAAGCGAGACACTATCAGAACTGCCTAGCTCGGAATCCAGGCAAGTACAAACCTTGCTTATGGTTTAATTAAGATAGTCATATAAGGCGTATGATTTTGATGAAATACGTTAATTATGAGATTCGTGAATTAGGTTTATATTTATGTTAAATGCCGTATGTAGTTTTCCAATAAACCTTAACGGTTTTCAAATAAGCATGTAAGCGAAAATCGTAAAGAAACGATACGCTCAACCCTTAATTTTACGACGGTAAATATGGACCTCAACACTATTATGAGCCCGTCAAGTGAGGTAAAGTAAAGTTTATTAAAAGTGTATTATTGATGATAATTTAATTAATTATTAAAACTAATTAATTAAATTATCTAAGACATAGAATATGGTTAAGGAAGTTAATTAATTACTAAGATTAATTAACTAACTTATGTAGACTTAGTATATGAATAAGAGGGTTAATTAATTACCAAAATCAGTTGACTAAATTATTAGACTTATTATAAGGATAAGATAATTAATGAATTATCAATTTAGCACAAATTTGTAATGGCAATTAAGGAAAATAAAATTTTGAGGATTTAATAAATTGATCCTTATAGTGAATTATCCTTCAGTAAAGGAAAGGAATACATGCCTTAAGAAAAGGGTTAGATTCTTTCATAAGTTGCTAAAATAGAATAGCAAACAACAGATAATCTCACACTCTCAGTGGGTGTTTATTTTCAGAAGTAAGCAAGCAAATGAGAATAAGTTTGTTTGGCGAAAAGTGGATTCAAAAGTAAATCGGGTAAGTAGGAATCTCGCCACAAAGATGAATAGATTTTAAAAAAAAAAAATTTACACATGTTATATATATATATATATACATGTTTATGCTTTTAAGTATTGTATGCGATGCTATGTGATCTTTGCATACACATAAGCAGTGCACATGAGTTATATGTGTTTAAATTAATTTAATGTTATAGTATGCTATGCTAGGTCATATTGCATACACCTTAATAAGTCAAGAGGAACTTATAAGAATAAACTCAGTTGAGTGCCGTACCAGCCTCCGCAAGGGAGGTAATCAAACTCCGCAAGGGAGAAAATCAGACTCCGCAAGGGAGATAAATGAACAAAAAAAAAGGGTCCTTCCAAGGGAGGCACTCAGTTCAATTTAAATCACGGGTCGTTGGGGACCTTACAAACCCTTACGTCCCGATGATTGCGCGCAAGTGGTACGTGAGCACTCGGGCCCATCAGTAAGAAAGATAAGATAAGATAATAAGACTATGATAAGACATCATAATTAAGCATAATCAGCTCATGCATATTTATTCATGTGTACTCACAGTTATTTTGCGAGATATAGTTCCTACTTGTCGAGCAAAAGCTCAATCAGATGTGTTATCTCAGAGGTAAGAAACCTTTCAAAGCAATTCTTGAAGGGCAATGGTGAGCGGCGGATTTAATGGTGGAGATGGAATGGATACCGCTCACGCAGTTATTTCCGCAGTAAGTTTAAGTAAAATCATGTATATATTTATATGATTCAAAGTTGCAAGCATGTATGTTTAAAAAAGTATATGTACTTATGTATGTTAAGGAAACTGAGATTGTAGCTAACAATCCTAGTTTTGAGTATTTAAGTTTTAGAACGTTGCAATAGTTCATGCAACAAATAAACGGATTTTAAACATGACGGTTTAAATGATTGATTTTAAAAGGACTTTAAGAAGTACTTGAATTTAAGATTTCCCACGAAATTTGTTTTAAGATCAAATTTGATGGTCCAAACGTATTGACTAGTTTTAGAAAGGCTTTTAAAGAGTATGTGAAACAAGAGTTCAAATGTCACTCAGTTCGAAAGATATTTTTAGAAGGTTTTATCTTAACTAAAATTAAGAAAAGCTTTAAGTAATTTAGTGATTAATTTTTTTGAAATTATTGTTACGAATTATGAAGGTATTCCTTCTTATGTTTAAAAAAAAAAAGTTTCACAAATTTTAAGAAACCCCAGTAAGTACAAGTTAAAAAGTAAGTTACGGTGACGGCCTTAAAGGAGGGTCGTCACACTATTTTAGCAACTTATGATGAAAAATATAACCCTTTTCATAATACATATATTCCTTTCATTTACTAAAGGATAATAAAGATTAATTTATTAAATCTTCAAAATCTTATTTTTTTTAACTTCCCTTGCTGTGATATTAAGGTCCAATTCGGCCTAGGACTTATACATGGTATTCTAACTTTTACGCCGCTGAAATTTATACTCCAACGGAGTTTCTTAAACTAATGTGAGCATTAGACCCACATTAAATCTTCAAAATTCTACGGACCTATTGTATTGGGCTCGTAGGTGCCCGTCGGGATAATTCGCTCGGTAAACCACTATGTTCTTTAAAGAAAGTATTTTTTTCTTGAAAAATTCCTTTATGAATACTTTCACTAAAATGAGGTTTAATGTCATTGTGTTTTACTGAAATTCTATCTCGGGTTCTTTTATAACTTTTTGTTGAAATCAACACTGTTTTATTTTTGTCTCGTTAAAAACTGTGCAGTTTCTGAAATCTGCGTTTTACTATATTTTAGAGTCGGATTTCAAAATTTTGTTATTCATAAAACCTCCTCGTCTCGTCGAGATCTAAAATTGTCATTTCTTGTGAAAGTTGAAATTTGTAATGACCGGGAAAAAATTTAGGTCTAATCCGGATAGTCCAGTATTTGACTAAATTCTTTCCGGAATAGTAAGTAGTAGAATTTTGATGTAATCAAGAAAAAGTTATGTAAAAACTTTATGTACGGGATAAAATTTCCCAAAATATGTAAAGTTATAGTATATGTATATATATACATTATATATATAATTATTTCTAAGCACGTTTCATAAGACGTAAAAACTAAGTTCTGATAAGTATATATATATATATATATATATATATGAATGATTATGTTAGGTACGGTTTAAAAAAAAAATAGAAATACGTTTCTAAAAAAAAAAAAAAATTAGATTATCTACATATATATATACATTCTCACGGTAATAGTGAGATAAAAAAAAAAGAGTGAAAAGTATAGTTACGTAAGGTGGACATGGGTTGTACATGCAATAATGCCACTTGGCATTGTTACATGCGTAAGCTATTTTATAGCTTGGTGACTCACACTCACAGCAACTTGATAATTCAAGTTGACTTCAAAAAAAAAAATTACAACCACCGTAAGAGTAAGAATAGCAGAGTTACGAAGGAAAGAAGGAAAAAAAAAAAGCAAGCAGAGAGTTACGAAAAAAAAAAACAGAGAAAGTGATTCGTAAAAAAAAAGACAGAGAGTTGTGAAAATCAAGCAGTTTCACTGAAATTTCTTCCATTCAATCCGGTAGAAACGTAACCTAAGGAGTTCTAGCGGAAAAACCTCAACTGGAGGTAAGATTTCAGAGTTTTGTGAGAATTCTATATTTTCTTGATTTAGATGAATAGTGACCCATCTCGGAAAAACTTCCGTTAAAGTGAAAATTGAAACCGAGTTTTGTAGAGTATCGTAATAAGAATTTAACGGTGTAAGTGTTAAGACAATTGAATAAAGTTTTGGTGGATTTCTATCGAAAATCCGTGAGCCTAGATTAAGAAAGAACATATGTTTTGTTCAATTTTATGTTGGAATCGTGTTCGGGAATGTGAATCTTTACTCCGGTACCAAAAGCGGAAGTAGAACGAGTTATTAAAAACTCGGGAAACGAGAAAAAATAAATGAAACTACTTAGAAATTTAGTTTGAGTAATTTGAACTAAAACTGAATTTCAAGAGGAATATGGGATTAAAGTGTGGAAAGAAAGATGTTTCGATAATCGGTGATGGTTAGAAACTGAACATAATGAGAATTCACAGTTTTAGACCAAAATTGAAAATTAGGCCCATGACTGAGTAATTTGCACGACTTTAGTGCAAATCCTTGAGATAGGAAATAGTTTGAGATTGAATACCAAACATAAGGATTGTAGACCTTTCCGAAGTAAATTTCAAAGTAATTATTGATCTTAGATTCTAAATCTAACGATCGAAAAATTTATGCAATAGGGCCGATTAACGGTTGAAGTTGGAAAGCGTCAAGGGAGACAAAGGACGCGTCGTTAGCGAAACTTTGGTAAGTACAATAGTTTTTCTATGGCTATATCATGAACAAGGTTGCTTTTCTATGTTGCACAAAGATTGTGCATATAGTAGAATTTTGAATGTTAGATACTATGTTAGGTAAGTATCAACAAGACTTACGTAATCGTAGAACTTTATTATGCAAAAAGTATGTATCGATGTTAAGTCGAGATCAAACTAAGAGAAATGAAAGGTTAAACTTTAATGGAAAGTTAATCTCATGATAAAATGCTCAATAATGCACAAATTCATAAGATTTAACTAAAGTTACCGTTTCAATGAGAAAATTGATAAGCGGTAAGAGACTAAACGTCCTATTTGTACCCACCTTGAAGGAAAGGTTATTATGAGACTATGAAAGATATGAAACCGTGATCGAGTTGGATTGGTTAGCTACCCCACTCCTCACCTGGTTATGCGCGCTTATGGTACAACAGGACAGGGCCCATAAGAAGTAAAAGACAAGAAAATGAAACACGGAAACCATTCCATATAACAGTATGGTATCCGTAAACAAGAATGAAAAGAATGAGAAATATAGAATGAAAGTCGTTGAGAATTCTGTACTAGGCTATATGATATGAATGCATATATGGGTATGCATAATTATTGCATCTGTTATGACCTATTGATACTTGCTGAGCGAAAGCTCATTAAGTTTGTTCATGTTGTAGGAAGCACAGGTAAAGCACCGGCTCCCTAAAACTTGATGATGGGCATGCAGAGAGGGTGTAGCAAAGTGAAATGTGGGCAAGTGGGTTGTGGATGCATCACGTGTTTTGGGAGCTTATTCTTGAACTTTATATGTAAAATAAAATAGTGTTTTATGTATTTTGATGGTGATGTAATAGAATGTTGCTAGAATGCTCAAAGATTTTAACGTACATGGTAAGAATGAAAAAAATGGCCTGAAATTTTAAGAAATTATAACTAGCATCGTCATAGAGGTTAAGAAATGGTAAGTATGAGCATAGGATGATGATCAAAAGTTAGGGTAAATCACAGTTGGTATCAGAGCGGCAGCTTTCGCCACCCACCCACATTCTCACCGAGCATCCGACTCTACATTGTCCAAGTAAGTTATTCATTCTTTTGAATTTAGAATTCAATGTGTGAATTTTGTCCTTATAGGATATACAATATGGTTGAACAAGGCGAACTCGGATGATACCCGGAGGGTTGCATAGAAGAAGTATCCGGGGACTAGGAAGGAGAAGACGTCCACATAGTCTACCTTCAAAGACAAGAAGTGGAACCTATTCCTATAGAGGTACCCCTACAACCCTTACAAGCCTATTAGAGTAGCTGAGCCACCCCGATTGATAGGGAAGTGCAAGTAGCAATGATTAGAGACCCAATAGGATCTAGGGTCATTTGCAAGAGTCGCTTTTGCACTTTATCGATGTAATCCCCTATATATGATGGTCGCTCACCCAACCAAATTACAGGACTGGCTACACCGAATTGAATATTTGATGGTAGCCTGTGATATTGATGAGAGTGATTGGGTGATTCTAGCCGCCGCCTATTAGAGTCCGGACGCTAGACAGTTTTGGAGAGGTGCGGTGGAAACAAGGAATGCGCATGAGGTGCCATGGGGCAATTTTTTGTAGTTTATTGCTAGCTCAATTTCCACCGAGAGAGGTACTGTAAGGATGGCACCAGAGGTTGCCTCTACCTCCACAGTGCTCAACCACATACCGGGAGACCGAATTTAAGAAAATGGAGAAGTATATACACAAGGTCGATAAATTTAAGATGCGACCTTATGACACCGTGGCAATCTATCTTTGATCGGTTCTTTAGTGAGATTATGACCGATCCCACTATTCAGCTTAAAAGAACAGGATGCATGTTTCATATTATGGAGAGGGTTAATGTAAGAGTTACAAACTATGGTATTTCCACGATGGGAAGTTACATATACCCTCACCCGGTTTGTAGAGGAAGTACTTGAAATTAGAAGAAACTTTAGCTATAGAACGAGAGGAGCAGGAACGACGCGTTAGTGAGCGTCGAATGGAGTTTGAATGTAGGCAGAGAGAATACCTACGTAGAAATAGATCAGTGGAGGTTGGAGTAGAAATTGGAACAACATCATCACCCCAACAACAGGGACAAGCAAATGTGGATTCCCAAAACATCGCAAATACAAGTGAGGAAGAAGATCCGGTGGAGGATTTTTGGGAGGCCACTGGGAATTAAGCTAATGTACAATATGATGTAATGTTTTGATGATAATGTTACATTTTGGCAATGTAAAAAAAAAAAAAATGTACTGTGAATGTATAAGATAATCATACTTGTCTTGTGTAAGTAATGAATGATGAATGTATATGTATGTTTGAGCGGATATGTGTATGTATGTGTATACAGGTATACAAATGAATCTAATATAAAAAATGTTGTTACCTAGGGATGCATTTTTTTTTTTAATGATAAGTGTGGTTAAAATACTGCCAGAATGCCACCACATTTAATAGAAGTTGTATTATTTTTAAAACAACTTTATGTTATGAAATGATGTTAAGATTTATTTAGATTCATACATACACACATATCCGGAAAGTTAACTATGTTTACCATTATTCTTCTTATGTAGACACACGAAAACATGGTTCGTCCACGTGAGGGAACGATTGGTCCAGAACTAGGAGGGATTTAGCTGCCACCATAGCTAATTTACAAGCCGGACTTGAGGCTCAAGAGAATGAGAATAGAAATTTACGGGCACGCAGTTAGAGCAAAGAGACCAGGAACAAGAGCGAAGAAGAGCGCCACTGTTCAACCGGCACGCAACCGAGCCTGCGGCGATGCGAAATGGTGCCACAAGCTATGCTAATTGCTAATCGGGAACCATTATATGTACGGTTTCGTAGGATGAAGCCACCAGAATTTGAAGGTTCCATCGACCCACTAGAAGTCGAGGAGTGGTTAACTTCACTCCAAACGATTCTGGATTTCATGAATCTAACGGAGCAAGAAAAAGTTCTCTGTGCTAGCCGTATGTGTTAAAGAAAGATGCCCGCCTTTGGTGGGGGAGACAAGTGGTAATAAGAAGGAATGTAACAATGATGACTTGAATGAATTCTTAGGGGAATTCAATGCTAAGTACTATGATCTTTGTAGGTCTCCGAGCTCAACAAAATGAATTCAATAATTTGAAGCAAGGTGATATGACTGTTATGGAGGCTTGTCGAAGTTCGATCGATTGGCAAGGCTATGCCCTCGCCTAGTGCCAACAGAAATGGAAAGGGTGCGGCGAATGTTAGTGATGTTTTCGCCCCGAAATAGCTACAGTAGTAGATAGTGGGAAAGACCACCCACAACAAGTGGCGGATTGTGTTGGTAGAGCAGTCGAAAGCAGAATATCACCTAGCCCAAGCTAAAGAAGAGAGAACCAAATTCTGGGATGCCAAGAAAAAGGAACAAGCCCAAGCAAAGCAAACCCAAAAGGGGAATCAAAAGAATAATCAAGCTGGTCGGAGTAACCAAGCTAATGTAATGGACAAGGAAATCGACCTCTGCAGAGTCGCCCACAAAATAACCGAACCCGAATAAGAGAAAGAGAAATTTTGGTGGAAATCGAAACCTTAATTCCCAAAATCCATAACAGAGGCAAGATCGCAACACAAATATAGTTGAGTGCTCTAAGTGCAGAAAGAAACATTCGGTGTATCTTGGTTATGGAACAAACAGTTGCTATACATGTGGCAAAGAGGGCCATTATTCCTGGAATTGTCCTCGAATTCAAATAGACAGCCTATTAACCAAGCAAATGCGATACAGCTAAGAGTTGAGGAAATGCAACCTCAGCAAGATGGAATAGAAGCCCCATCACAAACCAATGCTAGGTTGTTGGCATACACGAAAAATGATGCGTGTCGGCACGCCAAGAGTCGCGGACAGTCGACTTACTATTGCTCAAAGACTTAGTATACGCATTATTTGATTACGATGCATCACATTCGTTTGCATCATATGGATTTGCTGAGAAATTAAATTATGCTATGAATAGAATTGGTCAGACATTTAGGACTACCCTACCATCTGGGGAAATTCTATTGTTTGAATTTAGGCTAGAGCATGTACCAATAGTCATAGCTAATAGGCATCTATACACAAATCTAATTGTATTAAAGATAATCGACTACGACGTCATCCTAGGAATGGAATTCTTAGGAAAATATCAAGCTACTATCGATTGTCGTAATAGGAAGGTGATTTTCCGACCTGATGGGGAAGAAACTTTTGAGTACGTTGACCGCTCTAAACATACCCCCAGACAAGTAATTAATGCAATGGAGGCAAAGAAATTACTTTCAAGTGGTTGTGAAGGATATCTAGTTCATGTTGTGGATACGACTAAAACTGATAAGTTGCAACCAAAAGATGTGCCGATAGTTCAGGATTTTCTGGAAGTTTTTCCGGAAGAATTGCCGTGATTGCCACGAACGTGAGATTTCATTTGAAATCGAACTTTTACCGAACGGCACCAATTTCAAAGACTCCTTATAGGATGGCTCCAATGAGAACTTAAGGAATTAAAAATGCAAAGCGCAAGAATTAATGGACAAAGGATTTATCCGACCAAGTTATTCACCTTGGGGAGCCCCTATATTGTTTGTAAAAAGAAAGATGGCACATTAAGAATGTGTATTGACTATCGTGAGCTCAATAAGGTCACGATAAAGAATAAATATCCTCTGCCCAGGATCGATGACTTATTTGACCAACTAAAGGGGGGGGCGATATTCTCAAAGATTGATTTGCGATCCGGATACCACCAATTGAAGATTAAGGAGCAAGATATATCTAAGACGGCTTCTTTAACGCGCGTTATGGACACTACGAAGTTTCTTGTGATGCCGTTTGGACTAACTAATGCCCCAACAACTTTTTATGGATTTGATGAATCGTGTTTTCAAGGAATATTTGGATAAATTTGTTATCGTTTTTATCGACGACATACTAATTTATTCAAAGAATAATAAGGAACATGAAGAGCACTTGAGAACTATTCTTCAATATTTGAAAAGACATCGACTATATGCTAAATTCTCCAAGTGTGAATTTTGGCTCAATAAAGTTCATTTCTTAGGACATGTAGTCTCGAGGGATGGAATCTCGGTGGATCTAGCAAAGATTGAAGTGTCAAGAATGGCCCGGCACCAAGAAACGAATGTAGATTCGTAGTTTCTTAGGTTTGGCTGGGTATTATAGAAGATTTGTAGAGGGTTTTGCAAAACTAGCTGCACCACTCACTACCCTCACACGAAAAAAAGAAAAGAAGTAGAATGGACCGAGAAGTGTGAAGAAAGTTTTCAAGAATTGAAACAAAAGCTTTACTACTCGCACCAAGTCCTTACTATTCCAAAGGAAGGAGGAAAAGTTTGACGTATACAGTGATGCTTCCAAACTAGGGCTGGGAGCGGTATTGATGCAAAATGGAATGGTAATTGCGTATGCATCTAGACAATTGAAAACTCATGAGAGAAACTATCCTACTCATGATCTTGAATTAGCAGCAGTAGTTTTTGCTTTAAAGATATGGAGGCATTATTTATATGGTGCACAATGTCAGATTTTCACTGATCACAAAAGCCTCAAGTATTTCTTTACACAGAAAGAACTTAATATGAGGCAACGCAGATGGTTGGAGTTAGTAAAGGATTATGATTGTGAAATCCTTTATCACCCTGGAAAAGCCAATAGGGTAGCTGATGCTTTAAGTCGTAAGACTACCGAATTAAGTCATATGTCATTGGATGGATTTCCAACACCTTTTGGTAGAAGGATATTCATTCGTTAGGGTTAGAGCTAATTATAGGTAAATTAGCCACTCTGCGGATACAACCATCTATTTTTGACAAGATGGCAACGGCTCAACGTCAAGATTCTACTCTTGACAAATATTGGAAAGAAGCTGAAGAAGGAAAAGAAACAGAATTCAAAGTCTTTGATAAGGGAATACTTATGTTTCAAGGAAGAATTTGTGTTCCAAAAGATAAAGATCTTAAGAGTCAAATTCTTTCTGAAGCTCATAATACCCCTTATTCGATACATCCAGGAGCGACTAAGATGTTTCAAGATCTAAAACAACACTTTTGGTGGAGATATATGAAAAATGACATCGTAGACTATGTTAGTCGTTGTTTAACATGTCAAAAGGTTAAAGCAGAGCATAAACGTCCAGCTGGAGAGCTGCAACCGTTAGATATTCCGGAATGGAAATGGGAGCATATAACTATGGATTTTGTGGTAGGACTACCCAAAACGAGTGAAGGTTATGATGCAATCTGGGTAATTGTTGATAGATTGACTAAATCTGCCCATTTTGTACCCATAAAAGTGACATATACCCTTGAAAAGTTAGCAAGAGTTATACGTCACCAACATAGTTAGACTGCATGGAATACCTTTATCCATTGTCTCAGATCGGGATAGCCGCTTTACCTCCATGTTTTGGAAGAGTGTACAAGAAGCCATGGGCTCAGAGTTAAAATTTAGCACAGCTTTTCATCCTCAGACTGATGGACAATCGAACGTACCATCCAAATTTTAGAAGATATGCTTAGGGCATGTGTGATGGATTTTAAGGAGCATGGAATAAGAAAGCATCATTGATTGAATTCTCGTATAACAATAGTTATCAAGCTTCAATCGGTATGCCACCATATGAAGCTTTGTATGGAAGAAAGTGTAGATCTCCCATTCATTGGTATGAAACTAGGGAAAAGCAATTGCATAAGACGGAATTCATTCGGGAGGCGGTTGAATCCATCCGGAAAATCCATCGAGAGAATGAAGACGACACAGACCGCCGTCGGAAAAGCTATCTTGATAAAGTAGAAGACCCTTAGAGTTTAATGAAGAGGATGAAGTTTTCTTGAAGATTGCACCCATGAAAGGTGTTATGCGTTTTGGCAAGAAAGGCAAATTGAGCCCAAGGTATATAGGACCTTTCATTGTTAAACGAATAGGAAAGTAGCCTATCGATCGGCTTTACCGCCGTAATTAGCTGCGGTACATGATGTATTTCACGTCTCGATGTTAAAGAAGTATATACCGATCCATCTCATGTTATAAAACATGAACCGATCTGATTCACGAGGACATGACTTATGAGGAACAACCAGTGCAAATACTTGCACGAGAAGAGAAGCGTCTTCGTAATCGAAGTATTCCACTTGTAAAGATACTGTGGAGAAATCAAAAAGTGGAAGAAGCAACATGGGAACGTGAAGATGAAATGAGAAGAAAATACCCCCATTTGTTCTGATTTTCGGGACGAAAATTTCTTAAGAAGGGGTGAATGTAATGACCGGGAAAAAATTTAGGTCTAATCCGGATAGTCCAGTATTTGACTAAATTCTTTCCGGAATAGTAAGTAGTAGAATTTTGATGTAATCAAGAAAAAGTTATGTAAAAACTTTATGTACGGGATAAAATTTCCCAAAATATGTAAAGTTATAGTATATGTATATATATACATTATATATATAATTATTTCTAAGTACGTTTCATAAAGATGAAAACTAAGTTCTGATGAGTATATATATATATATATATATATATATATATGAATGATTATGTTAGGTACGGTTTAAAAAAAATAGAAATACGTTTCTTTAAAAAAAATTAGATTATCTACATATATATATACATTCTCACGGTAATAGTGAGATAAAAAAAAAAGAGTGAAAAGTATAGTTACGTAAGGTGGACATGGGTTGTACATGCAATAATGCCACTTGGCATTGTTACATGCGTAAGCTATTTTATAGCTTGGTGACTCACACTCACAGCAACTTGATAATTCAAGTTGACTTCAAAAAAAAAAATTACAACCACCGTAAGAGTAAGAATAGCAGAGTTACGAAGGAAAGAAGGAAAAAAAAAAAAAAAAAGCAGAGAGTTACGAAAAAAAAAAAAAAAAAAGAGAAAGTGATTCGTAAAAAAAAAAAAAGAGAGAGTTGTGAAAATCAAGCAGTTTCACTGAAATTTCTTCCATTCAATCCGGTAGAAACGTAACCTAAGGAGTTCTAGCGGAAAAACCTCAACTTCTGGAGGTAAGATTTCAGAGTTTTTGTGAGAATTCTATATTTTCTTGATTTAGATGAATAGTGACCCATCTCGTAAAAAAACTTCCGTTAAAGTGAAAATTGAAACCGAGTTTTGTAGAGTATCGTAATAAGAATTTAACGGTGTAAGTGTTAAGACAATTGAATAAAGTTTTGGTGGATTTCTATCGAAAATCCGTGAGCCTAGATTAAGAAAAGAACATATGTTTTGTTCAATTTTATGTTGGAATCGTGTTCAGGAATGTGAATCTTTACTCCAGGTACCAAAAACGGAAGTAGAACGAGTTATTAAAAACTCGGGAAACGAGAAAAATAAGGCGAAACTCTGCCGAAATTTAGTTTGAGTAATTTGAACTAAAACTGAATTTCAAGAGGAATATGGGATTAAAGTGTGAAAAGAAAGATGTTTCGATAATCGGTGATGGTTAGAAACTGAACACAATGAGAATTCACAGTTTTAGACCAAAATTGAAAATTAGGCCCATGGCTGAGTAATTTGCACGACTTTAGTGCAAATCCTTGAGATAGGAAATAGTTTGAGATTGAATACCAAACATAAGGATTGTAGACCTTTCCGAAGTAAATTTCAAAGTAATTATTGATCTTAGATTCTAAATCTAACGATCGAAAAATTTATGCAATAGGGCCGATTAACGGTTGAAGTTGGAAAGCGTCAAGGGAGACAAAGGACGCGTCGTTAGCGAAACCTTGGTAAGTACAATAGTTTTTCTATGGCTATATCATGAACAAGGTTGCTTTTCTATGTTGCACAAAGATTGTGCATATAGTAGAATTTTGAATGTTAGATACTATGTTAGGTAAGTATCAACAAGACTTACGTAATCGTAGAACTTTATTATGCAAAAAGTATGTATCGATGTTAAGTCGAGATCAAACTAAGAGAAATGAAAGGTTAAACTTTAATGGAAAGTTAATCTCATGATAAAATGCTCAATAATGCACAAATTCATAAGATTTAACTAAAGTTACCGTTTCAATGAGAAAATTGATAAACAGTGAAGAGACTAAACGTCCTATTTGTACCAAACCTTGAAGGAAAGGTTATTATGAGACTATGAAAGATATGAAACCGTGACTGAGTTGGATTGGTTAGCTACCCCTCCTCCTCTTGGTTATGCGCGCTATGGTACAACAGACAGGGCCCATAAGAAGTAAAAAAGACAAGAAAATGAAACACGGAAACCATTCCATATAACAAATTATGGTATCCGTAAACAAGAATGAAAAGAATGAGAAATATAGAATGAAAGTCGTTGAGAATTTCATGTACTAGGCTATATGATATGAATGCATATATGGGTATGCATAATTATTGCATCTGTTATGACCTATTGATACTTTACGAGCGAAAAGCTCATTAAGTTTGTTCATGTTGTAGGAAGCACGGGTAAAAGCACCGGCTCCCTAAAACTTGATGATGGGCATCTTGAGAGGGTGTAGCAAATGAAATGTGGGCAAGTGGGTTGTGGATGCATCACGTGTTTGGGAGCTTATTTCTTTGAACTTTATATGTAAAATAAAATAGTGTTTTATGTATTTTGATGGTGATGTAATAGAATGTTGCTAGAATGCTCTGACATTTTAACGTACATATGGTAAGAATGAAAAAAAAAATGGCCTGAAATTTTAAGAAATTATAACTAGCATCGTCATAGAGGTTAAGAAATGGTAAGTATGAGCATAGGATGATGATCAAAAGTTTGGGTCGTCACAAAATTCGACCTCTAAAGGCCTCGTTTGGCTGAAAACCGTAGTTGCTGTTTTTTTCCTGAAACTGTTTTAGTCAAAAACTGTGTCGTTTTGGGAATCTGTGTTTTAGTACATCTTAGGTTCGGATTTTGAAAATATTTTCTTTATGAAATTTCTTCATCTCATCGAAATCTAAAATTGTTACTTTTGTGAAAAAACAAGATTCAGCCTCTAAGAGTCCTGTTTGGCTGAACCAGTGGTTGCCAGTTTTTTTTTTTTTGAAACTGTGTTGGACAGCTTGTCCGTTTTTACAAAAATGACTTCGAACTTGGTTTTAGAGTAAAAATTAGGTTTTGTCATAGTAACCGAAAATGTTCAAAACATCCACGGCTATAAGTTCAAGCTTTAAAACATTAAAAAATCTCACTCTATGGCCCTCATTTTCGTGGTCAAAGTTACCGGAAAATTTTTCCTCGAATCCGAAAATAAGCAACTTAGATCAAGCATAAACATACCACATCAAACTAACCTCAAAACTCACAAAACCAACATAAAACTCACACACCCTTATTACAACTCATCTCCTCAAGAACCACAAATTTACATCCGCAAATCCAAGCTTAAAGTTGGCTAGAAATTAATGGAGAAGAGTTTGAGAGCTTACCCTTGAAGAACTATCTCTCTCCCTTGAAAACCTTGAACTCCTCTAAGATTTGTTATTCGCTTGGAACTAGCAAGTATAAGGAAATTTAAGAGGAATATTTCTCCATTTGAAACATTACTAAAACAAAAAAAAAAAAAAAGGATTTAGAGTTATACCCATTGGAAAAATGCTTGTCTAGACTCCTCCTAGACCCTTTGATCTCCTTCTTCTTCTTCTATGGTTTGCTAGTGGCTCAAGATTGGGAGAGTAGGAGAAAATATTTGAGAAAGAGTGGAGGAGTGTGGTATGGCCAGATTTTGAGGGGGAGAGAAAAGCTAGGGGAAAAAAAATGAGGCTTATCCTATGGGGGTTCCTTTTATAGGCACTTGGAAATTATTTTTTTAACACCACATCAACTCTCTCAATCAACCACATTTTGGTTCAATTTCCCCCAATCTTGGCCGGTTATGGAAGGAGAAAAGAAGAAGCCAAAATTGCCATTAATTTCCCTTCAACCACTACCATCACATCACCTTAACTTGTAACCTTCTAACATACTCAACATCTAACCAAAATTTTTGGATATAAATCCCTATGGATGGCCGGCCAAGTGAAGAGAAAAAGGAGAAAAACTAATCATTAGTCCTATTCACCTCTCTCATCACATCTCATCAAATCACACACACTAACCTACCCCTTGTACTTTTGTCTATTCCCTTAAGTTACTCATTAAAACTGTCCAAAATTATACTGACAATTATTTTCTCTTGTATACGGGTACTGGATGCTAGTTTGTACTGTGCTGGGAGATTCTTAAAATTAAGATTCTCTAACTGTATCTGTACTGGAAATTCTTCCGTTTTAAAGTACGGTGAGAATTTATCGATCGAATTTACTTGATCGGAAAAATGTGAACTTAACGTGAAATCTGCTACAGAATTTAGGAATGTGGATGTTAATTCCATAAATCTTTTAATCACAAAATGTACATAGTATAATGATTTTCTAGGAAAATCCTTGACTTAAATACATGAATTATATTATTAAAATTCTGAGATTTTTTTGGTCACTACAGTAAATACTTTGGATATAACTACCGAAAACCCGGATATTTGCTCTGTTTTTCTTTTTGATGTCAATCGAACAAAGATGAAAAAGACCTTTGTGGCAAATTTATTTAAAAGATTCAAGTTTTTGGGGTTGCTGGACTTCGAAAATGCCCCTCTTGATGATCTCCCATTATGAAGTGGGAAATCTATCCCTTTTGAAAAACTTAAGCTTAAGGAATACAAAATTGAAGAAGCTTCCAAATTCAGTTGGCCTACTAGTTAATCTACAAACACTAGATGTTAGAAATACACTAATGCATGAGCTACCGATCCATATCCAAAAGCTTCAGAAACTGCAACACCTATTGGCCAGCGCGCATAACAACAAAGTTAGCTTGGATTCAGTCCATGAAGTGCAGATAAAAGAAGGTATTGGATGTTTGGAGAACTTACAAACTCTAATGACTGTGGAAGCACATCCTAGTTCACCTGGTGTCATAGAAGAGATTGAGAGGTTGAGACAATTGAGATGGTTGAGCATTTCAAAATTGACTACAGACATGGTGAACACTCTTTGCTCCTTCATTGAGAAGATGAACCACCTTGAGTCCCTAAACTTATACTTGTCCGGTGGTAGTGAAAAATTTAATTTGGAATCAATTTCATCACCGCCTCCTCTCCTAAGTCGTCTCATCTTGAAAGGCCGTTTAGAAAAGTTGCCGGATTGGAGTTTTGGTCTTCCGAATTTGAGTGTATTGGGGTTAAGTTTCTCACGGTTAGCTATTGACCCCTTGAAAGCTCTTCAATGCCTTCCCAACTTGAAGTTTCTTTGGTTTCACCATGCATACGACGGAGAGCAACTTCATTTTGAGGGTGTTAGATTTCAAAAACTCAAGCAACTTGTTATGACAGAGTTGAACGATTTGAGGACAGTAAAAATAGACAGAGAAGCATTGCCTTTGTTAGAAGAGCTGAAACTTGGACCAGGCCAGAATGACTTGTCGTTTGACATCCAAAACCTTAAAAATCTCCGAGTTCTCGATTGTTACGACATGTATGATGAATTTGTACTTCGTTTGCAACCAGAAGGATGCTCGGATTATTGGAAGGTTAAGCATGTACTGTCAGTTGTTTTCCAGTATCGAATTCATGGCAGCCATTATGTGTCATACAAGCTCGGTGAGCCTGCATTGTTGGACCGTGTGAAAAAGTCAGTAAGAGCCACAAGTAATGTAGATTTATATGGCCGTCAATTGAGTTTCTTTTACAATGATGACGAAGAATTGGCCAGAACATCGAACGCTGATTGGAGCGGCCAGTATAGTTTCTGCACTGATGATTTTGAAGACTGATCCAAGGTAATTTGGTTCGTTTCAATTATTCTTTCCAAGAGAAATTAATCTTTAATATTTTGATATTTGTTCTTTTCTGTTCATAGTTGGAAAGAAGATTTTTTTGTCTTTGCTCAAAAAATTATAATTAGAATTTTCCATCCCTGCTTTCACTAGTCATTTTTGGACATTTTACTCATTTTACTAACATCAGTCTTATTGCTCTGTTTAATTGGTAAGACAAATTCCTCGAAGATTTGGACTAAAGGCTAAGCTGGAGTCATTTTCTCAAATCAATACAAGATCGTCCACAGGAACATGTTTAATTATTGTTGGCCATCGCTCTGTTTGTGTTTCTTGTCAATTTGATTTCTATGGTTTGTCATCATTATGTTATGTGGTCAGAACCTGTCAACAATTGACATATGCTTGAAATGTTTCTCTGAGTCAATAATTATGAGTCTGCTGATTATTATTTTGTTTAGTCAACAATTGATCAAAGAATTTGATTAATAAAAGGCAAGTGTGGGAGGAGATATGATACATATATATATATAGCAAATCAACCTTATGTCATCACTTGGTCGTTTAATTAGCTGATGTCCCTTTTCAATTAAGGAAAAAAAAAAAAAAAAAAAAAAAGCTGCACCATGAAGTGCAGACGATACTCAACATCTAGATCAAATTACCATTCAAACAACAGATTATTTAACTCCTATGGAATCTTCTCGGATTCCTTTTTTAATTACATATAAGAGCCATTAGTCTCACCTTCGTCATCTCTTATTTCCATCTTTTACCAATATAAAACCTGTTAAGGCTCTTCTCATTTCTGAGTAGTTTTTTCCTGGTATAAAAGAAAATCAACATTCGATACCGCTTCTAAATTTCCATTTTCCAACAGCAATGATACATTTCCTTAATTTTTATCCTTTCTGATACTAGATTTTGAATCTGGAGTAGAAGCAAACGCAATCACTATCACTCCCTACCGTCAATTGTAACCAGTCAACGGGGAGTTCTTTTAATCCGATCACGAAGTTAACGGCACTAATTTCTGAACTGCATAAGAGTTTTTTTTTTTTTTTTTTTTTTTTTTTTTTTCAGTGTGTTTATTATGAACTAAATTATGTAAACAAGTTAATTCAAATAAAATATGCCAAGCTGCAAGTTTAAATTTTTGTAGAGGTACATACAGAGATATCCCAAATAGATGCAAACACATTTTCAATGAAAAAGAGAAATGCGGTACATGCGATGAAATCTGATTAGAAATGATTATGAACGGAAGACCAAAATGATACCTTTTCAAGTTGCCATTTTGAACAAGGAATCAAACATCTTTATAGATAAAGGTCCTTTTTCGTCGAACAATAACGGTTAAATTTCTTGATGATGATCAAGACTTATTTCTTAAACTGAACTCCGCACGAACACACTGTTTGCATGAGGGTGAGTATAAAGACTGCACTTGCCACACCTACCGCGAAAATAGTCAATGGAGAGCTGAAATAGTCGTGCTTTAAGGTTGCCATCCATGTGTTCCACGGTTTATTGTAATAATCATTCAGGCCATCACACAGACATTTGAAGTTGAAATGTTTATGGCGCAGGATACTTCCCCTGGCAAGGTTATTAAGGGATGTCACGACCGCGTGAGCATCAGGAAGCTTACTCTCAAACACTTCACTCTGAACAAGCAACTGAACATCCTTGGTGCTGTTGATGAGACGGTTGAGGATGAAGACATAATCATTGATATAATATTCAAGAAAATGGCATTGCTCAAAGGCAAGCATATTCAGAATAAAGCTTTCTGTTGAGGTCCGTATTCGCAGACGAGGAATCTCCAAAGTTCCTTGACAGAATTTTATGTCTAACAAGCTTCCGGTTGATCTCTTAAACTTGACTCCAGCATTGTACAACTCCGTCAGATTAGGTATTGTTAGAGTTTTCATTTTGCGTTTACTTGGTGGCTGTGTTGGAACATGGCATTGCCTAAAGAAGTCAACAAAATGCTTGATATTGGAATCGCCAATCTTTTCCAAGATCTTCGTTTCTTCACTCAAGTAAGCTTTAGCTTGAAAGAATTTATAGGTAATCTTTATGAGAGCAATTCTTTCAGTATACCGGTGAACATTTAATTTAGTCAGTCGAAAGAGATCTTCGAAGATGAAGAATGGAAGCTGATTTTCAAGCAACATCATATCATACCTTATATCCGAAAGCTTCAACGGTTTATGGAATATGCGGTCATCTTTATCTATCTCTTTCCTGCAGAAGTTCCTGCACAAAAGCTCAATGACAAAGGCAGCATCCACAAGGATCATTTCCACAAATTGATTGCTATCTATACGTTCAAAGGTTTCAGAGTAATGGTTACGGACTTTCTGCTCCCTTTCCTTAACGAATTCAACGTATCGCTCCAGGTTTATCTTGGTTCTATCGAGAAAACTCTTCAGGTAAAGCATTTTGTCTTCTTCCATGGCCTCCAAACCTTCATTGCCGTGGTGAAATGGTCCGATGGAGACAAACTGAGGCTTATAGGCCTTCGCATTTGCATGACGTAGCCGCTCTGGAACCCTATAGATGCAGCATTCAGAGGGCAGCCGTGACAAGTTCTGTAGTTTCCTTTTCAAAGAAGTAACTAACTCATTCGATGGCTGGCCTGGATTTAGGAAAACATTGTTTCTTCTTTCCATTTGCTAGTTGTACCAAAAATTTCCGTACTTGAACAAATCTACATATATTTCGTTTCAAAAAAAAAAAAGAAGCACATATATCACCAGTTGCATAACAGAAGGTCTGATTATTTCAATAATTACAACAGAGTATTTACAGTACTCATTCACTAATCATCTCATTTTTCAGTGTGGAAACAAGTAAAAACAACAAATATTATAGAAAAAGGAATTTTCGACAAGTTCATGCTAATCTGACTTTGAAAAACGATTGTGGTAAACATGCAGGAACAGAACAAAATATGGAGATAAAATTGGAAAATTCCAACAGAAGTGATAATATAGTCTTATTGTTTTAGTTCATTATGGTAGGAATACTTGGTAAAAAAAAAAAAAAAAAAAAAAAAAAAAAAAAAAAAAGAAAACTACCCTTTGGGTGTCGGTGTGGAAACCAGGAAAGAGGTTGCCAATTACATTACAAGAAAATAATCATTGATCACAGGGGTTGATTTCTTTCGAAAGAGCAACAAAATATATAGAGAAAAGAATTTTTGTTGAGTTCATGCTGATTGACTTTGGAATATAATTTTCGTAAACACAAAGGAACACCAGAACACATGTACATATAATACAATTGGAATACTCCTATAAAAGCACTCATGGGAAAAAAAAATAAAAATTACAATGGGTAGCTGCATTATAAAGAAATATTGCTCTACGTGCATCTAAATTAAGAATATGATTCATTATAAATTTATCCTAAACCGACATGGACATTAAAATTTAAGGTTTTATGGTCAAACAAAAGTCTAAACAAAAGTGAACAAAAGAAAGAAATCGGCCTAGATCAAACAATTCTAAACTCTAAAAAGCTCAAACAAGTGAGATGACATGGTGACACCTGACTATTTGAGTCAGTCAAGTTTCTAATGATTTTTTTTTTTTTTTTCCAAAAGAAAATTTAGATGGAGAGAACTGAAAATGTTTTGGGCTAAAAGAGATAAAATGAATAGATAAAGAGAAGTAAAAGGAAATACCGGTGACGAGACGAACAGATCGGGAGTGTCGGAGTCGGAGCAGAGGAAGGTGCGTACAACCACAAGTCAGTCATGAGTCAACAGGAGAAAAGTCTCGCTCTGCCTCCCAAGTCCCAATGGGACAAACTACAAAACTTCTCGGTTTTATCGTATATGCATGGCACACCATATGTATGGCCCATTTCCTCGTAGGCTCCTGGATCGATACTTTTTCTTTCTTTTTAATTTTTAATTTTTAATTTTTTAATTGAACCATAACTTGACAAGTTATTATTCATAATTATCTATAACTTGTCCAGTTATGAACTATAACTTAACAAGTTTTTTTTTTTTAACCATTTATTCTTATAGGACTTTCTCTTTCTTAAGTTTTTCATATTTCCGACAAACATTTTCCTTTTTAACGTTTTTTTTAACCATTTATTCTTTTAAACAAAAATTTTACGTAAAAATTTAAAAAAAATATAAAAATTTATATGTAAATTTAAAAAAAATTAATTTATCAATATGTCAGACGTATCAAAAAATTTTATATTTCTATTCTCTCAAAATTTTAACTTTTCAATGTCAATAATAGGGGATGAATTGCTTTCTTAACGAAATAAATAAATAAATGAATAAAAGAATAAAATAAAATAGAGAATTTCTCCGAAAGTCTATTTTATTGATAGTCTCAACTTTCAACCGTTAGATCTTAAAAAATGTATACAAAATAAACAGATTAAGGAGATAGAAGTCGACAAGAGTAAGCAAGAGAAAAAGTTTAAGGAAAAGGGCAATTTAACTGTTGCCTTTTCCACGAGTATCGAACAATCATCACCTGGTAAGTGGCACCTCCGTAGAAATTTGCACATAACTTGTTGATTATTTTCTTTGGAATCAGATACTCAACTATCCTAGCTTTTCTCTTCACTTACCTTGTTCAACATGGCCTCTTTCTCTAAGTACTCTTCCGAGTAGATTTTCTTTTTCCAACATTTTGTTTGGTTGGTATTTGTGGTGTGGGATTTTCTTGATGCTGCCTTGGATTCCAGTGATGCTGCAGGGAGTCCTTCTGAACGAGGGAGGATTTGAAGGATGCAGGTACTTTTATTATATGGAATTTCTCCACATTTTACTTGTTTAAATGATCCATAGTTCATATTTGATAAATAGAATAGTTTTCTCACACAAAATCAAAGAAACATTACATAAGAAAATAATGGAAGAATCTCAATAATTAGAAATTTCTTTCTGATTTAGTATTGAGGATAATTTGATCTATAAACAGGGGGAAATATTTCTGACCCGTTTAGTTCACGTGTTTAAGTCTGTGATTTTAATTCTAAATTTAAATTTTATAAGAGAATCCATTAACATGAGATTTTTTTATTCAAATTTTTTATGAGAGAAAAGTACTATAACAAAATCAAAATCATGATTTTAAATCTATAAACAAAATGTATCCTTTGTTCCTACAAAATTTAAACAAAAAACAGTCCGAAAAAAAAAAAAAAAAGTTCTGACAAATACTATTAAAAATTGAATAACTCACAATTAATTTATTGATCTCTTTGCATTTCATAGTTTTGTAAAATCCTTCCTTTTTATGTTGTATGAACATTGATAAAATTGCTCGATTAGACCAAACTAGTGGAATTCCCGCGCGTTGCTACGGAATTTGATGTTGTATCATATAAAAGAGTTTTTATTATTGTAAATATAGTTACAAAGATATATATATATATATATATATGAAATGTCTATTATTATTACAAACATAGTTCTAAATATATATAGATATAGTATCATAATTGGAAATATATTTATATGTACATATAGACATATATACACTGTAATAGAGTAACGCCTATCAGATCCAATACGCTGTCTTTTTTAACTGCAAGATAGAAATGTTAGGAAATCATAATAAGTCAATACAATAAATAGATAGCTTGACAAAGTTTTTATATAGATAATGTATAATAGAAGATGTAAAAAAAAAAAATTATTACCTTTTCTTTTGGCGTTTTGTAAAAGGTTCTTTTGATTTTGATTCAGAGTTGAAATTAGAAAAAACTATTTAGATGTATATTTAGAAACGTGTAGAATAATTTTTATAATAAATATGTTTTTACCTTGTGCCTGATCTTTTGGGAGTTGAAGTTTGTGAATTGATTGTCATTGCCGATGATATAAGTGATGGACTTGTTTGTTCATGGCTGAAATGAGAACAAAAAAAATTAGTTTACATATTTATTTATAATTATTAAAAATTTTATTTATATATTAAATATATATTGATAAGTTTAACTTACCTTTGTGTATCAGGAATTGATGTTGTTGGCATAGTTTTTGGTGGTAAAGGAGATTGAATGTCTTCAAATATTTTGGATGCAACAACTGATATTTGGTGGCCCCCTTTTTGAAAGTAGAGTTGGAAGATTTTTGTTTGTCCATGGAGTAGATCGATGACTGGTGGAATTACATATGGATCAGTATATCCTTTGTTAATGGTTAGTGCAGAACATGACCTTTTAATTAGTGCTTGTGTTGTTTTTCCAAATATAGTTATATTCATATCTCCAGTATTATCTTCAATTTTGATATTTAATTTGTACCTGTAATATATATATATATATATATATATATTCAAAGTTAATGAATGTGATAAATAATTTATTGTAATTGATGAGAATAAATATAATATAAAATGATTTATAAATTTGGTGATTTACCATGGAGATGGCATTGTTTTGTTATGGCCATGACTATCACACCACCAACTAATTCTTGACTGCTTTAATTGTCGGTAGCAGGTGGGGTAAGAATTGTAATACCAGCCTTGATTTGTCGAGATTCCTGTTATTATAGCTCGTACTGTGAATCATGTGGACTATATATGTAAAAGAATATTAATTAGTTGAAATTTTAAAATAAAAGAAAAAGAAAAGAGGATAATATTTAATAATACTAACCTGATTGATTTTAGGATCTAATGTTTGTAATTCAATTATTGTTTTCCTGTTTTCCATTCTTTGTTCTTTAATAGATTGGATTGGTGTTGTTGGTGCTGGTAGGAATTCTATTTCTTGGCTCTGCTGAGAGAATCTGTGTATATATAATAAATTGATGATATAAAAAATAAAAAAATATTTAAGTATGTGCTATAAATAATATATATATATATATATATATAGATATATTCTATAGTACAAATTTTACCTTGTTTTCAATGTAGCAGTTTGAGGAATATCTGGATTGATGTAGAAAATTGTTACAGAAGTGCTAGAAACATATGGATTGCCTAAGATATTAACATAAATATTATTAATATAATGATATATATTCTATATTAATATGTTTAATAATTATAAGAGAGTGATGTGAAATATACCTAGATATTGTTTGACCAACACTACGGCAAAATGCTACAAGGGGAGCTTGACGTGATTTGATAATATTTTCTTCAAATTCGTCTGCCTTTTGTCCCCATAAGGTAACCTGAAGCTGTTCATTTCTATTGCAAAAGTAAAAAAAAAAAAAATGTTCAAACATTTAGAAATAAATATTTAAAATGATGACGATACATTTTTTTTATTTTTTTTGGAAATTTTTTTAGCGAAAGTAAAATAAAATTTGTGGAAAATTTATGTACCTTATATTTTTTTATAATTGTTCGTCGTGTTGTTAGTCTGTTGTTGATATTTATATGTTCCAGTGCTTGGATACTTGTTATAACTCTAATAACATCTAATGTGAAATAAAAAATAAAATAGAATTAAAAATAAAATATGGTATTGTATTCAAAATAATGATGTATATTACATGTTAAACGTTCAGTAGTATGAACTCTTTGTTGTAGCTGATCAAAATCAGTGAAGTAAAATTTATGAAATGAAATTGGTGATGCTTCGTCTAAAACAGGAACGAAAGATGTTGCACGTACAAATTGAATCATTGCATTGTGTGGAACAACTTTGTATGTTGGTTTGTTTGCAGCAACATAAAAGTTGTTAATGATGTATATGTTGCCTTGCCGGATTTTTTGAGATGTGATGTCGGAATCAAGTGATCTAATTGATCCTTGTATTACTTTCTGTAAAATATATATATATATATATTGTTATTCAAATATAATAAATATGTATTTAAGCTAATTGTAATAAGAAATATGTAGAAGTTGTTACCTCTTCGTCAACCAAAATACAATCAAGGCTTATCAGTCATCCTGTAATGACTGAGAAAATCCAAGACTTTAAATAATACAATTTATTTATTTAAGCCAAGGATTTTCCTAGAAAATATTATGTGACTGAAGGATTTATGGAATCCATATCTATATTCCTAAATTCTATAGCAGATTTCATGTTAAGTTCATATTTTCAATCAAGTAAATTCGATCGATAAATTGTTGCCACTTCGGAATAATTTTATCTATAGTTTGAGAATCTTAATTTCAAAATCTCAATGAAATAATTTTTTAACTATAAGATTAAAGTCACAAGATAAATATAGTAGAAGGGTACAATGTGATTATTTGACAATGAAATAGCGTCATTCCGGGATTTAATGCGAGAAAAAGTTAAATTTAGAAAGTCTATAATTTATTTCAAGACTTTAAACAATTTAAGATAATAAATTTAAAGTTTAATGTGATCTTTAATATGATTTAACATTATGTAAATAAGCGATGAAAAAATGAAACTTTCTTTTTAGAACAATGTTTTTTATGTATGATTTTTATCTGACTCAAAGGAAACTTAAGAGAGTGGACAAAAGTACAAGGGGTGGATTATATTTTTCTCTCTCTCCTTCTCCACTTGGCCGGCCATGCATAGGAAAATAGAGCCAAAATTTGGCTAGTTAAGTGTGCTAGAAAGTTACATGAAAATGTGATGTGATGGGGTTAGGTTTCATTTTTCTCTCTCCTTCCTTCACTTGGCCAGCCAAACTAATGGAATTAGAGCAAAAAACTTAGCTAGTTGAGTGTGCAAGTGGATGACATGGTATGGTGATGGGATAGTAGTGGTTGGAAGGGAATTAATGGCAAATTTACTTCTCCTTTTCTCCTTCCAAAACCGGCCAAGAAAGGGGGACTTTAACCAAAAATTTGGTGGAATGATGGAGTGGAATTGGTTTTAAAACAATAATTTCCAAGTTGCCTATAAAGGGAACCAACATAGGATAAGCTTCATTTTTTTTCTCCTAGCTTTTGCCCCACTCAAAAATCCGGCCACACACTCTCCATTTCCTCTCAAATATTTTCTTCCACTCTCCTAACCTTAAGCCACTAGCAAACCATAGAAGAATAAGAAGAAGATCAAGGGTTCTAGGAGGAGTTTAGTCAAGCATTTCTCCAATGGTATAAACTCTAAACCCTTTCTTTTTATGCTCTAGTAAAGTTTGAGATGTAGAGATATTCTTCTCAAATTTTCTTATACTCCTCTAGTTCCAAGCCATTAACAAATCTTGGAGAAGAAGAGAAGGATCTCAAAGGTTCTCAAGAAGAGTTCCGAGGGTAACTTCTTGAACTCTTTTCAATTATTTTTTCTAGCAAAGTTTAAGTTTGAGAATCCATTGATGTAAATTGTGATTCTCAAGGAAATAAGTTGTAATAAGGGTGTGTGAGTTTTATGTTGGTTTTGTGAGTTTTGAGCTTAGTTTGATGTGGTATGCTTATGCTTGATTTAAACTTGCTTACTTCCGGTTAGAGGAAAAATTTCCGGTTAGTTTGAACGTGAAAATAAGGACCCTAGAGTGAGACTTTTCGATGTTTCAAAACTTGAACTTATAGCCCTTGATGTTTTGAACATTTTCTGTGACTATGACAAAACCCAACTTTAACTCTAAAACTGAGTTTGAAGCCATTTTGTAAAAAGGGACCAGCTGTCCAAACACAGTTTTGGAAAGAAAAAAAAAACATTTGCTGCGACAGACCACAGCATTTTAAAAAGATTGCTACAACAATCCTACAACATTTTAAAAGAGATTGTTACAACATTATTAAAAGATTGCTACAGCAATTCTATAGCATTTTTAAAAGATTATTACAACATTTTTAAAAGATTGGCCATTCCTACAACATTTTTAAAATCTTAATACATTCTAGGTAAACAAAAAAAAAAAAAAATGAACTGTTTTATCCAAACGATGCCTTTAGAGGCTGAATTTCAATTTTCACTAAAAACAATAATTTTAGATCCCAATGAGATGAAGAATTTTTGACGAAGAATAGATTTTCAAAATTTGACTCTAAGATGCAGAAACGCAGATTTGAAACTGCAGTTTTAACAAAACAAAACTAAAACAAGTGTTTTTGTTAACAAAAAGGTTATCAAAGAAACCAAGATGTGATTTCAGTAAAATAATATGGTTTTAGACCCCACTTTAACGAGGAATAGCCATGAAGAAAGATTTCAAAAAAGGATTTCTACAACATAGTTTAAGAAGTTTAAAGTTAAAAAACGACTTGGGGAATAGTTTTCAAAATTCGGTATTCGAAAGAGATTTTACAATGGGATTTTAGTGCTTGTAACTAAATGAGTGAGTTATCGTTTCATAAAAATCAAATGATAGTTCTATTAAAAGCTTAATAGTTTTCGAGCAAAACATGACGGGCACCCACGAGCCCTATACAATAAAAAGAATTTTGAAGGTTGATGTGGGTATTGATCTAAGAGACTCCATTTGAGTTTAAATTTCAACAGCCTAAGAGTTAGAATGTCGTGAATAAGTTCTAGGCCGAATTGGGCCTTAATATCGTAATAAGTCCAATGAGGAAAATTATGGAGAATAAGTTACTAGATTGGGTAATTAATTTCCAACCTAGACATAAGTACCTTAAGGGCAATTGAGGAAAATAAGATTTTAAGGATTTAATAAATCGATCCTTATAGTAAATTATCCTTCAGTAAAGGAAGGAATACATGCCTTAAGTAAAGGGTTAGATTTCCTTCACAAGTTGCTAAATAGAATAGCAAAAGACAATTAATAACTCTTAATGGGTGTTCATAAGCAATAAGAGAATAGGTTGTTTGGTGAAAATGAAATAATGAATTAGGTAATAGGAAATAATATGAATAGATTTTAAAGAAAAAAGTTACACATGTTATATATGCATGTTTATGCTTTAAGTATTATAGATGCTATGTTATGTTTGCCTACACATAAGCAAAGGCAAAGCCATGAATTATATGTGTTTAAATTAATTTAATGTTATAGTATGCTATGCTAGGTCATATTGCATACACCTTAATAAGTCAAGAGGAACTTATAAGAAGAAACTCGGTTGTTGTCGTACCAAAATAGAGACTCCACAAGGGAGGTAAGAGACTCCACAAGGAGATAAATGAACAAAAAGGGTCCTTCACAAGGGAGGCACTCAGTTCAATTTAAATCACGGGTCGTTGGGGACCTTGCAAACCCTTACGTCCCGATGGGTGGTACGTGAGCACTCGGGCCCAAGCGAAGAAAGATAAGATAAGATAATAAGATTATGATAAGATATCATAATTAAGCATAATCGACTCATGCATATTTTCATCACACCGGGTTATTTTGTGAGATATAGTTTAGTTCGCCTTTAAAAATTCAAAATATGTTCATTTAAGAAAATCTTGATTTTAAATTCGAGATGAGAATGGATTAATTATTTTTTAGTTTATAAAAATGTTATATTTATATGATCCAAGGTTTCAAGCATGTATGTTTAAAAAATATATGTACATATGTATGTTAAGAAAACCGAGGTTGTAGCTAAAAACCCTAGTTTTGAGTATTTAAGTTTTAGAACAAAAATCATGCAAACAAAAAATTTTAAACATGATGATTTAAATGATTGAGTTTAAAAGGACTTTAAGATGCACTTTTGAATTTAAGATTTCTCAAAATCCATTTTTCAAATGAGATGATCCAATTAAATTGGCTAGTTTTAGAAATGCTTTTTAAAGAGTATGTGAAACAAGAGTTCAAATACAAAAGATATTTTTAAAGTTTTTCTTAATTAGAATTAAGAAAAAAGTAATTGAGTGATTCATTTTTTAAAAATTGTTATGAATTATGAAAGTATTCATTCTTATGTTTTAAAAAAAAAAAAAAAATGTTCCATAAATTTTAAGAAACCCCTAAAATTTAAAAGACATCAATGGCGGTCTCATAGGAATAATCACACATCCTATAATAACATATTGTTTTTGTCTATATTCTTGCTTTGATTGGATAGATTTCATTTGGTTTTAGTATTCGAATTGGTGTTGCCATCATATCTTATTGCTAAAATCAATAAATAATTTTTTTACTATAAGATAGAATAAATATATTTTATATATTATTATTATAACAATGATATTAATTTTTCGTATAATATAAAGAATATTATAAAATAAGTAAATTTAAAGTTTTTATATTTTTATATTTTTATATTATGTTATGTAAACTTTCTTTTTAAACAATGTTTTTTATGTGATTTCGATATCATTATTTAGTATGTGTAGTCCTTTTTGATTTGTTACTCTAGATAAAGTAACATACAGTTGACCATGAGTAAAAATTTGATTTTCTAAATATATTCCAATTTTATTTAAAGATTGTCCTTGACTTTTATTTATTGTCATTACATAGCAAATTTTTAATGTAAATGGCCATTTAGATTCATGTACAGTAAGTTCAATTCTTAGGATATAGACTTTTTCATTAATATTATTAGAACTTATGATTTGTGCTTTTATTATTTTGTTTGTCAATTGCGTAATAATTAATCTTGTTCCATTACATAGTCCAATGGATTGATTTAGATTTCTTAATAGCATGATTGGAGTTCCAGGAAGCAACGGTGGACCGGTGATGGTAAACTCAGCTAGAGACCAGTAAATACGACCAACATAAACAGAAACAAAGAGGATAAAGATGAAAGAAAAGCTACTAGTTCCGACTAATGTCTTTTCCTTCTTTTGCTTCCCTTAACTACTTCCTGAAGCAACAGGATGATTTTTCATAGGTGCAAAGAACCTGCTTAATTTATTTACCTATTTGTATAAATTTCCAAACTCATTGATCCTATAGTCTCTTTCTCGCTCTCCAGAAAGAGTGTCAATAGTGTGGCAAGAAATGGCCACTAAAAGTTTTTGAAACAAGTAATGTCTTAATATCTAATCTGCCATCGGATTTTAGGTTTCATCAAACAATCTACACCAGCCATGACCGAATGTCAAATCTAATGCAGCTAGTATCAAATTCAAAGAACTTGAAATTTCTTTTTCTTTCGTCTTATTTTTTTTAGGATAAAAAAAGAGCACCAATGTTTGACCTTTGTGCTCTTGAGTTGTAATAACAGCCAGTTTCATATTGTAATGTAAGAACTTAAAAAAAAAAAACACCCAGATACACATTCACAAATATTTGATCTATTTGATACTGATCTGAATTTGCAGAATAGTACGTATAATAAACATGCTACAAAAATAACAATAAAGTAAGATTGATTTCAACTATTCCTTTAACGGATATGCAAAGACAATTGCCAGCTGTATTTTACATAAATTCTGAAGTTTCCAACTGATTCAAACCATTTTAAACTCATACTACGAAACTGGATCCGAAAAGTAAAATAATAATAATAATAATAATAATAAACCAAAAACCATAAAAAAGAAAGGAACAGGTCCAGCCCAGAAATTTATACAATGAGCAAGTGGGAACGCCCAAAATAGATAAAGAGAAGCAAAGTGTTTACAAAATAGAGAAAGAGGAAGAAACAATGAAATACCGGGTGGCGAGCGGTGGGGCGAACTGGGGGATCTTGAGCTACTTGGGAGTTGGAGCAAAGCCCAAAAGGTTTCACATCTCATGTGCAACTGGGCAATTTTATCTCACCGGTACGTTCATTCTTAGTTCGCCTTTTAAAATTTAAAAATTCTTATTTTAAATCTTGATTTTAAATTATTCTCATTTAACTCTTTTTTTATTATAATTTTTATTAAAATTACACGAAAAAAGATTAGTTAAGTGTAGTCATGTGATTTTAATACATTTATTTTTTAATAAAAATCTAAACAAAAAGACTATGTGATTGTATTATTCTCTTTTTATTTATCTGTTTTTAAAAGAATTTGCTGCAAATGGAGTTAAGTACAAACAATTTAAAGTTTAGGGAAAAAATTAGTATTTTTAAAATTTAAATGACAAATTTAAAATGACTCTAAAATTTATAGACATCAATGATAATAATCCAAAATAATAACATATCTTTTTGTCTATAGCCTCTTTAATGGATGAGGTGTTGACATTTAGGTCCATTTAGTTCTCTTATTTGAGTTGAGATATGATTTTATGTGAAAGCATTTTACTGTAATAAAAAAGTTAGATGTAAATATGTTTGAGAGCGTTTTACTGTTATAAAACTCAAATTCTAAAATTGAATCGGTAAAATAAATGGAGTCTTAATTTTAAAGTTTTAAAACACTCAATTTATTGAGAATAACTCGCTGTATGACTTTCAGTCACTAAATATATATATATATATAATAAAATAATAATAATTAGTATCGGTGGTCTTAATCTCTTTAATAAATAACTAGTTGATCCTTAATGGACCACTACTTTGTTTATTAAAACATGATTAATTTAACTTGAAACGTTTACTAGACTTTAAACATCTTCTGATCAGTTACTATAATTTCAAGGGATTTTTTTTTTTTTTTTTTTTATAAAAAACACAAGTTTCCTTGCTCACATATTTTAAGTTTTTCTCACTAATAATGCGAAGAATAAACTACCTATTCAAACTAATTGAGGAAAACGGTCAAAAACACGTTGTAATGACGAAGTCGGGGGTGGTTTAATTTTAATTACAAAAATATTTAATTACATAAAACAAATTAATAAAATTAATTGTTAAGTTACTACAAATGTACTCGATGGTATTTCAAATCTTAAAAAATATTACATAATAACCACGTTATAAGGTTACTGAAGAAGTATTATTAATCAATTGATGAAAACAAATACTTCCAAATTCAAATCTCATAACTCTCTAATTTGTCTCACGAAATTCACTTTTTTAAAATATTCCATAGAGGAATGGAAAATAAAAAATTCATGTCAATTCACCTTCTGTCAGCTCATATACATTATTATTATCATTTGGATTCCATAGTCAATTCTTCAAAATATTAATAACAAAAAATAACATGTCTACAATAACGGTAACAATAATTAGTGTTTGTATTCGTCTTTTTTGTTCCTTCTCTGTTCTGTTTGTTGCTTTCTTGGTTGGTTGGTATTAAGTTAAAGCTAATATTAGAAGTAGATAAATTAATAGATATGTATAATTTATTTTTAATTAATTATAAATGGCTTTTAAAGTTAATATAATTGGTATTTTTTAATTAGTGGTATTTTTTTAAATAGTAGTATTCTTAGAGGTATTGCTTTAAAAAGTAGTATTTTTTAAATTTTTAAAAGTTCAAAGATTAAATTTTCAATTTTTTAGAGGGGGCTATATACCTAACTTAATATATATGTGTGTATATGAATAGAGATGCATATAGTTAAAAATAAAGTTAAAAAGTTGAGCGGTGCTTAAGCCCCCCTTAGGCCTTATATGCCTTCGTCCCTCCCTAGTTGAACTCATACTTCTGCAGGATCTTGTTGTGATTTATAAATGAAAAATTATTTGAACAACAACAATATTGTAGGCGGAATTTCAAAAATTTTTATCATATCCATTTAATTCTAAATTAAACGTAAACCACAACGAGAGATGCATGCATGATATATATTTATAGACAAAGGATTAGAATAATACACATACCTTTGTGACGATTGAAATAAATGACCGCAAGGATCTTGCCTCACTATCTCACGTTCCGAGATGGAGAATTGCCGTGAAACAAGATCGTTAATTTATCGACACGATCACACCAAAAACCACTCATTGATTCAAGGCTATGACTCTACGGTATTTGGGATGAGAGAGTGGGCTCTTTTTCAAAAACCTAAGGAAACAATTTTCCTTCTATTATGTCTCTAAAATCCGGCCACCCTAGGAGAAAAGTGTGAGATATATTTTTCTTCTCAAGAAGTCCCTCCAGGGTTTTCAATAAAATATCCTTATATAGGAGGAAATTCAAAAACTAAAACCCTAGATGGGATTTTCGAATTTCCCCTTCACCCTTGGATTAAAATCCGAAAATCCCTACATGGCTAGGGATTTCCGAATTTTCCTTCCCATTTTGGAGCAAAATTCGAAATCCCCTTATGGCGAGGGATTTCCGAATTTTCTCAAAATAATATATCAACTTTCTCTCTCCTTTAGTTGCCAAATAAAATCATGTTTAAATTTTATTTTGAATTTTAAATTAATCTCTATTAATTTTGAAATTGAAAATTCATTCCTTTTATTTTTCAATTTTCAAATAAATGAAAAATAGCATAATGAATTTAAACATAATTATATAACAAAACATCAGTTTTTGTTTTCCCATTTATCAGAGCTAGCCTTGGGACCGAATGGACCCATATGAACAAAGCTATGGAATTACAATATTCGACTAACTTATCCCGATAAGTTATCGACATATTTAATTCTGACATCGCACAACTCCACTAAAAGTTTGATGCCGAATAATCTCTCGATTCATGTGCGCTATTTTTCTAATGGTGTTGATACAATTTATCACATGGTCCACAGTGTAAATGCATTATTATCCTTCGTAAATATCAGTGATCAAAATGGTATATATAATATTACCGTTTTACCATTCCAATCATTATTTCCTCAACTCCTTTATATGACTGTGAATAAGAAAGACACATGTTCGTAAGATGTCTCGCACATGTCACGATGTCTTAATCAATAAATATCATCATTGAATACCAGGCGTGGTTTATTTATTCACACACCCGTCAATAAAGCATGAGGTGATATTATTTCTTACGAATTCTATATCTGTGAATCACATAACTCCAACTTAATAATGTCATGATCCCAATGACCGAGATGTCATTCAATAACTGTGAACTAATCTCATTGGTGAATCAAAGATCATGAGATACTAAGTTGAGCTATGCATCCACTTCAGGATTAAGATAATTATACAAATATACTTAAGTTGTGATGATTAGGTTTAGAGTTGTGTAAACAGTTTTTACTCTAACCTAATCAGTCACATGGTCTATTCAACATGTTGCGAGCATGTCTAGATCAACCACAGAGTCCAACTCCCATGCCCCAAGACCAGCATCACATGGTTCGATGTAACAATCATAATCGATTCGATTGCCCAATCAATCCTTAGACTGCGAATATCTATTTTAAACTGTATCAGAAGAGTTTGTCCGGCAGGGTTCCCCTGACTCTTCTTTCGTTGGTAACAGTCTATGGACCAAGCAATATTACTAACACTCTTGAGTATGTGTCAAAACATAACTTTATTTCATTTTATAAAATCAGCAAAAAACAATAATGTCTGACATTTGTCATTTCATAAATAACAAATTACATCCCACTTTATGGACACATTTCCAACAAACTCCCACTTGGACTTAAAGTAGGTGTGTACAATCTCGCATGCCCAAACCTTCCAGATGCCTATCGAAGACTTTACCAGATAAAGCCTTTGTGAACGGATCGGCCAAGTTGTCATGTGTTGATATCTTTGTCACTTCAGCATTGCCTCTTTGTACAATCTCTCGGATGAGGTGGTATTTCTGCTCTATGTGCTTGGACCTTTTGTAGCTTCTAGGCTCCTTAGAGTTTGCTACAGCCCCACTGTTATTGCAATACAGTACCATGGGCCTATCAGCTTCCGGAACAACTTCCAGTGAAACAAGGAACTTCTTAAGCCATACGGCCTCTTTCGCAGCTTCACAAGCTACCGCATATTCGGCCTCCATGGTGGAGTCAGCTATGCAAGTCTACTTAATACTCCTCCATACCACCGAACCTCCATTCAGGACAAACACAGATCCTGAAGTGGATTTCCTGGAATCCTTATCCGATTGGAAATCGGAGTCGGTATATCCCATCATAGTCAGGTCAGTACCTAAATATACAAGCATATAGTTCCTCGTTCTCCTAAGATACTTGAGGATATGCTTGACAGCAACCCAGTGCTCGGGTCCAGGGTTTGACTGGAATATACTCACCACGCCTATTACGTAGCATATATCAGGTCTGGTGCTAAGCATTGCATACATGAGGCTTCCTAATTTGAAGCAAGGGAACTCGGCTCATGTCTTCCTCTTCTTGAGGAGTCTTGGGAGGCTGCTCCTTTGAGAGGGATACTCCATGTCTGAAGGGTAGATAACCCTTTTGGAGTTTTGCATGGCGAATCGGTCCATTACCTTATCGATATAGGATTCTTGAGATAGTGCCAATTGTTTGTTCTTCCGATCTCGAAAGATCCGAATTCCAGAACATAGGCAGCTTCTCCTAGATCCTTCATGTCAAACCGCTTTGCCCGCCCGGAGCTTAACCTCAGTCAGTCTTCCTACATCATTCCCAATGAGTAGTATGTTATCTACATATAAGACTAAGAAAACCACTTTGCCTTTTTGTATCAGCTTATACACACAAGGCTCATCCATTGACTGAACAAAACCGTAAGTTTTAACAGTCTCATCGAATCTGATATTCCATGATCTGGATGCCTGCTTTAGTCCATAAATGGACTTTTGCAATTCGCAAACCTTTTCTTCTTGACCCTTTTCGATGAATCCATCTGGTTGTGCCATATGAATGCGCTCATCCAGATTGCCATTCAGAAAAGTTGTCTTCACATCCATCTGCCAGATTTCATAATCTAAAGAAGCAGCAATGGATAGAAGAATGCGGATGGATTTAAGCAGGGCTACCGGAGAGAAGGTATCCTCATAGTCAATGCCTTCTTTCTGGGTGTAGCCCTTGGCTACTAGCCTTGCCTTGAATGTCTCTACATTACCATCTGGAACCCTCTTCTTCTTGTAGATCCATTTACACCCTATGGGTTTTACCCCTTCAGGAGGATCTACCAGAGTCCATACGCCATTTTTATACATCGATTGTATTTTGGCGTTCATGGCTTCACGCCATAGGTTTGCTTCAGAACTTTCCATAGCCTGCGAGTAGGAGACAGGTTCGTCGATGTCTAAATCTGAGACTGCAGTCAATGCATCTCCATAAGACATGTACCTATTAGGTTGTCTCACAACCCTCCCACTATGTCGAGGCTCTATTGGTGTTAGTTCTTGTTGTGGTTCATCTGTTGTCGGTTCAGGAATAGACCGCGGACATGTTGCCTAAACATTTTCACTAGTCAATTTCTCAAGTACAAGCCTGCTTCTAGGCTTCATATTCTTTATAAAATCCTCTTCCAAAAAACGAGCATTCGTGCTGACGAATGTTTTCTGATCAGTAAGACTATAGAAGATGTAGCCTTTTGTTCCTTTAGGATATCCTACAAACAGGCATAGTTCTGAACGACTGGTTAGCTTACTAGTCTTCTTTCTACACATGTCTTTGGACAACCCCATATTCGTGTGGCCAAGAGATGACTTCTTGCCACTCCATCTTTCATATGGAGTTCGCACCGCTTTAGATGGAACTTGGTTCAGAATGTATCTTCTTTGCTTCCAAAGCATATCGCCAAAAGGAATCTAGAAGAGATGAGTAACTCATCATTGATCTAACCATGTCTAATGAGTTCGATTCCTTCTTTCCGACACGCCATTCTCACCGAGGAGTACCGCGCGGTCGGTTGAGAAAATATACCTTTTTCCTTAAGAAAGTCTTTGAACTCTCCCAGCAAGTATTCACCACCATGATCAGATCGTAGTGTTTTGATCTGTTTATCTAATTGCTTTTCAACCAAGGCCTTGAACTCTTTGAACTTTTCAAAGGTTTCAGACTTTTGACGCATTAGATAAATATGACCAAAACGAGAATAGTCATCAGTGAAGGTTATGAAATATTCATATCCTCCTCTTGCTTGGATATTGAATGGCCCACATACATCACTATGTACGAAGTTCTAGGCATTCATCGCCTCTATTACCCTTTCTTTGAAAAGGGTCTCTTGGTCATTTTTCCTTCTATGCAGGATTCACATGTAGGTAGTGAGCCTACACTTAAGGTTTGTAAGGGACCGTCTCTTACCAACCTTTTAATCCTGTCAAGGCTAATATATCCAAGACATAGATGCCATTTATAGGTTTGATCAATCGGGTCTAACCTCAATCTTTTACTATCTCTTATCGAATCATCATTCAATTCAGTATCATAAATCGTTGCAATAATTGGTTTGTCGTAGAACAGATTGTTTATTATGACTGTAGAAGTAATCATGAAGCCATTCTTAAGAATTCGAATAACATCATTAGTAAAATCCAAAGAATATCCTTGCTCAATCAAACGAGCTACAGAAATAAGGTTTTTCCCAAAAACCAAGACATAATAAACATTGTTTAAAACAATAAAACTGTTCTCAAAAACTAATTTAATACTTCCAACAGATGTTGCTGATACTGATGCTCCATTCCCCAAGCGGAAGTTGAACTCGTCCTTGCTAAGCCTTTTGTTCTCCCTGAACCCCTGCAGAGAACAACAAACATGATTAGTGGCTCCAGAGTCTACAATCCAAGAAAAAGTAGAGTCAGCCACAAAACAGGCTTTGGTAACAAGTAATGTACCTTTAGCTTTAACCTCCTTGAGGTATGTAGGATAGTTGCGTTTCCAGTGGCCAACTACTCCGCAATGGTGACAATTGTCATTACTCTTGTCCACCTTTGCAGTGTTTTTGCCTTTTGCAGCCGGCTTCTTCTTGTTGCTGCGGGCTTTCTTCTGTTTCTTGGCACCAGAGGTGGAAGGCTTCGCTTCTGCAAGGTTTGCCTCTCCTTTCCTCTTTTTGCCTTTAAGCAGTAGAGTTTCCGCAGTTTGAAGCTCCTTCATGAGTTCTGGGAGTGAATAACTCAACTTATTCATCGAGTAGTTGAGTTTGAAGTTGTCAAACATCTCTGGGAGAGTCTCTAGGATCATATCCACCTGAGTCTCTCCATCTATTTCAGCTCCCATGAGCTCCATCTCATTCAAGTGACTTATGATCAGTAGCATATGGTCCCGAACAGGAGTGCCAGATTTCATCCGGGAGTTCATGAAGTTACGCACCGCAGCTTGCTTGGCTTGACGGCCCTGGCTTCCAAACATTTCAGAGATGCTGTAGATCATATCTGCAGCCGTCAGCATGTTCTGATGTTGCTATTGCAACACATTGCTAATTGATGTTAAGATATAGCACCTAGCAATCTCATCGGAACGCATCCAAGCAGTGTATGCGTCTCGCTCCTCTTGAGTCAAATCATCATTCGGCTCAAGAGGACAGGGGGTGGTGAGGACATGCTTGTGCTTGTCTACCATGTCAACACGATATCGAGGTTACGTTTCCAGTCAACGTAATTTTCACCCACTAATTTGTTTGTACTAAGAATTTGTGCGATCGGGGATAAAGACATAATTGCTGAAAAAATAAAATAAAGCAGCGTTGGCAATTTGCTTATATTTAAGAAAAGTATGATGCATGAATGCAAGTACTTAGACATAAATAAAATCCTTAAAAAAATGTTTCATCTATGGTGTTACGATCATAAACGGCAACACGTCCCACCTAGGGGTGGCGTCCGTGAAGCCTCCTATCGCATCGAGACTCCTCGCATTTGGTCCACTTCACAAGATGTCTCCACATCTAGTGCAACCAATCACCATCTCTTTTGGTCACCTCAGATCCATTGCCTAGCTCCTATGGGAGGTTACAATGATCTTCAGTCTAAGTGTTTAACCGACTAATCGACTCTAGAGGTTGTTATGAACTAACGATCCATCTAGGGATGGTCTCGCCTCACTACTTCCTTTTCGAGTCTTATCTTCTTTAAGCAACCTGATGAATCCTTAGCGACATGTTTCATGGGTTTCTCCCATTGAAGTGAGGACCACTAAGGTGGTTCTTAACCTATCCACATGTCACGATCAGGCTAAAGTCGGAGACCTTGGGAACGTTTCAACGCAAACGACCCTCCCACTTAGCTTTTTGAAAAATGGATTTTGTTTTAAAAGTTAAGTCCAATTAATAATTCAACAAAATTATAACCCTTATAAATTTGTTGCATTTTATAACTCTTTATAAAATTTACCCATTGCATTTATTATTATAACAATTTATAATATTAAACTACAATGATGCATGAACATGCTTGCATGGCAATTTGATATTGGCATCTCTATATCCTATATGGCATGTTATAATGATGCGAGATTAAATAATAAATCATATATTTACAATTTAACCTCTTTATGGCTCATTTCTAATTACAGCCTATAAAAACAAATGAAAATAATTACAATAATTTTCTTCATCTTGTCTTCTTGGCATCTTCTCAATTTTCTCTTCTCACGATCCCTGAAAAGTGAAAATGTTTTTGTGGAAAAATTTAAATTTTGAAAAACCCAAAAAAAAAAAAAAAATTTTTTTTTTTATTTGGGCTGAGCTTGGGCAATCGGGCCCTTCCATTTTCCCCGGCCGGGGCTAAGCCTGCTGTACAAGCTGTGGGGTTTGTCCAAGCCGAGCAGCCCCTAGCACGGCTTGGGCGCGGCCCTTGCTTGGGCAAGCCTTGTGCCGAACCTCGCGGCCCCTAAACCAGGCCCTTGCCTGGGCAAGGCTGGCTGACCAGACTGCGGCCCCTGCTGGGCGGGGCACAGCCAAACCCGCTAGGGTTTCGAGAAAACCTAGCGCACACTAGGGTTTCGAGACCTAGTGTGCCTACAATAAAACCAGGGAAGGGTTGGCGGCTACAGGCTTATGTGAGGAGGTTGGGACTACCGTCTTGGCCCGGCATGCGGCGGCTGTGGCGGTGATGGCCCGGCAGTGGCACAAAAAAAAAAAAAAACAAAAAAAAATTTCCGGGAATTTTAAATTATAAAATTTCCTATGCCTTTTAATGGCTTACATTATTTTCTAGAGAAAAACATAAACCACCAACTTGGTGTAATCAAAAACCTAGAGCCAATCGATCAGGATCCAGTCACATATATAATCAAAACAATTTTGAATTCATCATATATTCATGCAAGATGCCAATATCAACACATATCATACATTCAATCGCATAAACATAAATAATGCATGATCATAAGCCCTAGGCTCTGATACCAATTGTAGGATCTTGTTGTGATTTATAGATGAAAAATCATTTGAACAACAACAATATTGTAGGCGGAATTTCAAAAAATTTTATCATATCCATTTAATTCTAAATTAAACGTAAACCACAACGAGAAATGCATGCATGATATATGTTTATAGACAAAGGATTAGAATAATACACATACCTTTATGACGATTGAAATAAATGACCGCAAGGATCTTGCCTCACTATCTCACGTTCCGAGATGGAGAATTTCCATGAAACAAGATCGTTGATTTATCGACACGATCACACCAAAAACCACTCGTTGATTCAAGGCTATGACTCTATGGTATTTGGGATGAGAGAGTGGGCTCTTTTTCAAAAACCTAAGGAAACAATTTTCCTTCTATTATGTCTAAAAAAATCCGCCACCCTAGGAGAAAAGTGTGAGATATATTTTTCTTCTCAAGAAGTCCCTCCGGGGTTTTCAATAAAATATCCTTATATAGGAGGAAATTCAAAAACTCAAACCCTAGATGGGATTTTGAATTTCCCTTTACCCTTGATTAAAATCCGAAAAATCCCTACATGGCTAGGGATTTTGAATTTTCCTTCCCATTTTGGAGCAAAATTCGAAATCCCCTTATGGCAAGGGATTTCCGAATTTTCCCAAAATAATATATCAACTTTCTCTCTCCTTTAGTTGCCAAATAAAATCATGTTTAAATTTTACTTTGAATTTTAAATTAATCTCTATTAATTTTGAAATTCAAAATTCATTCTTTTTATTTTTCAATTATCAAATAAATGAAAAATAACATAATGAATTTAAACATAATTATATAACAAAACATCAGTTTCTGTTTTCCCATTTATCAGAGCTAGCCTTGAGACCGAATGGACCCACATGAACAAAGCTATGGAATTACAATATTCGACTAACTTATCCCGATAAGTTATCGACATATTTAATTCTGACATCGCACAACCCCACTAAAAGTTTGATGCCGAATAATCTCTCGATTCGTGTGCGCTATTTTTCTAATGGTGTTGATACTATTTATCACACGGTCCACAGTGTAAATGCATTATTATCCTTCATAAATATCAGTGATCAGAATGGTATATATAATATTACCATTTTACCATTCCAATCATTATTTCCTCAACTCCTTTATATGACTGTGAATAAGAAAGACACATGTTCGTAAGATGTCTCGCACATGTCACGATGTCTTAATCAATGAATATCATCATTGAATACCAGGCCCGGTTTATTTATTCACACACCCGTCAATAAAGCATGAGGTGATATTATTTCTTACGAATTCCATATATGTGAATCACATAACTCCAACTTAATAATGTCATGATCCCAATGACCGAGATGTCATTCAACAATTGTGAACTAATCTCATTGGTGAATTAAAGATCATGAGATACTATGTTGAGCTATGCATCCACTTCAGGATTAAGATAATTATACAAATATACTTAAGTTGTGATGATTAGGTTTAGAGTTGTGTAAACGGTTTTTACTCTAACCTAATCAGCCACATGGTCTATTCAACATGTTGCGAGCATGTCTAGATCAACCACAGAGTCCAACTCCCATGCCCCAAGACCAGCATCACATGGTTCGATCTAACAGTCATAATCGGATTCGATTGCCCAATCAATCCTAAGATTGCGAATATCTATTTTAAACCGTATCAGAAGAGTTTGTCCGGTAGGGTTCCCCTTACTCTTCTTTCGTTGGTAACAGTCTATGGACTAAGCAATATTACTAACACTCTTGAGTATGTGTCAAAACATAACTTTATTTCATTTTATAAAATCAGCAAAAAACAATAATGTCTGACATTTGTCATTTCATAAATAACAAATTACATCCCACTTTATGGACACATTTCCAACAACTTCGCTATGTATATTATATAATAGATACAATTTATTTACTTGTATAATCACGACTTCAAAATTATGAAAATCCGATATTATAATATTCATATTAATATGCCGAAATATTTATGATAAAGGAATATTTAAATTCTACGTGGAATTTATTCATATTTCATATTGTTATTCATATAAAAATTTAGCAAAAGTGTGACACAATTCATTTAATTTAAAATGTAACCACACACTACATTGTTGTTAAACAGAAGTGTACTAAGATCTTTGTTGTATAAATCTTCATTTATATAATGATTTGTACTAATGAATTTAAAAGGTATTACAATCTATCCACCTCATAAAATTTTCGTCCTCGAAATTTAAAATGGACTAAAGTATTCAGCCTGCATCACTTTCTCTTATTTTATAAGTGGCGATTCCAACTTGTAATTTCAGTGATAACACCTTAATAAGCGTCATGATTTATTCTTAATGATCTTTTCTCTAAAAAGAGAATCGAAGCAAAGTCTTTTCATAAGATTTTCGGGTATCTTTGATAAGCCTATGTTATCACTATGCTTGATGCTCGAGGACATATATTCCAATGTTAACTCGTAGAAAATGCTACAAATCAAAGTAAGTTTGACCACCAAAGTTGACCTATAAGCAATATTGCCAATCCTTTCTCAGTAACTATAATGGTCTTTTATACTTCAAATTTAACTTTCATTTCCTTTCATACTTTATTATCCACCTAGAGGTGTCAATTGGGCGGGGCCATCCATGGACGGCTCAACCTAACTCGCTAAAATGGTCAATTCAGCACAGGTCGGCCCTGTACTTGTTGGTTGCCGAGTTGAATTCGGCGGCGGAAGCGTGGTAGATAGCGGATCGTGTATAACAAAAAATTTTATAAAACTTTTGAGATACTCTATAGATTATATTAATTTATGCATAATAAATTAATCACATTAATTTATATTGTTCAAGAATCAACCGAAAAATACCTGGAAGCCAACTCGGATGATAACTTGAATTTCTTTGACCACGAACAGTCCTTGCTCCAAGCTTTATGTTTAGAATACCAAAGTTTTCCACATCGATTCCTTGATTCCACGTAGACGTGTGTGTGAGCACACGTGAGACAAAAACGGGTTTCTTAAACACTCGAATTTTCACAAACACCAACGCATGCACGATGTGGAATTTTTGGAGAAAAAATATTTTGGTATCTTTTTCCTTAGAGAAATCCAGCCACCTAACTCTTAGGGCAGAAAAAAATTGTTTCAAAATTGTGTTTATAATTTTCTATCTTTCTCTTATTTAAAGAGTAGGAGTCAAACTTCAAAACAGAATCAAATCCTTATCTCCAATTTTGAATTTTGGAACAAAAAATCCCTTCCCCTTATCCTTTAAGTCGCCGGCCACCACCTTAGGGTTTCACCTGTGTGTGGCGCCTATATCAGATAGGGAAGAAAGAGATTTTATCCTTTATCCAGTAGTCCAATTTTAATTCATATTCAAATTCTATATTGACTAACTTATCAAATAAGTTTAAATGGATAAATCTAGATGTGTTCAAATTCAAATTTAAATAATCACATTATTTAAATAATAATTAATTCTTAATTAATTATTTTTTGACTATTTAATTTTAGAATTCCGTAATTCTAAAATTCCCATTTTTGCCTTTGTGTCTGGTAGAATTATAAGGACGAAGCGGGGACTAATGGACCTATAATCCCGACTCCAATAAAATTAATAATTAATTAATTAATTCTATTAATTCCAATAGTTACTCCACTATAAATTTGGAATTGAACTCTCGAAATTATAGACATTAATTACTTCTAAACTGCAAAGTGTCCATTTGATATAGTCATTACATATAGATCAATCCTCCATAAATAATTCATAATTAGCGTCAGATAGAATCCACTAACCTCTCTAACTACATCTTTATCCGTGAGTACCATTGATTCTCTAATGGATAGTGATTCATAAAATACATTCATGAACCAGAGCGCTCTTACTAATCCAAGTACCGAATCAACACTCAACAGAATTATTTATCTGCTTCTTTCTCAAGAAGGAATGGATTTCATCTCGTATAATAACATTCCCAGCTACCTATTTCATTATGTCTCCAAAATATAAGGAATAGGATTCAAGGTCTCGGAATCCGTACCGAATAAATCAAAAGATATAAATCCATAAATAGGAGTTTATTAAGACCTTATGATTAAGATCATCCTATATATGACCATCGGTAGACTCAATTAGAATTTCTATGCTTAACGGAAATTATTAGAAATTCATATTGTGTCTGTGTCCATGTTCCACATAATCTCATTATGCAAAATACACTCATTTAATATCTCGCCATATTAACAGTGCAGATAACACCGTTCCACTCTAAATGGGAATGACATGTATTAATAATGTTTTAATTAAAGATTTCAAACTTTAATTAAATTCGTTATGAACAATTTACTTTTGATTATTATCCTTAAACATTATCCTCTCGTATACAACACTTATATACCATGTTTAAGGTTACATAAATAATCAAGGAATTTTATTTGATATTCATAAAATATTCACAAATATATGCACATAAAATGATGAATAAACTCTTTTATTAAATAAATAATAAATATCCTATTACATGTCATGATTCTAGGACACTACTCCCAATAGTACTGTTATGGGCCAGGACGGCTCGACACTCCAGTTGGGTTGGGCCTCATATTTGAGGCTCATAGCTCAGGCACAGCCAAGGCCTAGGCCCAGGCATGGCTCATGTCCGCCAAGGCCCAGGCACGTGAAGGGTGAAGCCTGCGACATGAAATTTTAATGATATATGACGTGTCAGACGAATTTGTAATTCGCTTGCAACCAGAAGGAGGTTCAGATTACTAAAGGGTTAAGCATATACCATCTGTCATTTTCTGTTATAGAGGTCGAGGGAACCATAATGTGTCATACAAGCTCGGTGAACCAGGCTTGTTGGACCATGTGAAAGGGTTATTCAGAACCACAAATGTGGAGTTGTATGGCCGTCAATTGAGTTTCTTTTGCAATGATGATGAAGAATTGACTAGGACCTCAAATGTTGAATGGAGTGAAGAAGTATGATATTGAAGGCTGATTCAATTTTGTGGTATGTTACAATTTTTGCTTTTAAGAGAAATTATTGCTTTTGAATTCTCTGTTTCCACTTGTATTGCCACAGAACCTTGTTCTTGCAATTTTTTCTATAATTAGATGTTCTTCTCTCCTTACTTCAATTATATCTACTTTAAAATCTCACATTGGCTAGAGATATTGACATGATCAACTTGATAAAGTGGGGATAATCCTCTCCTAACAAACCGATTTTGTTAGGTTGAGTTATGCCAAATATTCTTTTATTTATGTGAAATGGTATTAGAGAAGGCCCAGTTTTGCAATGTTGGGTCCCCCAATATCGACTTATTTGCAGCGGTTTGGCATGGTCCACGCTGTGCATGAGGGGGCGTATTAGAATCCCACCACATTAGCTGGAGATATTGACATGATCTACTTAATAAGGTGAGGGCAATTCTCCACTAACAAGTCGATTTTGTTATGTTGAGTTAGGCCCAATATCCTTTGATTTCTGTAAAAATCTAAACATTTATGCCCTTTTACCCAACATCATTGTTGTTTTCATGGTTATAGGCTTATTGGTAACTCAAAATTCCCAAGGATTTGGACTAACGGCTGAAGGTGGAGTCATTTTCTAAGATCAATTCTAGCCAGAGTCTGTTGCATTTTTTCCTATAGGATTGTGATTAGTCATTGTTGTAAATGGAGATAATTTGTAATCGGTTTGGCATGACTTCGTTGTAGACTATTCAGGGATCAGAAGATGAAGATCGTTAGAAATTTTCTGTAACTCGTGACAAATTGTGATCCTGTAAATTTTTTTCTATGGTGTATAATAATAGTATACGAGATAGATTTTTTTTTTTTTTTTTTTTTGAATAAGTGAAAGGAATGGTGGTTGAAATGATCATGAAACAAGGATTTTGGGGGGACTGGAAAGAAACATGGGAAGGACATTTGCTATACCATCCATGAACCCATGATACCATTGTAGTCATTTGTGCTGTTTTATCCTTTCAAAACTTGATAAGCATCTTCAATTAGTGCAACATATTTTCAAGCCCATCTCCATCTGGTTTCTTTCTTATGCTTGTTATTGTTGTTGTTGGTTTTTTTTTTCTTTTTTTTGGGGGTACAAACCTGTTGAAAATAATTATTCAAAGTTAGGATTTAATTGTTACTTATTGTATTTAGGGGTGTTAGTTAGAATAAAAGATAAGATCCTCTGTAATCTTCTCTTTGGTTTTTGCTTCCTGAATTTTAGGAACAGAATCGTGAGTTTCCTAGATATTTTCTTCTTCCGCCGTTTATATATGTGTACTAGTTCTCTGATCTAAATAAGAAAAATAGTTCTCACATTTTTCTTCATGGTATCAAAGCCAATTCTTTGAACCCTAATTCTCTCTGCAGCCGCCATTCACCTTTCTTCTCTACCACCTACGTTTCTATTAGAACCATTTTTTCCAACCCTCACTCATCATTGATTGTATGACTAAGTACGGGATGGCCTCTTCTCATACATCCAATACCTCGTCTGATACATCTTCTCGATCTGAAGAGAATATGGAGATTACAAATCATGGTGGAACTGAGTCTTCGCCTGTCCTAATCACAAGCCATAAGCTGAATGGCCACAATTATCTCCTGTGGTCACAATGAGTTATGATGTTTATTTGTGGAAAGGGCAAGGATGATTATCTCACAGGTGAGGCAATTATTCCAGAGATGTCTGATCCTAGTTTCAAAAAATGGAAGATAGAAAACAATATGATCATGTCATGGCTTATCAATTCCATGAACAATGATATTGGCAAGAACTTCCTTCTGTTTGGTACTGCAAATGAAATATGGGATGTAGCACGGGAAACCTACTCCAGTTCTAAGAACACATCAGAGTTATTCCAGATTGAAACCATTCTCCAAGACTTCTACCAAGGAGACAAGACTATCACCCAGTACTTCAACACACTCACCAGGCATTGGCAACACCTTGACTTGTTCAAAATTTTTCCATGGAAGTGCTCAGATGATTCTGCTCTATATAAGAAAATTGTTGAACAGAAGAGAATATTTGAATTCCTTCTCGGACTTAATAAAGATCTTAATCAGATTAGCAGCCGTGTTCTTAGAATGAAACCCCCACCAAACCTTCATGAAGCTTTTTCTGAAGTTAGACGTGAAGAAAGTAGGAAGAAGGTTATGATGGGATCATTAGAACTAGCACTGCAATTCTGCTCTTGCTGTCCACAGGAAAAACACTACAGGAGGTTGTGAAAAAGAAAGGGGAAGACCGTGGTGTGAACATTGTCACGAGAACCTAAAGAGACCGTTGAAAATCCATGGAAAACTTTCGACTAGAAACCACAACCCATAAATGATCGTTCATGTGGCATCCAACATAGACGATCCCCCAGTCGAACTAACTCTATAGGAGGAACAAATGGAGATTCTCTAGAAAAATCAAGCCACGATAAACTCTAACGGAGGAAAGGTCTAGTGGTGAGAATTCTCATTCAAGTCAGCCAATAAAGGAGCCAACAAAGGCAGATCACATGACAGGAGATGCCTCCCTGTTTCAGGATTATAAAACCAGCAATGACAACTCTTCAATCCGGATTGCTGATGGCTCTCGCTCAAAACTTGCAGGGACAGGTTCCATCAAACTCACAAAGGAGTTACATATAAATTCTGTTCTTTATGTGCGAAACTTGGATTGCAATCTACTTTCAATCAGCAAATTGACTCGTGACTTGAGCTATGTAACTAAATTTTATCCAAATGTGTGCATTTTTCAGGACTTGGATTCGGGGAAGATGATTGGCAGTGCTAAATTGTGCTCCGGACTCTATTTAATCAAAAGTGCTCAAGTCACCTCAATAAAAGATGCAAGAGCAAACTGTTGGGAATGGTGTCCTAGAAGCATGAGATGTAATAGGACATTTATTATTTATTTAATAAAAGAGTTTATTCATTATTTTATGTGCATATATTTTATGAATATCAATGAAAATTCCATGACTATTTATGTAACCTTAAACATTGTATATAAGTGTTATATACGAGAGGATAATGTTTAAGGATAATAATCAAAAAGCAATGTTCATAATGAATTTAATTAAAGTTCAGAATCTTTAATTAAAACATTATTAATACATGTGATTCCCATTTAGAATGGAACGGTGTTATCCGCACTATTAATATGGTGAGATATTGAATGAGTGTATTTCGCATAATGAGATTATGTGGAACAAGGACACAGACACAATATGAATTTCTAATAATTTCCGTTAAGTATAGAAATTCTAATTGAGTCTACCGATGGTCATATATAGAATGATCTTAATCCTGAGTTCTTAACAAACTCCTATTTATGGATTTGTATCTTTTGATTTACTCGGTATGGATTCCAAGACCCTGAATCCTATTCTTTGTATTTTGGAGACATGATGAAGTAGGTAGTTGGGAATGCTATTATACGAGATGGAATCCATTCCTTCTTGAGAAAGAAGTAGATAAATAATTCTCTTGAGGGTTGATTCGGTAAAGAAGAGCTCCGATTCATGAATGTGTTTTATAAATCTTTGTCCATTAGAGAATCAATGGTACTCAAGGATAAAGATATAATTAGAGAGGTTAACGATTCTACCTGGCTCTAATTATGAATTATTTATGGAGGATTGATCTATATGCAATGACTATATCAAATGGACACTTCACAGTTTAGAAGTAATTTATATCTATAATTTCGAGAGTGCAATTCCAAGTTTATAGTGGAGTAACTATTGGAATTAATAGAATTAATTAATTAATTAAAGTGTTTAATTGATTATTAATTTTATTAGAGCTCGGGATTATAGGTCCATTAGTCCCCGCGTCATCCTAGTAATTCTGCCAGACACAAAGGGCAAAATGGGAATTTTAGAATTACAGAATTCTAAAATTAAACACTCAAAAATAATTAATTGAGAATTAATTATTATTTAAATAATGTGATTACTTAAATTTGAATTTGAACACATCTAGATTTATCTATTTAAACTTATTTGATAAGTTGTTCAATTTAGAATTCAAATTAATTTAAGTTTGACTTAAATTGGAATTTGAATTTGAGTCAAAATTGGACTACAGGATAAATGATGATTTTTCTCTTTCTTTCCTATCTGATATTGGCGCCTACACAGGGATAAAATCCCCTAGGTGTGGCCGGCCATTAAGTGGATAAGGGGAAGGGATTTTTTGTTCCAAATTCAAAATTTGAGATAAGGCTTTGATTCTATTTTGAAGTTTGACTTCTACTCTTTAAATATGAGAATGATAGAAAATTGTGATAACAATTTTTGAAACAATTTTTCAGCCCTAATTGTTAGTGCTGGCCGAAATTCTCAAGGAGAGAGAAAGGAAAAATGTTTTCTCCAAAAATTCCACATCGTGCATGCGTTGGTGTTTGTAGAAATTTGAGTGTTTATTGTAACCCGTTTTGTCTCATGTGTGCCCACACACACGTCTTTGTGGATTCTAGGAATTGACGTGGAAGACAATGGTTTTCTAAACACAAAGCTTTGGAGCAAGGATTGTTCGAGGTCAAAGAACTCAAGTTATCAACCACCTCCGGTTTTTTTCGAATTGAGTTCTTAATAAATGAATTAATGAGATTAATTTATTCATGCATAAATTAATATAATCTATAAGTATCTCAAAGGTTTTATGAAAATTTTTCTTATACACGACTCGCCTTTCCGTTGCGCTTCTGCATCCGAATTCGATTCGGCATCCAACACAAACTATGTCAAGTCCAAGGGTCTGTCAACTTTTTTTTTTCCTAGTTCTAGTGTCAATAACGATAGTGAAATTGTCCTGTTGCACTATCGATTGGGTCATCCTAGTTTCATGTATCTTGCAAAACATTTCCCAAATTTATTTGGTAATAAAAGTCCTTCATCTTTTCATTGTGAAATATGTCAATTTGCCAAGCATACTCGAATTGTTTATCCACGTCTCCAATATAAGCCCTCTAAACCATTTGCGTTAATCCACAGTGATGTGTGGGGGCCCTCAAGAATCAAAAATATTTCAGGGGCTCACTGGTTTGTGTCATTTGTTGATGAACACACTCATCTCACTTGGGTGTTTCTTATGAAAAATAAATCAAAAGTGGGCCAAATCTTTCAAAGTTTTAACAACATGATTCAAACTCAATTCACCACCAAAGTTCGAGTTCTCAAAACAGACAATGCCAAAGAGTACTTCAAAGACACTCTCAATTCCTATCTTCTATATCAAGGCATCATTCACATAAGTTCTTGCGTTGACACCCCACAACAAAATGGGGTTGCTGAGCGTAAGAACAGACATCTTCTAGAGGTTGCTCACTATCTCTTGTTCTCTGCCAATGCTCCAAAATCCTTCTGGGGTGAAGCTGTCCTCATGATAGCATACTTAATCAACCGAATGCTTTCTCAATTCCTGGGGTTTCATTGTCCAAGTAAAGTCTTTCCCAATTCTTTTCCTCACACTCGGGCTATTTCAACAGATTTACTCCCAAAAATATTTGGCTGTACATCTTTTGTCCATGTTCACCCACAGCATCGAAGCAAACTTGATCCGAGATCCCTTTAATGCATCTTTATAGGATACTCTCCAAACCAAAAGGGATACAAATGTTACTCACCAAACAACAAAAAGGTATACATATCTAGAGATGTGACATTCTTTGAAAAAATCCCTTTCTATTCCAATACTGATGCTCATGGGGAGAGGAATAAGAGAACATCAGCCTTGGGAACCATTCTGGGAATTGTTGCTAGAAAACTCTCACCAATCTGTTCAACAACCTACACCTTTGCTAATGTCACCCAGCCTCCAGAGTCATTCAGCCCTCACGGCCACATCCCAATGAGTCATCCGAGCTCTTCCACTCAACCTGTATCACCCATTAGTCCAGCTTCTCATCCTCCAACTCATTAATCACAACCTCAAATCTCCACTCTTAGAATGAGTGTACATCAGCCTTGGGAACCATTTTGGGATTCGTTGCTAGAAAACTCTCACCAATCTGTTCAACAACCTACACCTTTGCTAATGTCACCCCAGCCTCCATAGTAATCCTAGCCCTCACGGCCACATCCCAATGAGTCATCCAAGCTCTCCACTCAGCCTGTATCACCCACTAGTCTAGCTTTTCATCCTCCATCTCATCAATCACAACCTCAAATCTCCACTCTTCCACAGCTTGCTATTGAAAATCTCCAAGTTTATAGAAGGCGACAATCTAGAGGGGAAATAAAGCAAGGAACACAATCACATGTTCAAGAGTCCGAAAAAAATCCATGTTCTCTTGAAGACACCACAAATAGGGATAGCCTTGTCTTGGGTGAGCTCATGGTATCGAGTATTGAGGATTCAAATAAGCCAATTGTAAAAAGGAAAGGGATCTAAAGATGTACAAGTCATCCAATTGGTAACTATGTCTCATATGATGGTTTTTCCTCATCATACCGAGCCTTTGTATCTTCTTTGGATAGTATACAGGTTCCCAATAATATACAGGAGGCTCTGAAGCATCCTGGATGGAAGAAAGTTGTTCAAGAAGAGATTAATGCACTTGAGAGGAATGGAACCTGGACCATAACTAAACTTCCAGTAGGAAAACGACCAATGGGGTGCAAATGGATATTTACGGTCAAGTACAAGGCAGATGGGAGTGTTGAGAGACTCAAAGCTCATCTCGTAGCAAAAGGGTTCATGCAGTCATATGGGATTAACTATCAAGAAACCTTTGCTCCAGTGGCAAAACTCAATACCATCAGAATCTTGCTCTTAGTGGCAGTAAATCTCGATTGGAACCTACACCAATTAGATATAAAGAATGCATTTCTCAACGGAGATCTTGAAGAAGAGGTGTTTATGGAGGTCCCACCAGGCCTTGACCTAAATCTTGCTAGAGGAAAAGTGTGTAAACTCAAGAAATCTTTATACGGACTCAAGCAATCACCCCATACATGGTTTGAGAAGTTTGCAAAGGCAGTCTTGAAGCTTGGGTACACTCAATGTCAAGCGGATCACACTCTCTTCATTCGAACATCACCAACTGGGAAGATTTCTCTCTTGATAGTGTATGTTGATGACATCATTCTCTCAGGGAATGATGAGGAAGAGTTGAAGAGAATGAAGGTGCACCTAGCACAGGAATTTGAAGCTAAGGATCTAGGGAATCTCAAATATTTCCTTAAAATGGAAGTGGCAAGATCTCGAAAGGGAATTGTCTTTTCTCAACGGAAATACATCTTGGACTTACTAAAGGAGACTGGAATGCTAGGGTACAAACCGGTTGACACACCTATGGACCCCTACAAGAAAATTGGCTTGGTAAAATGTAATGACTGAGAAAATCCCAGACTTTAAATAATACAATTTATTTATTTAAGCCAAGGATTTTCCTAGAAAATATTATGTGACTGAAGGATTTATGGAATCAATATCTGTATTCTTAAATTCTATAGCAGATTTCATGTTAAGTTCATGTTTCAATCAAGTAAATTCGATCGATAAATTCTCGTCGTATATTAAGGCGGAATAATTTTCAGTACAAGTATAGTTTGAGAATCTTAATTTCAAGAATCTCCAAGCACAACACGATGTTAGTGGCGTATAAACAAATGCACTGACATTTTAAAAGAAGAAAAAGATCCTTAATTGCCAGACAACTAGGTTAAAGTCACAAGATAAATACCCATAGTAGAAGGGTACAATGTGAGCTCGGGATTTGACACCATCAGAAACAATGTCATTCCTGGGATATAATGTAGAAAAGTTAAATGTAGAATTTGTTCAGTCTAGAATTAATTTTAAGACTTGAAACAGTTCAAGATATTACGCGAGTAAGAATTTAATGTGATGTCAAAGTAGTCAGTAATTAATATTGAACTGTAAATGAGTAGTAGAAAAGGAACTGTCAGAAACTAGAATTTCCTGTCGGCTAGGTACTTCCTTACAATCAGTATAATTTTTATCTGATTCAAGGGAAATTTAAGTGGACTAGAGTACAAGGGATAGGTGAGATTTTTCTCCCTCTCCTTCCCCACATGGTCGGCCAAGCATAGCAAATGTAGAGCCAAAATTTAATTAGTGGAGTGTGGAAGTGAAAGACATGATAAGGTGTGATAGGATGATGTCATTTGATGATGGAAGGAGAAGAGTAATCATAAAACTTTTTCTCTCTCTCTCTTTCTTCCTTTGGCTTGCCGTGTATGTATAGGAAGTTTTAGACAAAAATTTGTTTGACAAGTTGAGTGTACTACAAGACTTGATGATGATAGATCAAATCAACTATTTCCCATATAAGCTTACATCACTTCTCTCTTGAGACTCCAATCCGGCCATGACTAAAGGGAGGGTAACATGGCTTTAGTTAATTAAATGAGGTCATTAAAAGAGTTAAAATAATTACCTACTTGCCTATAAATAGAACCACCTCAACCTAAGCCTCATTTTTTTGCTCACTTTTCCTCTTTCTCTCACTAAAGAACCGGGCCTCTCCTTTGCCAAAATACACTCAAAAGTTTCCATACATCTCACACAAATCTTAGCTTAAGTTGGAGGAGAAGAGAAGGATTTCAAAAGTTTTCAAGAGAGAGTTCTTCAAGGGTAATTTCTTAAACTCTTCTCCATTATTTTTTTAGCAAATCTTAAGCTTGAGATTATGAATGTAATTTGTGATTCCTTAAGGCTATGGGTTGTAATAAGAGTGTGTGAGTTTTATGTTAGTTTTATGTTGGTTTTGTATGTTTTGAGGTTAGTTTGATGTGATATGTTTATGCTTGATTTAAGTTTGCTTATTTCCGGTTAGAGGAAAAATTTCCGGTTACTTTGAACACGGAAGTGAGAACCCTTGAGTAAGATTTTTAGGTGTTCCAAAGCTTAAACTTGTAGCCCTTTATGTTTTGAACATTTTATGTGGCTGTGACAAAACCCCATTTTAACTCTAAATGCAAGTTTTAAGCTATTTCTCGAAAATAGCACAGGCAGTCCAAAACAGTTTCGGGAACAAAACTGGTTCAGCCAAAACGAGACCTTTAAAGGCTGAATCTCGGTTTTTCATAAAAACAACTATTTTAGATTTCGACAAGAAGAAGAACTTTTGTAAAGAACATAATTTTAAAATCCGAGCCTAAGATATAGTAAAATGCAGATTTCCGAAATGACACAGTTTTTGATTAAAACAGTTTCAAGAAAAACAGCAGCTAAGGTTTTCAGCCAAACGAGGCCTTTAAAAGCCGAATTTCAACTTTCACAAAAAACAAAAATTTTATATCTCGATGAGATGAGGAAGTTTTGTGAAGAACAAAATTTTGAAATCTGAATCTAAGATATAGTAAAACACAGATTTCAGAAACTGCACAGTTTTAACGAAACAAAACTAACCTAGTGTTGGTTTTAACAAAAAGTGATCAAAGAACCCAATATGTGATTTTAGTAAATAATTGTGGTTTTAAACCTCACTTTAACAGAAGTATTCATAAAGAAAATTTTTAAGAAAAATACTTTCTTTAAAGAACATAGTGGGTTATCGAGCAAATCATCCCAACGGGCACCTACGAGCCCAACACGATAGGTCCTTAGGATTTTGAGGATTTGATGTGGGTCCAACGCCCGCATTAATTTAAGAGACTCTATTTGAGTTTAAATTTCAGCGGCCTAAGAGTTGGAATGCCGTTAATAAGTTTCTACGCCGAATTGGGCCTTAATATCATAATAAGTCCAATGAGGAAAATTATGGGGAATAAGTTACTAGATTGGGTAAATGATTTTCAATCTAGACATAAGTATGTTAAGGGCAATTAAGGAAAATAAGATTTTGAGGATTTAACAAATCGATCCTTATAGTAAATTATCATTCAGAAAAGGAAAGGAATACCGGCCTTAAGAAAAGGGTTAGATTCCTTCATAAGTTGCTAAAATAGAATAGCAAACGACAGTTAATCTCACACTCTCAATGGGTGTTCATTTTCAGAAATAAGCAAGTAAGAGAATAGTCTGTTTGGTGAAAAGTGGATTCCAGCTCTGTAAATCAGGTAAGTAGGAATCTCGCCTACAACATGAATAGATTTTAAAGAAAAAATTTACACATGTTATATATATACATGTTCATGCTTTAAGTATTGTATGCGATGCCATGTCATACTGCATACGCCTTAATAAGTCAAGAGGAATTTATAAGAATAATCTCAGTTGAGTGCCGTACCAGCCTCCGACCTAAGGGAGGTAATTCTAGCTCCACAAGGGAGAAAAGAAAAAAAAAAGAATGTCCTTCGACTTAAGGGAGGCATTCAAGTTATAATCACGGTGTTGCGGGGGACCTTGCAAACCCTCACGTCCCGATGATTGCGCGCAAGTGGTACGCGAGAACTCGGGCCCATCAGTAAGAAAGATAAGATAAGATAATAAGACTATGATAAGACATCACAATTAAGCATAATCAGCTCATGCATATTTATTCATGTGTACTTACAGTTATTTTGTGAGATATAGTTCCTACTTGCTGAGCGAAAGCTCAATCAGATATGTTCATGCTGTAGGTAAGAAACCTATCAGCAATTCGTAAAGGGCAATGGTGAGCGGTGGACGAATGGTGGATGGGAATGGATACCGCTCACGCAGTTATTTTCCGCAGTAAGTTTAAGAAAAATCATGTATATGTCTATATGATTCAAAGGTTTTAAGTATGTAAGTTTAAAGGGTATACGTACATATGTATGTTAAGAAACCAAGGTTGTAGCTAACAACCTTAGTTTTGAGTATTAAGTTTTAGAACGTTGCAATAGTACATGCGACAAATAAATGAATTTTAAACATGACGATTTAAATGATTAATTTTAAAAGGATTTTAAGATGTACTTGAACTTAAGATTTCTCACGAAATCTCTTTTTAAAGTCAAATGAGATGACCCAATTAAATTGGCTAGTTTTAGAAATGCTTTTAAAGAGTGTGTGAAACAAGAGTTCAAATGTCACTCAATTCGAAAGATATTTTTAGAAGTTTTATCTTAACTAAAATTAAGAAAAGTTTTAAGTAATTGGTGATTCATTCTTTTGAGATTATTGTTACGAATTATGAAACTATTCATTCTTATGTTTAAAAAAAAAATGTTCCACAAATTTTAAGAAACCTCAAGTACAAGTTAAAAGTAAGTTACAGTGGCGGCCTCGTAGGAGGGTCGTCACAGTTGGTATCAGAGCCGGTATCCTGCCATCTTACTCCACGTCGTCACGCGTCTGCTTCGCCATAGTCCATGTAAGTTAAAGTATGTTTATGTCAATTAGATTATAGTAGTTAAAAGACGCGAACACTTATTTAACGAGCAATGAAAGGTTAATATGTTCGCACGATTAAGATCATCCTATCAAGGACCATTCAAGTCTAACCGCCCCAACATTTTACTGTGTTGTATTCCTTTGGGCTGACAAGACGATATCTGGAGAAGTGTGATCGTTTGAGGTGACTCCTTAATGATCGTTGCCGGACTATGAAGCCTAGCAAAGTATTGAAGCCAAGCAAAGTATCAAAGCCACGTACAGCCGTTGAAAGGAGACTACTATCGAGACTCCATTCAAGGAAGCCCGTATAACTGCTTCGCTAATAGCGGTTTTCAGCTTGGATTCATAAAGAGGATCTGAATATGTAGCATGAAGGCGACGTTAATAAGTAGATGGACGATGTAACACTGTCAAGTTAGATGTGGGCCACGTTCAATGACTATATATGTATATCAAGATATGATATAGGAAATAGAGCTTCAACTTTAAGCAATACCAGCTTATGGTAGATGTTAAGCGACCCACTTATGATATGATACATGATGATTGCTAGCCTTAAAATGTTTAGCAATCTCATAGAAAGTACCTATGTGTATGAATGTGATGATAAATAACGCACAAAGGCTATAAGTTAAGACAAATGCAAAAAAGGTTCAAGATGTGGAGAATCTCATTTGGATATAGGTACAAGAACTAATGCAATGAGTTTAAATGTAAGCAACAGTTTAAGTGATAAGAAAAGAACACCAAAGGTCAGGGACAAATTGAGGGATGTTGTTCTAGGTTAGTTTTGACCAAACTAATTCCTCTACAACGATCTCAAGGGGAGATATTCTCACCCAATTTATGATTTAAGAATATAGGTACAGAATTGTTTAAAATCTCCTAAAAGAATTAAGATTGCATTAGGTAAAGATGATAAAGGTAAAAGTTGCCTTTACAATGAAGTATCGATTAGACGAAAACAAGTGATGACGTAAGATAGTAGGCAATTAAGGTGTGACAATACACTGTCATAAGCTTATCCATTAGAAAATCATGGATTAGATGTGCCAAGTGGATAAGATACTAAGGTGACCGTGAATAGAGATATGTGATCAAAATAAAGTAATAAAGGTGCTCATCTACGTATCCACTCAAGGTGATTAACTTAAGTAGGTGAAATCCCTTGATAAATGGGATTACAGCTTAAGAAATATAAGAAACCTTAGAGTCAAAGTGTGACTCATTATTAGATATTATGAAGCAAAGAAATATAAATAATATGATTTCCGTGCCAAATCCAGATGCGTTGTAAGAAGGAAAATACAACAAGAGTGGAGCAAACCAATTAAGGATAGTGTTTATCTATTAAGAAAAATTTGGTTGTGATGCCAATCTAAGGTACATATATTAGGACTTATGATTGAAACTTTGAGGACTTAAGTCACGAATTTATAAATCAAACTCTTAATGGAGGATATAAAATGTAATCCTTTTAAAGGAGAAGATCTCTTACATAAGTGAAGGAATAGTAAGGACTAGCAGCTTAGTCAGTATAATAAGTAAGTTAAAGGTAAAATATTAGGGTATCAAACATAGTAATAGTTTAAGGATTTTTTTTTATATACCCCACCTGATAATAAATGGGAAAACACTATTATCAATCTAGGAATATAAAGAAAATGAAATAATTTTATTTTTAGTGTAATCTTTTTACACTGGGAGGATGACCTTATTGAGTTTAGAGACCGAGGATTAGATTAAGAATGATGGGTGTATAATCATGAGGACTATGAACTATGCTCTAAGAAGTACATGGATCGAAAGACGGATGATCCTACCTAAGGACGAAGATATCGACAGAGGGTAATACTTAAAAAATATACCTATTTCATGGAGAAATTACCGGAATTTGTCCAGAGTCATAAGTTTAAGATAATTGTTCTTTGAGGAAAGTAAACACGCGATGAAATGAGCTTAAGAACTCGATTATATAAAGAGTAAATTAGAAGGAAGAATGCTAAAGTACGCAGATGGTATCTCCTTGAATGAGTTCATACTTTTGAGAGTAGTTTGAACTCGACACTAGATAAGAAGGAAAAGGGTAAACCTCTTAGCAAGACTCATAAAGCCTAAGATAGAACAATTATGGAGTATCACATCGTTAAAGGGTGCATTGGTAACCCTAAAGGAAAAGATGATGTAGCTAGTTGTGTAAGCAATAACTATCCTTCAAAAAAATTGAAGGAGAGTTATGAATGGTTTGTCATAGAATCATAAACAGTTAGAGCTCTAGCAAGAGGATAAGTATGTCAGATGAGGTTGATACATGTATTTCTTAAGAAATTAAGTATTTGAGGAGACTAGTTATTAAGTCGGATGATTATAAGACGAATATAAGGTCGGTAAACTTCAAGTAGTCATTCAAAGACTCAGGAAACAACACAACCTTATATGGTAAAAGTATGTGTTACAATAATTGCACGAAATTTAGAATTAGAAGGGTCTCGTTGCTTTATGAAATAAGGTCCAGACAGGGAAAATGCCCAAACAATCATGATATGATACGATGTTTAGTCACGAATTCTACAATAAGTTAGAATAAGAAAGTATTACAATACAATTGTTGCATGTGATAGGGGATTCAAGGTATCTCTGAGTTAGTGCATCACGTGAACTATCTGTTCGAAGAAAGATGATGCTCCAACTTAAGTATAAATAAATATACATATATATGGGGAATAGTTAAATTGAGGCATCACAGTTTTGATGAGAAACTGCTTAATTATTATGACATACAAAGTAGAAGTGATGATGGACCATAATCAATGGGGAAAGCTATTAGAACAAAAGTAGAGAACTTCTACAAGTATTGACAGTAAGATTAATCTTTCCCCACTCATACTCCAAGAGAAAGGCAGAGTACCCCGAAGAAAAATAGAGAAAGTTTAAGTGAGGAAAAATGGATTCCCCAAGGTATCAAAACAAGCATATAAGTAAGCTATAGTTACTACTATTGTTAATGATAACGATTTGGGTAATGAGAACCCATTAAGAAAATGTTAAGATGACAGATTCTTGAGCCATTTCATATGTCAAATCATGATCCAGATAGAGAAATGCAGGAATTAAGTATAGAGAGCAAGTAAGTTAAGATCATGGATTAGTAGGAAATAGACCTCATAAAAAGTAAGGTCAATAATCTTAGTAAGATCCTCGGGAAAGAAATACCAATGGAGGATGCTCTTCATGTGAAGAATAGCGAAAAACATTACAAAACCTCGACTTCATTCTAATTTTGAAGATAAAATTTTTATAAGTCTAGTGAATTGTAATGATTAGGAGAATTAGTAGATAAATAAGTATACTTATTCATGGATTTTTCCATAAATAAGCCATGCATTCTATAGGTTTAAAACCTTTAAGTACATGTGCTCATATCAGAATGACATGTAAAATATCAGTATGACAAGATATACTATGAAAAGCCTAATAAGTATATCTGAGAATGTTTAAGAGTACCGTGAGACATGAAAGAAATGACTTAATGGTACACCATGTCAGATAGTGATTGAGAATATTGGCTATGAGAGTGAAAGTTTCAAGTAAATTGTTTGACTTCAGATAAGTCATCACATTCTTAACGGTTCAGGCAAATTGACGAACCAATAAGTAAGCATTCGATTAGTAAAAACAAATAATATTTTATGATCTAGGTAGTGTTATGAGTGTAGAATTATGAAATTATGACATAATCCCATGATTCAATATGTAGTATTACATTTTGTACTATGTAGTACCCCCAGAAACCACAAGGATGAACATTTTAATCCAAATTATATGAAAGTAGTACATCACACTCAGAATTAGAGAGTTTTCATGACAGTTGTATCAAAAGGCTATTACGATAACCCAGGACCAAGATCAGATAAATCTGATAATGGAGTCTTAGCCAAATGAAGGATAAAAATGTATAGTCTACGTCGATGTCAAGTTAAAAATAGTTTCGAGATCAATCATGACTCATACTAGGCAATGGATTGACTAATCCTAAAGATTAATTTGGCTGAAGATTGAAATGACAATCAAGACTAAGAAGAGTGATCAGCCATTTTGGAGACAAACTATCTCATCCAAACCACTAGTACCCTAACAGAAGAAGGATGTTGCTGAAATAGCCTTGATTGATAGGAAGTTAAAGTAGAAGAACAACATCTAGCAGAAGAATTGTAAAAGATCTACATTCTAGAATAGAAGTGTGATCAAATCACGACGGATTTCGTGGTAGGGATGCCTAGAATATCTGATATTAATGATGCGATTTGGATAATCAAAGACTGATTGACAAGATCTACACATTTTTACCTATAAAACTCAGTTATTCTATTAAGAGACAACCATTTCACGAGTGTACATGACGCAATGGGGTCTAAGTTAAAGTTTAGTACGGCTTTCCACCGCAGACAGATGGCCAATCTGAGAGGACCATCCAGACCCTAAAAGATATGCTGAGAGCATGTGTCATGGATTTTAAAGGGATCTGCAATAGGAAGTTACCTTTGATAGAGTTTTCCTATAACAACAACTATCACACGTCAATAGGAATGGCACCTTTCGAAGCTCTATACAGAAGAAAATGCAGGTCCCCAATTCATTAGTATGAGCCTGGGGAGAAGCATCTAAAAATAGTATGCTTTATCAGGGGAACCACATAGGATGTGTAACTTATCACAAGGAGGTTCGATATAGCTCATAGTCACCAGAAGAGCTATGCGGATAAACGCCGCGGACATATAGAGTTTCAGGTAGGAGACTTAATTCTCCTGAAGGTGGCATCGATGAAAAGAGTAATAAGATTCTGTAAAAGAGAGAAACTCAACCTAAGATATATCGGACAGTTGGGACCCTTAAAAGGATTAGTAAAGTCACATATAGACTAGTAGCGTCGCCAGAATTGGCTTATGTACACAATGTCTTTCACGTATTGACATTGAGGAAGTATGTGACAGATCCATCGCATGTATTGCAACAGGAACCTGTCGAAGTGCACACAGACCTCACTTACAAAGGGAAACCAGGTCAGACCAAGCTAGCAAGGAGAAAACCTTAAGGAATAAAGTAATTCCTCGGGTTAAAGTCTTGTAGTGAAATCATAATATTGAGGAAGCTACTTGAGAACACGAAGAGAATACGAGGAAAAGCTACCCCGAGTTGTTCTAATTTTCGTGACTAAAAATTTCTTAAGGGGGTAGATTAGATGATCGAGAAAATCCCAGACTTTTAAATAATACAATTTATTTATTTAAGCCAAGGATTTTCCTAGAAAATATTATGTGATTGAAGGATTTATGGAATCAATATCTCGTATTCTTAAATTCTATAGCGATTTCATGTTAAGTTCATGTTTCAATCAAGTAAATTCGATCGATAAATTCTCGTCGTATTTTAAGGCGGAATAATTTTCAAGTACAAGTATAGTTTGAGAATCTTAATTTCAAGAATCTCCAAGCACAAAGACGATGTTAGTGGCATATAAAAAAAATGCAATCGACATTTTAAAAGAAGAAAAAGATCCTTAATTGCCAGACAACTAGGTTAAAGTCACAAGATAAATACCCATAGTAGAAGGGTACAATGTGAGCTCGGGATTTGACACCATCAGAAACAATGTCATTCCTGGGATATAATGCAGAAAAGTTAAATGTAGAATTTGTTCAGTCTAGAATTAATTTCAAGACTTGAAACAGTTCAAGATATTACGCGAGTAAGAATTTAATGTGATGTCAAAGTAGTCAGTAATTAATATTGAACTGTAAATGAGCAAAGAGAAAAGGAACCGTCGAAACTAGAATTTCCTGTCGGCTAGGTACTTCCTTACAATCAAAGATAATTTTATCCGATTCAAGGGAAATTTAAGTGGACTAGAGTACAAGGGATAGGTGAGATTTTTCTCCCTCTCCTTCCCCACATGGTCGGCCAAGCATAGCAAATGTAGAGCCAAAATTTAATTAGTGGAGTGTGGAAGTGAATGACATGATAAGGTGTGATAGGATGATGTCATTTGATGATGGGAGGAGAAGAGTAATCATAAAACTTTTTCTCTCTCTCTCTTTCTTCCTTTGGCTTGCCGTGTATGTATAGGAAGTTTTAGACAAAAATTTGTTTGACAAGTTGAGTGTACTACAAGACTTGATGATGATAGATCAAATCAACTATTTCCCATATAAGCTTACATCACTTCTCTCTTGAGACTCCAATCCGGCCATGACTAAAGGGAGGGTAACATGGCTTTAGTTAATTAAATGAGATCATTAAAAGAGTTAAAATAATTACCTACTTGCCTATAAATAGAACCACCTCAACCTAAGCCTCATTTTTTTGCTCACTTTTCCTCTTTCTCTCACTAAAGAACCGGGCCTCTCCTTTGCGAAAATACACTCAAAAGTTTCCATACATCTCACACAAATCTTAGCTTAAGTTGGAGGAGAAGAGAAGGATTTCAAAAGTTTTCAAGAGAGCGTTCTTCAAGGGTAATTTCTTAAACTTTTCTCCATTATTTTTTTAGCAAATCTTAAACTTGAGATTATGAATGTAATTTGTGATTCCTTAAGGCTATGGGTTGTAATAAGAGTTTGTGAGTTTTATGTTAGTTTTATGTTGGTTTTGTATTTTTTTAGGTTAGTTTGATGTGATATGTTTATGCTTGATTTAAGTTTGCTTATTTCCGGTTAGAGGAAAAATTTCCGGTTACTTTGAACACGGAAGTGAGAACCCTAGAGTAAGATTTTTAGGTGTTCCAAAGCTTAAACTTGTAGCCCTTTATGTTTTGAACATTTTATGTGGCTGTGACAAAACCCCATTTTAACTCTAAATGCAAGTTTTAAGCTATTTCTAAAACAAAGACAAAGCAGTCAAAACTGTTTTTGGGAACAAAACTGGTTCAGCCAAAACGAGACCTTTAAATGATGAATCTCGATTTTTCATAAAAACAACTATTTTAGATTTCGACAAGAAGAAGAACTTTTGTGAAGAACATAATTTTAAAATCCGAGGCCTTTAGACCTTTAAATGACACAGTTTTTGATTAAAACAGTTTAAAGAAAAACAGCAGCTACGGTTTTCAGCCAAACGAGGCCTTTAGAGGCCGAATTTCAACTTTCACAAAAAACAAAAATTTTATATCTCGATGAGGCGAGGAAGTTTTGTGAAGAACAAAATTTTGAAACCTGAATCTAAGATATAGTAAAACACAGATTTCAGAAACTGCACAGTTTTAACGATACAAAACTAACCTAGTGTTGGTTTTAACAAAAAGTGATCAAAGAACCCAATATGTGATTTTAGTAAATAATTGTGGTTTTAAACCTCACTTTAACAGAAGTATTCATAAAGAAAATTTTTAAGAAAAATGCTTTCTTTAAAGAACATAGTGGGTTATCGAGCAAATCATCCCAACGGGCACCTACGAGCCCAACACGATAGGTCCTTAGGATTTCGAGGATTTGATGTGGGTCCAACGCCCGCATTAATTTAAGAGACTCTGTTTGAGTTTAAATTTCAGCGGCCTAAGAGTTGGAATGCCGTTAATAAGTTTCTACGCCGAATTGGGCCTTAATATCATAATAAGTCCAATGAGGAAAATTATGGAGAATAAGTTACTAGATTGGGTAAATGATTTTCAATCTAGACATAAGTATGTTAAGGGCAATTAAGGAAAATAAGATTTTGAGGATTTAACAAATCGATCCTTATAGTAAATTGTCCTTCAGAAAAGGAAAGGAATACCGGCCTTAAGAAAAGGGTTAGATTCCTTCCTAATTTGCTAAAATAGAATAGCAAACGACAGTTAATCTCACACTCTCAATGGGTGTTCATTTTCAGAATAAGCAAGTAAGAGAATAGTCTGTTTGGCGAAAAGTGGATTCCAGCTCTATAAATCAGGTAAGTAGGAATCTCGCCTACAACATGAATAGATTTTAAAGAAAAAATTTACACATGTTATATATATACATGTTCATGCTTTAAGTATTGTATGCGATGCCATGTCATACTGCATACGCCTTAATAAGTCAAGAGGAATTTATAAGAAAAATCTCAATTGAGTGCCGTACCAGCCTCCGACCTAAGGGAGGTAATTCTAGCTCCACAAGGGAGAAAAGAAAAAAAAAAGAATGTCCTTCGACTTAAGGGAGGCATTCAAGTTATAATCACGGTGTCGCGGGGGACCTTGCAAACCCTCACGTCCCGATGACGATTGTAAGTGGTACGCGAGCACTTTCGGGCCCATCAAGAAGAAAGATAAGATAAGATAATAAGACTATGATAAGACATCACAATTAAGCATAATCAGCTCATGCATATTTATTCATGTGTACTTACGGTTATTTTGTGAGATATAGTTCCTACTTGTCGAGCTAAAAGCTCAATCAGATATGTTCATGTTGAGGTAAGAAACCTATCAAACAATTCAAAAAAAAGGGCAATGGTGGTGGTGGGACTAATGGTGGAGATGGGAATGGATACCGCTCACGCAGTTATTTTCCACAGTAAGTTTAAGAAAAATCATGTATATGTCTATATGATTCAACGGTTTTAAGTATGTATGTTTAAAAAGTATACGTACATATGTATGTTAAGAAACCAAGGTTGTAGCTAACAACCTTAGTTTTGAGTATTTAAGTTTTAGAACGTTGCAATAGTACATGCAACAAATAAATGAATTTTAAACATGATGATTTAAATGATTAATTTTAAAAGGATTTTAAGATGTACTTGAACTTAAGATTTCTCACGAAATCTCTTTTTAAAGTCAAATGAGATGACCCAATTAAATTGGCTAGTTTTAGAAATGCTTTTAAAGAGTGTGTGAAACAAGAGTTCAAATGTCACTCAATTCGAAAGATATTTTTAGAAGTTTTATCTTAACTAAAATTAAGAAAAGTTTTAAGTAATTGGTGATTCATTCTTTCGAGATTATTATTACGAATTATGAAACTATTCATTCTTATGTTAAAAAAAAAATGTTCTGCAAATTTTAAGAAACCTCAAGTACAAGTTAAAAGTAAGTTACAGTGACGGCCTCATAGGAGGGTCGTCACATAAAAGATAGTGCACCAGTCGATAGGAGGACATATCAGAGGCTTGTTGGTTGGTTAATATATCTCTCACATACCCGTTTGGATATATGCTTTGCAGTTAGTGTTGTAAGTCAATTCATGCACAATCCTATAGAAGAGCATATGGATGCATTGCTTAGGATACAAAAGTATTTGAAGATGACACCCGGGAAAGGACTGTTTTTCAAGAAGTCAGGGCATAGAAACATAGAAGTTTACACAGATGCGGACTGGGCTAGAGACACTACGGATAAGAGATCAACATTAGCTTATTATTCCTATATTTGGGGAAATCTAGTGACTTGGAGAAGTAAGAAACAATCAGTTGTAGCTAGAAGCAGTGCTGAGGCAGAATTCTGGGCTCTAGCACAAGGAATTTGTGAAGGAATATGGATAAAAAGGGTACTCAGTGAACTTGGCTTGAACGACTCTCCATCCATTCAAATGATGTGTGACAATCAAGCTGCAATCAGCATTGCTAAGAACCCTGTGCATCATGATCGAACCAAACATATCGAAATTGATAAGCACTTCATCTCCGAGAAGATTACCAGTGGAACTGTGCAAATGAATTACGTTCCTACCCAACAGCAGATTGTAGACATCCTTACCAAGGCATTACCAAGGTCTAACTTTGAAGATCTAAGTAGCAAGTTGGGTTTGTATGACATACACACACCAGCTTGAGGAGGGGTGTTGAAAATAATTATTCAAAGTTAGGATTTAATTGTTACTTATTGTATTTAGGGGTGTTAGTTAGAATAAAAGATAAGATCCTCCGTGATCTTCTCTTTGGTTTCTGCTTCTGGAATTTTAGGAACAGAATCGTGAGTTTCCTAGATATTTTCTTCTTCCACAGTGTATATATGTGTACTAGTTCTCTTATCTAAATAAGAAAAATAGTTCTCACGTTTTTCTTGAAAACCTGGTTTTGAACCACCCTGGCCTATGCAAATACTAATAATAAAGTATGCTCATCAAGATTGAGTTATAAAGGATTTTATATCAGGATACCAAGTTGACACTAATTTCTGAATTTATGTGATGAAGTATTGTTCTGTGTCCGGAGAGATTACACCTTGTTCATCGCCCCTTTGCTATTACATCCTGACAACACTCACCATCATACAAATAGAAGAGTAACTTCTAGAAGTCTCTCGAACTCTCTGTGTCACATAGGATTACAATAACTGGTATATTGCTAACCGACCATACAGCCACATTACAATGAAGCCTTCCGGAAGAAAACTAATCCTCCCAGATCAGCATAATTGAAGGCATAACACAGTAAGCAACGATAAAACGTTTCCACCTAGCTTGCTTACCACTTGTTCAGGAGAGCTGAGCATATTTGCTACTTCTTGAATTGTACTCCACAAGAGCACACTGTTTGAATGAGAGTGAGTATGAAGACCGCGGCAGCCACAACCACAGCGAAAATGGTCAATGGAGAGCTGAAATGTTTGTGTTTTAAGGTTGCCGTCCATGTGTTCCAGGGGTTACTGTAATAAGCGTTCAAGCTGTCACAAAGATCATTGAAGTAGAAATGTTTACGGCGCAAGATACTTCCTCGTACGAGGTTGTTAATGGATGTTACAACCTCTTTGTTATCCGGTAGCTTACTTTCAATTACACCACTCTGAACAAGCAACTGTACAGCGCTGGTTGTGTCAACGAGGCGGTCAATGATGAAGACGTAGTCATTGATGTAACAATCAAGTAAGTGACATTGTTCAAAGGCAAGCAGGTTCAAGAAAAAGCTCTCTGTTGACTTTCGTATTCGCAGACGAGGAATCACCAAAGTTCCTTTGCGGAATTGTATGTCAAACAAGCTTTTAGTTGATCCCACCTCAAAGCTGACCCCTGCCTCATACAACTCCGTTACACTGGGTATAGTTAGAGTCTGAATTTCACCTCTAGGTGGTAGCTCTCTTGGAACGTGACATTTTCTAAAGAAATCAATGAAATGCTTGATTTTTGAGGATTGTACCCTTTTCAGAATTTCCTTTATTCCTCCCAAGTAAGCTTTAAATTGAAAGAATTTGTAGGTCAATATGACGAGGGAAATTTTCTCACTACTCATGGAAAGTCGATCACCAATGTTGTCTAGAGAAATCCTTAGTTTGGCTAGCGTAAAAATGTCTTCAAATATAAAGAATGGAAGCTGATTTTCCAGTAACATCATATCGTACCTTATATCCACAACCTTCCACGGTCTATTAAAAATGCGATCACTTTCCTGTACCTCGTCTTTGGAATGGTTCCTCCACAATAGTTCAATGACAAAGGCAGCATCCACAAGGATCATTTCCACAAATCGATTGCTTTCCACACTTTCGAAGGTTTCGGCATAATGCTGGCGCACTTTCTGTTCCCTTTCCTTGATGAACTTGACATAATCCTCCAGGCTTACTTTGGTTCTATCGAGAAAACTATTCAAATAAAGCATTTTATGTGCCTCCATGGCTTGAAAACGTTCTTCACCGTGGTGAAGTGGTCCAATGGACAGAACCCTAGGGATATAAGCATTTGCATTTTCAAGGCGCAGCCGCTCCGGAACTCTATAGATACAACATTCAGAAGGTGGTGGAGACAAATTTTGCAATTTTCTTCTCAAAGAATTCACCAAATTCTCTAGTGGTTGATCTTGATCCAGAGAAACCGGGGCGCTTGCTTCCATTTTCTAGCCGCACCAACAGTTTCTACATTGAAACAAAACAGACATGTCACTAACTGCGCAAACAAGAGGTCTGATTATTTGAGGAATTGCACAGAGCATTGGTATAGTCATCCCAAGCTTTCTAAATTCATAAAAAAAAAAGCATTTATGACATTATCTCACAATGTTGGCTCTGAAAGTGTAAGAATAGTATACAGGGGAACAACTTTATTGGTGGAAAGACCATCATTGAGAAATGCAGTTAATCATCTAACTTTTCAGCCCGAAAACCAGAGAAATACTACGGATATCCCTATTTCGTATGTACATTTTTTTGAAAAACAAATCACCTTCTTGCAAACAAAAACTTCAAAGAAAAGATAATAAAAGTTCAAACTCGAAATTTCATAAAGCATAATCAGTGAGAGTATAGAGGAATGAAGCTCTGAGGTTCTAAGAAGGAAGCAACGGTGGACCGGTGATGGTAAACTCAACTAGAGACCAATAAATACAACCAACATAAACCGAAACAAAGAGGATAAATGATGAAAGAAAAACTACCAGTTTCGACTAATATCTTTTCTTTTGCTTCCCTTAACTATTTCCTGAAGCAACAGGGTGATTTTTCGTAGGTGCAGAGAACCTGCTCAATTTATTTACCTATTCGTATAACTTCCCAAACTCATTGATCCTATAGTCACTCTCTCGCTCTCCAGAAAGAGTGTCAATAGTGTGGCAAGAAATAGCCTCTAAAAGTTTTTGAAACAAGTAATTTCTTAATATCTAATCTGCCATCGGATTTTAGGTTTCATCAAACAATCTAAACCAGCCATAACCGAACGTTAGATCTTATACAGCTAGTATCAAATTCAAAGAACTTGAAAATTTATTTTTTTTTTTTTTTTAAGGATAAAAAAAGAGCACCGATGTTTGACATTTGTGCTCTTGAGTTGTAATAACAGCCAGTTTCATATTGTAATGTAAGAACGTTATTTTTGTTGTCTAGCAAAGCAAACATAAAACAAAAGAAAAAAAAAAAAAACCAGATACACACACAAATATTTGATCTATTTGATACTGATCTGAATTTGCAGAATAGTACTTATAATAAAAATGCTACAAAAATAACAATAAAGTAAGGTAGATTGATTTTCAACTATTCCTTTAACGGATATGCAAAGACAATTGCAATATATACAGCTGTATTTTACATAAACTCTGAAGTTTCCAACTGATTCAAACCATTTAAACTCATACTACGAAACTGGATCCGAAAAGTTAAAAAAAATAATAATAATAAAAATAAAAAACCAAAAACCAGAAAAAGAAAGGAACAGGTCAAGCCCAGAAATTTATACAATGAGCAAGTGGGAACGCCCAAAATAGATAAAGAGAAGCAAAGTGTTTACAAAATAGAGAAAGAGGAAGAAACAATGAAATACCGGGATCTTGAGCTACTTGGGAGTTGGAGCAAAGCCCAAAAGGTTTCACATCTCATGTGCAACTGGGCAATTTTTGTTGATAAAAAGATTATTTTCACCGTGCCCCTGAATTTTTAAAATTCTTCTTTTATCTCTTAAATTTTAAATTATTCTCATTTAATATCTTTTATTGTAATTTCTATTCAAATTAAATAAAAAAAATGAATTAAGTATAATTATATAGTTTTTTTTATTTTTTTTTTAACAAAAAGACTATATATGGGATTACGTTATTCTCTTTTTATTTATCTATTTTTAACATAATTTGCTACAAACGGAGTTAAGTGTAAATAATTTATAATTTAAGAAACAAAATGAGTATTTTTAAAATTTAAAGAGCAAATTTAAAATGACTTTAAAATTTAAAGACATCAATGATAATAATCCAAAAGATTAACATATCTTCTTGTCTATAGCCTCTTTGATGGATGAGGTGTTGTCATTTAATCTATATAGTTTTAAGGTTCGTTTAGTTCGTTAATTTGAGTTTTTAATTTAAGTTAAGATTTAACTTTACATGAAAACTCTTTACTATAACAAAAAAGTTAAATGTGACTCTTTTTGAGAATTATTTACTGTAATAAAATTAAAATTTTAAATTTGAATCAGTAAAACACTCAATTTATTGTGAATAACTTGCGGTATGACTTTTAGTCAACAAAAATATATGTATATAATAATAATAATAATAATTAGTATCGGTGGTCTTAATCTCTTTAATAAATAACAAGTTGATCCTTATTCTTTTAAACTTGATAAAACAAACGCCAAATTGCTTAATCATTGACGTTTTAAACCTTGACATCTGTAGTGCAAGTAACTTGATGAAAGAGTATTTTAATTAACTACATTAATACGTTTTCGATAAAAATTAGAATTGAAAAAAAATGATTAGCTACATTAGAAAAATAAAATTAAAAACAAAAACTTAAATAAATTTGAAAAAAAGGAGTAATTGGTATCATTGATCCCTGAACTGTTTTGTAGGCATCAATTTGGTTCTTTTAATTTTGGCAAAACAAGCCCCAACATCTAAAAACATTGGCAATTGAAACTTTTCCCTTCACTTTCATTAATTTTCTCCCTCAAAGCTTTAGATGTAACTCGACTTTACCGCTACTTTGTTTATTAAAACATGATTAATTTAACTTGAAACGTTTACTAGACCTTAAACATCTTCTCAGTTACTATAATTTCAAGGGATTTGATGGTATTTCAAATCTTAAAAAATATTACATAATAACCACATTATGAAGGTTATTGAAGAAGTATTATTAATCAATTGATCTGTATTTGGATTCCATAGTCAATTCTTCATAATATTAATAACAAACATTAAGTAGTGTTTGTATTCGTCTTTTTTGTTCCTTCTCTGCTCGGTTTGTTGCTTTCTTGGTATTAAGTTAATGCTAATATTAGAAGTAGAAAAATTATTAGATAGGTATAATTTATTTTTAATTAATTATAAATGGCTTTTAAAGTTAAGATTAGTGGTATTTTTTAAATAGTAGTATTCTTAGTGTGACGATCCTTCTAAGTGGCCGTCACTGTAGTTTAAATTAATTTGTATTTGCTGAAATTTCTTAAAATTTGTGAAACTTTTTTTTAAAAAAGTCTTATAGTAAACATAAGTTACGAATTACTTTCTTGATTAAAATTTAAATTAATTTCTCAAATCATATTGAAATGTTTCTTAAAATTTGTGAAACATTTTTTTAAAAAAGTCTTATAGTAGACATAAGTTATGAATTACTTTCTTGATTAAAATATTAAAACCTTAACATATCAGTTTCTCACATCATATTGAAATATCGATATGTATATACTTAATCCTTAAGCCTTGCTTACTTACAACCATAATCCACAAAACCATATAGTTTCAGAATCATAATTAGCAAAACTATTTATAACGTAAAACTGATTGCGGAAATAATTGTGAGCGGTGTCCATTCCCCGATCTCCACATCGTTTGTCCATTCGCCATCAGTCCATCAAGTATTAGGTGTAGGTTGCTTACCTATAGTATAAATATTCTATGATGAGCTTTTGTTCAACAAGTAGGAACTATCTCTCGCAAAATAACTGTAAGTTCACATAAATAAATATGAATAAGCTAATTATGCTTAATTATGATCATGTCTTATTAAATTTTAATCATATGATCTTATCTTACTTACTGATGGGCCCGAGTACTCGTACTACTTGTGCGCAATCATAACTGAACATATGGGTTTGCAAGGTCCCCAACGACACCGTGATTATAACTGAACTGAATGCCTCCCTCTCAAATGACTTTATTATATTTTTTTATATTTTTTTCTTCTCCCTTGTGGAGCCTGAGTTACTTCCCTCTCAGAGGCTGGTATGGCACTCAACTGAGATTATTCTTATAAGTTCCTCTTGACTTATTAAGGTGTATGTAGTATGACATGGCATCGCATACATACTTAAAGCATAAACATGCATATATAACATGTGTATGTTTTATTTAAAATCTATCCATACTGTAGGTGAAATTCCTACTTACCTGATTTACAGCGCTGGAATCCACTATTAACCAAAAAGCCTATTCTCTTACTTGCTTACTTCTGAAAATAAACACTCATTGAGAGTCAGATTTACTGTCGTTTGCTATTCTATTTTAATAAATTATGAAGGAAATATAATCCTTTACTTAGGGGGTGTTTGATATGGGGTAATCTTTGAGTGGGAATGAGAATCTTCTCACATTACTATGTTTGGTACAAGAGTTGTGATTTTTAGATTCTCAGGAATATCAATCTCATAGGACTCATTTTACCCCAAAATAGGGTAATATGAATCACTGTAACACCCTGAAAAATTAAATGAGATTAGTTAAGGTAATTGAGATTTATTAGTGTGCCTAATCTAGATTAATTAATTGGTTATTAATTAATAAATGTTTCTGACGAGTGAATTTAAATGATTCTAAGGTATTTAAATATTCTCAGTATTTACATTTTTACCCAGAAGTATGTATGGGCACATTTCTGGACTGTTATTTTAAACTTGTGACACATGCCCTTTCTTTCTTTTTCTTTTCCCTTTTCTTTTCTTTTCTTTTCTTTTTCTTTCTTTTCCTTTTCCTTGTCGTGCATTCTCCCTCTCTCTTCACTCTCATTTCTCTCTCTCTCTCTCTCTCTCTCTCTCTCTCTCTCTCTCTCTCTCTCTCTCTCTCTCTCTCTCTTTTTTGTTCCAAAATGAACGAATCTTGAACCAAAGAAGGATTTAAAGAAGTTTTCAACGTCAAGAGAAGGATTTGAGGTAAGATTTCTGAAAAAAAAAACCCTCTCTTGAATCTTGGATTTTCGGATTTGAAAACCTATTTTTGGTTCAAAACGGATTTTCATGGTTTTTGACTAAAAACATGATAGAAATTAGAGATCTTGGGTTATTTGGACTTGATTTAGAACTTAGAACCCGGATCTAGTGGTTTTCCTTTGAGATATTTCGATTTGGGACTGGATTTGCAGGTTTTTGAGCTGATTTTGTGAGTTTTTTCACACTGTTGTTTTCCATCGATCGACCTATCCAGTCTATCAGATCACATGGTAACCGGTCGACCTGTGCGGTCAACCAGACCGGTCGACCTGTGGGGTCAACCGGAGTGCACACCACCGGTCGACCGGTGGTGTTGCACTCCTCCGTCACCGATCGACCAGTGTGCACTGAGTTTGACCCTATTTTGCCTAAAAATGTTATTTTGACCTTTGTTTCGAGGAGAACCCAAATTAGCTTCATTTGGGAACTTGAGATAGATGGATTAACATCTTTAATCCTTGTTTTGAGATTGAAAACCCTTGGAATGATAATTTGAAACATGAAATGGGATTAGGGCACACTAATAGGAAATCTTGGTTTGTAATTGAGATTGGATTGCTTTAGGAACGAGCGTTTGATCCTAAAGTGTTGTTTTGTGTGATTGCTAGCTGAGGGCTTAGATTGAAAGGCTTGGAAGAAGTGGAAGCCGGAATAGAGCCACGCTAGACACAGGTTTGATATCGTGACGTAGAATTTATATCCCCTTTTTCCTTATGAGCCTGATTTTCAAAAATGTTTTGGCCTTACAAATGTTTTAAAAGAAAGGGGCTTATTTGCAAAAATATATATATATATTTCAAAACCGTGGCTTGTTGTAGTTCACGAAATCCATGGCTTGTTTTAGTTCATGGAACCCGAAACCCGGCTCGAGAAGGTTTGTGCACATGGTTGTATAAGTAATTTGTATTAATTACTTGCTGATGCATGTAATACGGATATTTTCATATATATTTTCTTTGAGAAAAATGATGTGAGGTTCCGGCTATTGTGTTGGAACTGAATGTCTAATTTTATTTACTCATCTATTTACTTACTCACTCACTCATTTATTATTTATTCATTTATTTATAATGTTTTATTTCAAATTATATCCTACTAGACCTATCGCTCATGTTTTTCTTATTTTATAAATATTAATCCCCTCCTAGGAGATTCTAGGAGCGGTGCAGAGTAGCTGGATATTTTTTACTGATTGATCAAGTGAGGATTGTGTTCATCCTCTTGGATTTGTGTAAGAATTTTAAATTCTGTAAACTCTAACTTTTGGATTACTAGACTGTGGTTGATGTCTGTAATGTTATTTACATTGTTCATGTATGTACAATATTGTATGTCTTGTTAGTGGAGCCTGTGTGTTGTTAGAGGCTCAGGAGTAAGAACCTCCCTTGTATTGTGCTTTACTTTATTTTCCACATAAGTGTGGGGCTCGTTTGAGAATTTCCTTTATTATCGTGCGCTTAATCCTTAATCGAGCTCTATGTCACCGAACCCTCGTTGGGGGACACGATAATCACACCCAATATAGTGTTATTCATTTTTCCAAGAATGTGATTAGCACACAAAACTCATGACTTAAACAAACAAAAAAAAGATAAATTTAATCAAAATTCATTAACTGTTTAAAGCCCCACCAAGACTCAAGATGCTGTTGCATATCCACCACCATCGCAACCCCACCTCGCCAGCCTCTAGCAGCCATCGAATCATATTTATGGGAATCTCACAATAATACGCAAACTCACAGCCTACCCACACCACCATCACCATAGATCTTGAGTTGTTCAACACCACAACCAAACTTGCAGACCCATCCCCAGTACTCATCTATCGGTCGCCGGCCATCGCCTCTGTTGACGGTAGAATTTCGCCAACAATAAACCAGCCAGGATACCTCTAGTCACCCTTTGGTTTACCGGCCGGTTATTGAGTTTCTATGTGGAATTAGTGTTTTCTTTTCCTGAATGTAAAAACACAAGAGAAATTTTATAGTGGTTCACTCTATAAAATCAGAGCTACATCCACTGTGATTTGTATTTCTTTGAGAGAGTTTACAATTTCTTTAATTTGTATTTGTGGGTTCTTTTTTCCTCTAATTCACCGACCCCCTCTCAATTGGGGGTGGTTCTCCTTATATAGCCGAATATTGCCTTCACATGGGGTTTTCCTCCGTAGGCTTAGGCACTCAAGTGCTTCTCCTTTTTAGGCATAGTGATAGCCCAGTAGCCCACTAATCAGCACTGTTCACTCTTCTGATTAGTCTTCGATTACGGCTCTGTGAGTCTCCGTAATGCTTTGGTGTCCCCTGTGGCGGTTTGTAATCTTGTCATTAATCTTTGTTGTGATCTTCTTCTTTTGCACGCAACCAACCATGCCTGACGGGAAGATCCTCATCGCCAATGACCTTTGAGCCTCTTTTTGTCCTCTTTGGCGCCCTTTTACTGCGGTCAAAGGACCTTAGTGCCTTAGTCGGACCTTTGGTTCGTCGGCGCCACATGGGGTCACCGCTTGGTTTGGACATTGGCTTTGGCCTCGTCGGCTGATTTTGAGATATCAGGCGTCGGGGTTATGCATGCGGAAGAGGCGTATGTCGCCACGTGTCGTGATTTTGGTGGTCCGTTTTTTGTCACATTTTCCCCTTTAACGGCTACCCCGTGCCCGAGGGTTCCTCTTTTGGTGGCCTCAACCTCTAGGATCAGTTCTCTCCTTTTTGTGCTTGGTGTGGAAACCGTTCGAACCTCTTTTCAGAATGGGTGCTCGGCGGGTTCGGGAGGCATAACCGTCGCGTCGATTATTCTGACTTTAATGATGGTATCCGTTCTTCGAGAGGTCGACCCTTGACCGTTAGATCTGCGTCCTTTCGATTTCCTGCCCAATTTTTGACCGTTAGATCTGCACGAAAATCCCTGACCGTGGGATTTTGAAATCTCCATCCAACGGTTGGGGGTCGAGGATAGATTCTGCCTATAAATAGCCCCTTGAAAATCCGGGAACCATTTTTTAGAAATTTCAAAACTTCGAACTCGAAACTCTCGTTGTTCTTCCGTTGAAATCCCTGCACTGCATCAGAGATTCTCTTGCCGGACTTCCGACGTTGCTCTTCCCATCCTTCTCGGTGTACTTCGTCACAAATCCATTTCCACTCCATTCTCCAGTGAGTTCTCGAGACCTTCGTTCGTTCGGCTTTTACTCACAAGATTTTTCTTTGCATATCTGGAATGTGAGAATGTATGTACACCGAAAACGGGAATATTGTTTAGCTTAGGAAAACTTACCTTTTTGTCGCACTGGATAACCTGGTTTTTACGCACGCCGTAGTAAATCATTTTGTTGGATTTTGCCTTTAGTTTTCGGGTTCGGGAACCCGTGGTTCCCATGAACACTCGTCGTCTCCATTTATGCCATAAATGATCGACGTTTAGAGCAGTCGTCGTTTATTCCTCTCGACGTTAGGGTTTTAACTTAGCTTTTTGTCCTTTATTTGTCAGAACAATGGCTCAAAACTCTAGCAGTCGAGAGGATTCTTCTTCCGTTGTTCGCTCTGACCCTCCTTCAGTGGTGGAGATTTCAGGAAGCTCCTCGTCGTCTAATGTCGGCTCTTACCCTAGTTATATTGAAGGCGTCGAGGGAAGATTCGAGCGACCAAGCGACTTTAGGAGCGAGTTCGCCCGATTTGAAGAGCGGTGGACCGAAGGATCGGCGGATCCCTTTACCGGGGCAGTGTTGGTGGGGGTGGATCTTCTTAAACGCCCGCGGCGCTATGAGTGGTGACCCGGATAGACCTTCCTTCACGGTAGGCGGCGTCGTCGAGGGTCCGGAATAAGGACATTATCCGGTACATGAAGGAAGGAAATATCGAAGGAGGTGGTTAGTACCTCCTCACGATAAACATTTTAGGACCAGCATGCACCGGGTGGGTACCTTCAGAGTTTACGAGGCGATAGCAGCGAGATGACTTTTCGATTCATCCCCCGTTAAGGAGTACGCCATTTCTATGGCATCTCTCGCATTTGGCGCCGAACCTGATGCCCCGCCCGGGAGCTTGAATCAATGGCACCAAAAGTTCGACATGGAACTCTCATTAGGCGATTCTGTTTCATGTACAAGTTATGCCATGTTGCCAAGTCGACGGGTGGTATTTTCTTGGCCGGTCCATAGGAGAGCCCGGTAGCGACTGGAAGCTTCATTTTGGGCATCTCGTCGTCTCATGGGTGGAAGCCCATGTTCTTCATGATTAGGGGGCCCATTCAACTTTCACCCGATGACCTTGATCGTCCTCACTTGAAAAGCGATTGGTGCGTCGTTTAGGGAGATGAGTAAATACATAGATTCGTTTTAAGGTGACTTGTCATTCTTTTTCTCTTCGTCTTGACGTGGCGCCTTCCATTGTGTAGTTAACCACGGTGGCGAAGTTCTCGGCAAATAGCTTAGAGAGGATCGAGGAAGCTTTCTCCCTTCCACCGGAGGCTCGCCATATCGGAAACCTCCTTACCGAGGAGAACCTCCGAGCATCGGAAAAACGATCTCGATCTCCCGACCCTCGGACTTAGGCTGTCCGTGAATATTTTCATCTAAGCAGCGAAGGTAACTCCTTCTCTCGACGCCTCCTTTTTTTTTTTTTTTTAATTCTTCTCGTTATCGGAGATGGCGTCTCACGAGGATCCAACTCCCGGGGGCCCGGCCCCGGCGTAAAGCCCTCAGCGGTGCGCCCGAGGAGCGAGGCGGCGAGAAGAAGATCGCCTCGCCACGCAGCCCCGCCCGAGCCCGCGGCCCATCGGCCAAGGGAAAAAGAAGGCGGGGGGGGCCTCAAAGAGCGGGGAAAAAACAAGAGGCAGCCTTTGATACCTCGGCGGGGCGTCCATGCGTCGACGGGCAAAGGGTGGACCTGCAGTTGCACGTCCCGGATGTCCCATCACCCGGGCCCTAGGGGAGCCTGACACCGATCCCGGGGGAAAGGTGATGGGCGGGAATTTGTGTGTCGGACCTTCGACGCCGAGGGTTGACGATCTTTGAACTCCGCCTCATTTTCCCTTGTCTTCAGTATTTGTATGAGTCTGTCTCAAGCCGCCTTTGGGTTGATGCCTCCCTGTCATCTATGGTCGATCGCCAATGGAAAGACAGATCTCCTTCGATTCATGTAAGTATATACACATTTTCTCCGAAAGTAGATTGTTTGGCGTGCTCATCTTAATTCTTTGTGATTTTTTGAGCCTGGTCCTCTCTCTCCTCAACCTTCTTGACCTTATTAAGGTTGAGGGCGCCAGGAGGCGATGTGAGCAGCTGGAGGCTGGGTTGAAGTCCCTTATTGGCGGGGCCAACAAGAATAGGGACGAGGCCCGTGATGAGAGGAATTGGCGGCCCAATTGTTGCTAAGTCTGGAAGGTGAGTTTGCCAAGCTAAGGCCAAGACAGAAAACCTCAACCTGAGTCGTCCGAAAAAAAGCTGGCGCGCTTCCGTCGACGTCGAGAATCGCTTCACATGAGGGCAAAGCCAAGGGAAGCTGGAGGCGGAGGCGGCGGCGGCGGTCTTCAACGCCCAGGACGGACAGTAGATCTTTGGAGGAATTTAAAGTCTCTCGTGAGTTTTTGACATCCGCAATAAGGACTTTCAGTCGGCGGGTGATCAAATCGTCGAACTTATCGGAAGGAGCGTCCAGATAGGATTTGGGCTTCCTATACAATTCCTCTACTCCATTTGTTGATGAGGAGATGCTTTCTCTTCGACGGCGGGCGGCGATGAGCCGGCAGCCGGTGGCGATGAGGGTGGCGACGAGGCTTGAGGAGCTATTTTTCGCCGTTATTGATCCTCCTTTCTCTTTTTGTAATTAATTTTTCTTTTCAGATAGTTTTATTATCTGTATTTCAACATTTATAATTTTTATAATGGCAATGGTTTTTGATTTCATACCTTGATTGTTGATCGTCCGTTATTTTCTTCCCGTTTCTTTAGAAAATTCCTCAGAATTTGTTGAGTGTTGTCTTTCCTCTTTGGAGGATCGGCGTCGAGCTCATTACCCAGGATCGTCGTCTTAGGAAATTCCTTGGAATTTCGCTAAGTGTTGAATCTTTCCTCCTTGGGGGATTCTGACGTCGAAGTCACCCCTTAGGGTCGTTGTCTTAGGAAATTCCTTGGAATTTCACTAAGTGTTGCGTCTTTCCTCCTTGGAGGATTCTGGCGTCGATGTCACCCCTTAGGGTCGTCGTCTTAGGAAATTCCTTGGAATTTCACTAAGTGTTGCGTCTTTCCTCCTTGGAGGATTATGACGTCGATGTCACCCCTTAGGGTCGTCGTCTTAGGAAATTCCTTGAAATTTCACTAAGTGTTGTGTCTTCATTTTCCCCCGTGTTGGTTAAATACACCCTTGGGTTTTCTTTCAAGCAAACACGTTATTAGGGGATCAATCTATCTCATGCTGCAAAACAAATCAATTTATTTCATTTGTAAAGAATGTACAAACATAAAATGTGTAAACAACTTCATACGCTATTGGTAGTATATTTTTTACTTTCGGCGTTCCACGGGTGTTGAACCTTTCTGCCGTCGAAGCTTTCTAAGACGTATGTGCCGGGTCGCAGCGCTTCTCTTATGCGGTAGGGACCTTCCCAAGTTGGGCCTAGGGGACCAGTATTCTTAGGTTTTGTGCTTTGCGTCACCCTTTTTAATACTAGGTCTCCCGGGATGAACCTTCTTTGCCGAACCTTCTTGTTATAGTATCGCGCCGTTCGTTGTTGATAAGCGGCGAGACGTAATTGGGAGTTGAGTCGTTTTTCCTCCAGCAAGTCGAGTCCTCCGCTTAGACCCTATGCGTTATCCTCGTCGTTGTGAACAAGCGGTTCTTAGGGTCGGCGTCTCGATTTCTATAGGAATACTGACCTCAACGCCATATGCCATGGAGAAAGGGGTTTCCCCTGTTGTAGTTCGCCGTCGTTCTATATGCCCATAAAACTTTGGGAAGCTCCTCAGCCCATCTTCCTTTCGGTCATCGAGTCTTTTCTTGAGAGTATATTTAAGTATTTTGTTGTTGCTTTCGACCTGTCCATTTATTTGTGGATGAATTGGCGCCGAGAAGTCCTTCCGGATGCCCAAACCTTAGAATTTGCGCGTTGCAGCCGTTGTCAAACCGCTTTCCTTTGTCGGAGACTATCGAGTGGGAACCCCAAACCGCACACAATATGGTCCCATAGGAATTTAGTGCAGGATGCTTGGTTGTTGTAGTTAAGGCCTTGGCCTCAGGCCACTTTGTGTAATAGTTCATCGCAACAATTGCGAACCTCAACCCCCCAGGTGCGAGGTGCAATGGTCCGATTAGGTCGATCCCCCATTTGGCGAAGGGCCACGGACTGAGAATGGAGGTCAGTTTCTCCGGGGGTGCTCGTGAAATTGTGGCATACCTCTGGCATTTATCGCATCGCCTGGCATATTGAAATGCGTCCTTTTTTAGCGTGGGCCAGTAGTATCCTTGCTTCAAGACCTTTAGTGCTAAAGATTGTCCCCTGGTATGATTGCCACAGACCCCTTCGTGTATTTCCTGGAGGACCTTCTGGGCTTCGCCGTCGTCCAAGCACCGTTGTAGGGGTGTTGAATAGCCTCATCGGAAAGCGGGGCCATCGTATAATAAATACTGGCGGCTCTATACCTGATTCGTCGGGCCTCGACTTTATCATTCGAAATTTGTCACGAACATTAGGTATTGAATGAGGGGAGTCATCAATTTTCTCCTTCTTGGACATTGAGCTGTAGCAAGTTCTTCAATGGTTGGTCGCTCTAGCTCTTCAATGGGCACGACGCCTAGTGCGTCTGCATCCTTCGGCGTTGCTAGTTTTGCAAGCGCATCTGCGTTTGCATTCTCGTTTCGAGGGATCCTGGAATATCTCGTATTTTTTGTATTTGACCAGCTCCTCCTTCGTCTTCACGAGATAGGCCCCCATCTTCGCCGGCGTGCTTGGTATTCTTCCTTGACTGGGCGACGACTAAGCGGGGGTCTTTGTAGATGCTGATCCTCTCGACTTTCAAGTGTTTTGCTAAGCGTGATCGGCAATCGTGGCTTCAGTATTCTGCTTCATTGTTGAAGCCTTAAATTTAAACCGCACCGCCGAGGTAATTTTGTGGCCTTCGGGACTGATGTGAATGCCCGGCCCTGATCCGTTTTTGGGCTCGACGCCCCATCTCGTAAAGCTTCCATGTTGTATTATTGGCTTTTCGGATGAGGTGGAAGCTGGTGATGCTGAGAAAACTCAGCCGGGGAAGTCGGCGAGGAGCTTGACCTTTAATGGCGGTTCTTGGCATGTACTTTATGTCGAAGCGGGTTTAGCCTCTCGACCACTTGAAGTAAATCCGGAGGTCTCAGGGTTTTATAAGGCTTGTCTCACGTTGAGTGGTTTTATGAGGACTAGTATTATGTGGAATTGGAAGTAGTCTGGGTTTCCTCGGCGATTATCAAAGGCGAGAGCTAGGCAGCTCCCATTTGTTGTATCTTGGCTCGGCGTCGAGGCGGGGTTTGCTCACATAGTAGATTGGTAATTGCACTTTCCCCTCTTCCTTATAAGTATGGAGCTCACGGCGTCTTGAGATCTGAGGAGGATATAATTTAAGCTCAAATGCGTTTGGTTTGGACAAGATTGGGGCTTGCCTAAATGTTCTTTCATTGCCAACTGAAAAAGCTTCCTCGCCTTTGTGGCGTCCATTCAAAGTGCTTTATTTCCTTTCAGGTAGCGTCGAAGAAAGGGACACATTTGTCAAGTAGCCTTGATATAAATCTATTCGAGGCGTGACGCTTGCCTGTGTCAACCTCTGTACTTCTTTTGGTTTGATTGGTGACCGCATATCACCGAGAGGCTTTGATCTTTCTGCAGGTTGGCCTCGATTCCTCGGTGCGACCATGAAGCAGGAATTTACCCGATCGACCAAGGCACATTTCTGGGGATTGAGCTTCATGTGGTATTTTCTCAATATACCGAACATCTCTCCCAGACGGTTGACGTGATGGCTAGCCTTGGCGCTTTTCACGAGCATGTCGTCGACATAGACCTCCATTGTTTTGCCGATCCGTTGAGCGAACATCTTGTTTACTAACCTTTGGTAGGTTGCCCCTGCATTTTTTTTAGGCGAAGGGCATGACTTTGTAGTGATAAAGGCCCTATCGGTTATGAAAGATGTGTGCTCCTCGTCGGCTGGATTCATGGGGATCTGATTGTACCCGGAATAAGCGTCCATAAAGCTCAGCATCTCATGTCCCGCCGTGGCGTCGACCATTTGGTCTACCCGAGGAAGTGAGAAGCCATCCTTTAGGCATGCTTTGTTGAGGTCGCTGAAGTCGACGCAAGTTCTCCAGTTCCCGTTGGGTTTGACTACCAGAACTGGATTTGATATCCATCGTGGGTAGTGCGCCTCTCTGATGAAGCCATTATTAATCAGCTTGTCGACCTCTTCCCTCAGCGCTTCATATCTCTCCGGGTTCATCGGTCGGTGTCTTTGGCGTTTGGGAGGATATGTGGGGTCGACATTTAAGGAGTGGCACATTACCTCGGCGTCGATCCCTTCCATGTCGGAATGGTTCCAAGCGAAGACATCCATGTTCTGCTTAAGGAATCTCTCAACCTCGCTTTTGAGGGATGGAGTCAAGTCCGAGCCTATCTTCAGTATTTTGATGCCCCTATTGTGGTCAATCTTGATTTCTTCTAACTGCTCGATGGGTTGGGACCAAGTAACCTCCTCTTGAACTCGGGGTCTATGTCTTGATGAGGCCTTGTTGAACCATTCTCATTTCTTGTCTTCGGCTGGTCATACCCTTGCGGGGGCATCGAGAATCGCAACCCGGCCTCATATTGATTGCTCTTAATTTCCCTACGCCATTCGGGGTGGGGAATTTAATCTTTGGTGGTAAATGGAAGTTACCGCCCTCAAGGCTGGAGGGTTGGTCTCCGATGACCCGCGTTGTATTGGGAACCTCCTTTGATTACCACGAAGTTGGCCATTGTTGTTGCTTACTTGGGGCTTTTCTCCGGCGGTTATCGCAGCCGGATAGTTCCTTGAGGGATGACAGGAGTCCCCGGTGAACACGTATAGTGGCACAGTAGTCCGCTCCAATCGCTCCTTAGGAATCCCATTTTGTCTAAGCGTCCGGAATATAAGAGGTCCACCGAGCTCCGTTGTCTACGAGAATCCGGCACGGTGTGGTTCCCGATCACGGCTTCCACTACGATGCGTCGTTGTGGGGGAAGTGAACTCCGCTGGCGTCATCCTCGTTGAAGGCCACATCGGTGCCATTTGTGCCTCGGGCTTTGGCGTGGAGAGGTTCCAAAACGCTCTGGTAGACCCCTTTGGCCTCGTGGGCGTAGTCCTTTTGCGACCTCAGTGTCTCCTCCTATGTAAGGGGCCATCGGGGACCCATTCGAATAGCGCCGCGAGGCTCGATCTTGGTGGTGGTTTTCCTCGGCGTCGACCGATCATTGTGCCGCCATGGCCGTGAATTCTGAGGGCCTTGATCGACCCCAATTCCTCGCGACCTTCCCTCGTGGATTATTCTTTCGACTTCATCCTTGAATTGGTAGCGATCATTAATTGTGGTGGGTGACCTCGACCGTGGAACCTGCGAATTTCCTTTGGTTCCTTGATTGGGTCTCGACTTCATTGGCTCAGGCGGCGTAGCATGTTTCATGACCTATACGGTTGAATATTTCCTCGGCGCCTACCATTGGTTCATGGTAGGTGTGTATTTTTTGGAACAATAGGGGCTGCGGGGATCCTCCTTTCTCGGCTTCTTGGCCTCCGGTGTTCTTTGTGTCGGTGGTGGCTTGTCGCCGCTTCCTTCCCCTCGATGTTTCCTCCCGTCTTGCCTTGGTGGCGCCGACCCTTGCTCGATCCCCTTACCCTTGTTGGATCTGTGATCGGGGTCATTAGCGCCCCTCTTCCGCGTTGATGTATCCTTGCGCTGTGCAAGGAACTCTTTGTAGTGGACAGGGTTTTCGGTTCAACTCCCTTTTGAAAGGAGCTGTCTTCTTTATGCTTGACAAGGCCCCCATCGGGGTGGCTTCACTGGCCGGTAATATTCATCGCCGCGCTACGACCTCTCCGTACACTGGCAAGCCAATCCCGGCATCTCGTTTGGCTTCCGTATATTGTTGTCGGGGTTTTTGTTTGGGGGCACATACTTCTTGACCCCTCATGAATTGGAGGAAAATGCCTCTTTTAACTCATCCCATTTGGAGATAGAGTTTGGTTTCAGGGTCCGGAACCAACGTCGGGCATGAGTTGGTCAGGTGGTTCCGGAAGGCTCGGCACATGATGTCCTCGGCGTGCCCTGCAAAGAGCATGTGTCCCTGTGATCATCTCTAAATGGTCGCCGAGATCTCCTCGTCCGTCATAGGGTAGAATCGACGGCGACTGCATTTTGTCGAGGAGGGGCGCCATTATCTCGCAGTGAACGGGTGGTCGTGAATGCGGCTGGGTGTAATGTCGGCGTTTCACGCCCGGCCCTCGTCAATATTCTTTTTCAGCCCCGCAACATCCCCGGTCGATCTCCTTTCCGGGTTGGCCATGTGTTCCATGATGGTCCGCGCTTCCTTCGGTCGAGGCGGAGACCAGCAGCCCGGCAAGCCCGGCCTTTGGCGATGGGTCCACCCCCTGGCTGGCCCGCCGCTGTACCTGATCCAGGAGTCTCCCGGTAGGTTTTCCTCCCGGATTTGGGGGTAGCTCCTCGATGGCTCGGATCCGGCCCGGCCTCAAACCGCTGTCGAAGAGTGGGTGGGCTGAGGGCAAGGGAAAGTCTGGCGGTGCTCGCTCTCCCGATCCCTTCTTGGGCGTGTGGATGTTCACCGTGATTTGGATTTTCCATTACGGCAGGTCCTTGTAGTCTCGGGGCATCTTCTAAGCGGCATGGAGTTCCTTCCGTCCAGTCGCTCCACCGGTCACACCAGCCCCGCACTGTGGTCGGTTAGAGGCGGTTATACGAGCTTGCATCTGTCTCGGGTCCGGTTGTGGTGCGTCGAGGGGGGGGAACTTCATTTCCGCCTGGGCGTAAATCTCCTTCCATCCTGATATCCCCTAAGTGGATGGTCGTTTTGCGACTTATATTCTTGGGGGCCTAACGCTTGGGTCCCCAATTGGAGTCGCCAATTGTTGACGGTAGAATTTCGCCAACAATAAACCAGCCGGATACCTCTAGTCACCCTTTGGTTTACCCGGCGGTTATTGAGTTTCTATGTGGAATTAGTGTTTTCTTTTCTTTGAATGTAAAAACACAAGAGAAATTTTATAGTGGGTCACTCTATAAAATCGAGCTACATCCACTTTGTGATTTGTATTTCTTTGAGAGAGTTTACAATTCTGAATTTGTATTTGTGGGTTCAATTGGGGTGGTTCTTTTATAATAGAATATTGCCTTCACAAGGGTTTTCCTCTGTAGGCTTAGGCATAAGTGCTTCTCCTTTTTTAGGCCAGTGGGGTGGCCTAATCCTAGCTGAGTCTCCGTAATGCTTTGTCCCCTTCGGTTTTGTAATCTTGGGGTTCTTTTAGACGCAACCAACCATGGTTCTGAGCCTCCTCCTTTATAGGTATCCCCGAGGGTTATGCATGGCGCGATGTCGTGATTTTGGTGGTCCACGTTTTTGTCACATTTTCCCACATAACAGCCTCCCTACCCCATGGCTCCGGTCGCCGCGAAAGACCATGTCGTAGGCTCCCTCCTGTCTCAATCCCTTTCCCCTTCAATCACATCCTCTTCATGGCAGCCCAAATATGATTTTTCCGGCCAATTGGTTGTTAGGAAACTCGCCAATGAGGCAGTTCCAGCCAAGGGGGACAACACGCAATGCCAGTAAGTAAGCACATGTGTCGGGTGGGAAGTAGCCGGATAGAGACCAACCGAAGAGGTTGAGCTTGACAACAAGGCCTCGATCATCACATGCCACCCAAATGAGGTTGCAAATAGGCTTGTTGATCACGTCCTACTCGGATATGGCGTTGCTGGGGATGGATTTCTTCATGAGGGTGAAGTACTCAGTTTGGTTGGGTCCAGTTAGCAAATATTGATTGGAAGGATAAATGAAGTTAGACAACAGAAATGAGAGAATGAAAATGATCAAGAGAGTGGAATATTTGAAGCCATCGTGGTAAGATATAACTTGAGAGAGAGAAGCCCCTTTTTTTTTTTTTTTTTTTTGTTTGCTAATTGTAATTTATTTAAAAAATATATGTTTTTTTAATGCACAATATTCTTATACACAACTAAACACAATTATGTATTATTCTTGAGAATTTGAGATATAATTAATGTAACCAAACACAATAATATATTATTTTTAAAATGATATTACCACCCATCATTTTCTCATGATTATGATTCTTATTGATTACTGCGTACTAAACACTCCCTTAAAGAATTTTGTCATTTAATTTAGTTAGAATCTCATTCTTAATTGGTCACTTATTTTCTTTCGTTCCTTGACCATCTAGTTTTATTATTTACTTCTGATTAGAGCTAAGTTTTCAATAATTATTCATTGTTTTTGAAAAGTTTATAAATCCAATTCACATCACCCTCTTGAGTTGTAATTTTTTAGACAACAAAATATACCAATACCAGTGACACTCTCAAAATAAAAATAGAAATGTCCATCATTTATGATTTATCCTCACTAAAGAGGATGAGTCAGAATCTGCTTCACTTCAAAAAGGCAGGGAATCAAACAAGCACATGGTAGGTTGTAAAAGGTTTTCGAACATGTTCCACCTAAATTCTTTATAAATTAATAATGTTGGGACGATGAAAATTTATTAATTAATCAATCGAATCGATGTATATTGATGAAACTTATTTTGAATTTGTTTATCAAAATTAAAGTCCAAAAATAAACTATTCAGTTTTTATTATTTCAAGGGGAAAAAGCTGTCAAAAAGAAAAAAAAGGAATGAAACATATACGAAAAAAATTAAGTGAGAGAGAAAAAAAATCAGAATCAAGAAAAAAAAAAATTGATCAAACTTTTGAATAATCCAAAATAAACTTCATTTGTAGGGGTTCAACTTCAAGCAAAAAGGAAAAAAAAAAAAAAAGAAAGAATAATAATTGTGGGGTCAAGCAAAAAGGCAATATTTCGTTTTCGTTGAAGATATATATATATATATATATATATATATATATTTGTTTAATTACAGGGTTAAAAATAAGGAAAATTCTCAAAATACCTTATGTCTTTTTATATAATAACTTTCACTTTTGATATTTTTTAATCCAAAAAAATTTCATATTATTATCGTGTGTTTTTTAATAATTTTGAATTAGTATCCTTAATGTTTTGATAAATCATTTTTTAAGTACCTTGACACTCTTTTTAAGACGTAAAATTTCATTTTTATTTCCTTCATTAATTAAATAAAACCCAATAATTAAAAAGAATTTGAAAATATTTTTAAAAAGTTAAAAACTAAAAGAAACTTAAAAAAAAAAAAAAAAAAATCTATCTCTCTTCTAAACATATTTTTAAATATATTAAAATTAAAAAGTTCAATAATTTTCTAGGTCCTCTATTTTACAATAGTCTCTCTCTCAAAACTCTATCTCCGGTGACCCATTCCCGGCAAGCCTTCGCCACGACCTCATCCCCGCGAGCCGACCCATCGTCACAACCCCATTCACGGCGCACCGGACCCCACCGTCATGATTCTCTCTCTCTCTTCTCATCTTTGATTCTCGTTGTCTCTCTCTCTCTCTCTCTCTCTCTCTCTCTCTCTCTCTCTCTCTCTCTCTCTCTCTCTCTCTCTCTCTCTCTCTCTCTCTCTCTCTCTCTCTCTCTCTCTCTCTCTCTCTCTCTCTCTCTCTCTCTCTCTCTCTCTCTCTCTCTCTCTCTCTCTCTCTCTCTCTCAAGACCTTGCCTCTGATCCGACAATGGCAGTATTCCATTGTGTTTTCATTTAGTTTAGGATTAGAGTTTCAAGGGTTTCTTTGGGTTGATTCTTGTGGCCTTATTTAGTTCACTAATTTGATTAAGATGTGATTTTATGTGAGAGATTTTAACTTTAATAAAATTGAAATTAAAAATTCAAATCGGTAAAATAAACGAGATCTATAATTATGTTGATTTAAAATTATTCTTATGTTAACAAATATGCATGTTTTTGTAAATTGCTTTTTCTTTAGACAAATTAGATTTTTTAATTTTTTTGAGAATTAGTTTTTTTAAATATATTTAAAATGTTTAAAAATATTTTGAACATTTTTTTAAATTGCATAGAGAAAAGTAAAAATGACATTTTACATATTAAAAAATAATTTATCAAAACGTCATGATACTATTTAAAACTATTGAGAACACAAGATACTAAAAGTCAAAACATAAGTATTAATATGTTTATGATACAAATAGATAATTTAAAGTAAATAAATACTTTTACAATTTATTATTTTTCTTAATTTTACGCGAGAAACTCAAAATAAATATAGAAATGTCCATCATTTATCATTTCTCCTCATTGAAGAGGATAAGGATGAGTCAGAATCTTCTCCACTTTAGAAAAGCTGGGAGTCGAACAAGCACATGTTGGTGGTAAAGTTAACGTAGGTCCACGTAAAAAGCTGCTATGTTTTAGCTACTAATTAAGGAGGCAATTAGGGTGAAGAAAACTATTTTCTCTACTGACGGGATTTGTATTTTAACACATGTAGTATGAGTAGTTTTAACTTACACGCTATAAATGTTTAATGAAGATACAGGTAGATCTAACAATTAAAAAATTAGTCTAACGTAATAAAAATACACTCCATGCCACAAAAATTCCTCTAATTAATTATCTTACTGTACCTTTTCTTTCTCTCTCTCTCTCTCTATTTTATTTTTTATTTTTTATTTTTTTTGCACACCAAACTCTTTTCTTTGTTCTTTTCCATCTCTTCCAAATCATAGCCTTGACTTGCTATTCCTATTTTTTATCAGATCAACCAAAAAAAAAAAAAAAAAAAACAAGAAGAAAGCCTGATTGCTTGATCGGAAGCGAAGTGTTAATTAGGACATACAGAAATGGACTTGATCACCGGGAGTGCTTTAACGACTTCTGTTGCCATCGACAAGCTGGTATCGCTGCTGATCACCACCGGAGAAGACACCAAACTGCTGAAAGCAATCGAGTTATCAGAAGTTCAAGAACTCAGGACCATATTGGAGCTACTCGATTCCATCCTCAAAGACGCATACGTTAAGTCACAGAAAGCGGTTCCGGTGAGCAGCTGGTTAGAACAGATAAAGGAGGTCACCGATCTCATCGACAATGTCGTCGATGGCTACATGCTCAAAGTGTCGCAGCGGCTCCAACAGCGTCCGTTGATCCGTCGCACGACGCCAAATAGTAGTACTCGTCGGAACTTATCTTTCGATGTCGAAAATGTCAGGGCATTGTTGATTAAGATACAAGAAACTGGTTGGAGATATTACTCTTGGGAGTATGGATTCAGTAGTAGGAGTAAGAATTTTCAGAGATATCAACCTCGGTCGGTCTTCCCTTTGATCCAGGAGTTGATTGTCGGCGTTGATTGTTCGGAAAATGAGTTGGTACGGAGACTAACAGAAGGAGAAACCAGGCGCTCAGTCATTTCGCTTGTAGGATGCGGCGGAATTGGTAAGACCACTCTTGCGAAGATGGTCTATCACAACGAAGTTGTGAGGAAGCACTTCAATTGTCGCGCTTGGATCACCATCAACCGGACGTATAGTATGAAGGAGATACTGAAGGTCATGTTGATAAAGGAGATTGGCATAGAAGGGAAGCAGTTTGAAGAGATTGAGTTGATGAAGAGACAAGAGCTAATTGGAATTCTGAGGCAATCTTTGAGGTCAAAGAGGTATGTGGTGGTGTTTGATGATGTTTGGAGAGAAGAGTTTTGGAATGTTATGAGAGATGCTTTGCCTGATGATGACAATGGCAGTAGAGTAATTATCACATCGCGTAGCGATATTGTTGTTGCTTCATGTGTAGAAAGCTTGTTTGATCATGTCCACAGGCTAGAGCCTCTTTCAGAAGAAACGTCTTGGGACCTTTTCTGTAGAATAGCCTTCCAATATGACCCCGAACGGCGTTGTCCTCCGGAGTTGGAGAAAATTTCCTTTGAAATTATTAGGATCTGTGAAGGTCTTCCCCTTGCAATTGTAGCCATGGCTGGTTTAATGTTGACGAAGGACAAGGAAGCGTTAGAATGGCAGAAACTACTCGAAAACTTCTATTCTCAGCTTGAGTCCAATCCCCATCTTGGAAATGTTTGTCAAATCCTTGCTCTTAGTTTCGATGATCTGCCTTACCAATTAAAACCATGTTTCTTGTATTTTAGCATCTTTCCGAAAGACGCTTTGATTCCTAATGACAAACTGTTCAAGTTGTGGATTGCTGAAGGTTATATACAAGAAAAGGGTGGGAAGACATTAGAAGAAGTTGCTGAAGAATACATGAATGAGCTCGTTCGCAGAAACCTGGTTCAAGCATGTGAAGGGTTTTATTGTCTAGAGAAATTTTGTCGAGTCCATAGCTTGATGCATGACATTGCCCGTAAAAAGGCCGAAGAATTTAGTTTCTGTCAGTTTCTGGAAGACGTGAACTCCAGTTCTAGAGGAAAAGTTCGTCGACTATTACTTTCTGATATTGTTGTAGAGAATGCTCTGGAGATATCTGAAGACTCTCGGCTTCGTTCTGTTTTTCTGCGCAACATTGCGGCACTTAGCAACTCGTCTTTGGTTACTTTGTTCGGAAAATATAAGCTTTTGACATTGTTGGATTTTGAAAATACGCCACTTGAACGTCTCCCAAATGAAGTGGGGAATTTGATCTATCTGAAGTACTTGAGTTTAAAGAATACACAAGTGAAGAGGCTTCCGAGGTCTGTAGGCAAGCTGTGCAATCTACAGACGTTGGATATTAGGAACACATTATTGATTGAGCTACCAATGGAGATCAATAAGCTTGAAAATCTTCGCCACCTTTTAGCTAGTGGTCATGACAAAAAAGTTAGATTGGATTCAACCCGAGGTGTGAGGATAAAGGAAGGAATTGGTTTCTTAGAGAACTTGCAGACATTAATGACTGTGGAAGCTCATCATAGTGGTATTGTTCCCATAAAAGAGCTACAGAAGTTGAGGCGATTAAGAAGGTTGGGCATTTCAAGTTTGACTCCAGAATACACGAGTGCTCTATGTTCCTGTCTTGAGAAGATGAGCAAACTTGAATCTCTAAGTGTATACTCCATGAATAATTATGAAATTCTGAATTTGCAAACCATTTCATCTCCACCACTTCTTTTAGAACGCCTGATTCTGAAGGGTCGATTACAGACGTTACCTAGTTGGATTTCCAGTCTTCAAAATCTAAGCATGTTGTGCTTAAGTCTCTCAAGATTAATCGATGAGCCGCTAAGATACTTTTGTAGTTTGCCGAATCTGGTGTCACTTTGGCTTTATCAGGCATATGATGGTGACAAACTGCATTTTGAGGAAGGTGCTTTTAAAAAACTCAAGCTGCTTGTTCTCAGAGAATTGCATGGACTAAAGGTGCTGGAAATAGATGAAGGTGCCTTGCCCCTTCTCGAAGAGTTGAGAATTGGTCCTAGCCCGCTTCTAAAGGAGGTGCCCTTTGGAATTCAACACTTGAGAAATCTCAAAGTTCTTGCAAATTACAGCATGCCAAGTGAATTTGTTCTTAGTATGCAACCAGATGGGGGGTCGGATTATAGGAAGGTTGAGCATGTACCTTCTGTTCTTTTCTGGTACAGAGTTCAGGAAAGAAGCTATATTTCGTACAAGCTTGGAGAGCCGGCCTTGATGGAACATTTGCAGGGTTTGGCCACAATTGTAGATGTCTTTCCCCAGTACGACCATCGTTGGAGCTTCTGTTACAGTGATGCTGAAGAAGACGTGGCCTCAGTCTCAACCTCAACTGCAATTGGCCCATGGAATGACTGTCGGATGAGTTTCTCCAGCGATCGGTTTAGTTTCTTCAGTGATGATATTGAGGACTGATTCAACAACTTCAGGTTTGCTCTATGGTTCTATTTAAGAGCGAGGCTTCAGTACATTCATTCGTATTCTATTTATACTTTCAATTTAAAAACCTTGATCATTATGGCAGGTTTAGGTGTCTCCATTGTCACAAGTGTGCGTGGATGCTTATCACATTCTGTGAGACTCTTTTGAAATCAAACTTAATTGATCAATGGAAAGTCATTTTCCGAAATCAATCATCCAGTCAAGTTTGACATTCTAATTACCATTTGAATAAGGTAAAAAGCTTGCTGCTTATTCTTGTTGACAACACTAGTGTGGCATCAGAGGAAATACAAATGTTGATGGGACTTGGACTAATGGAGCATACAATGTTGGCCTAACAAATCTTCTTTTTCATTTATGGTTTCTCTTTGTAACTTGTCTGTAACTTAGGTCCCGAGTGTTGGCGTTGTTAATTTTACGTATGCTTGGTAGAGTTGTCTTGAAATTCTCTGTTACTTTCCAAGTAGTTGACAGCAATTATGGTTGAAACTCTCAATTTATTTTTTAGAAAACTTTTCAGGCTACAAAAATGTGGAAGGGTTGATTGCATATCAGCACTTCTAAATCCTGTCCCTTTGTGTAAATCAATTAATGTTTATAAGACATTGTGAATTTTGCTTTTCATTTTCTAGGAAGAGTACAGAAGCATGTTAAAGATTCCTGTATCCCCATAACTTGTTTTGTGGTTTTGGCTTTCACAGAATTATGTCCTTTTTGTTTATATGTGGCTATTGGCTAGAGATGCAAATATAAACACAATTTCTGCCCAAATAAAATGGTGGAAGATGTCGGAATTTTAAGTAACAGGATCTAGTTAAAACAGGACAAGTCCCACCACAAATAACTAGGCGAAGCTGAACATATTATAGTTATGCGACGCCTAGCAAGGAAAGAAGGTTTTGCATTATTCTATTGGAATATGTCTGTCAATACACTCGGCGAATATATTTTCCTTCTTTTGGAAGAACCAAATTATAAATATACTAAAGGGGAGTGGGGGTTTACTGTTCACGCAGGCACAATTCACTGTTCCTTCTACAGTGAAATGATCGTTTTGCCCTTATTTCCCCATTGTTCTGTTTTTCTGTGTGGGGGTTTTTCTGTTTTTTTCGTGCCTAAAGCGTTTATCTGTTTTGGTATTTAACTTGATTTTACGGTTTTGCCTCTGTGTTTTGTTCTTCTTTTCCACTCCTGTCTTGAGGGTTTTCGGTAATTACCCTTTAGAGGGTTACTTTTCCTCGGTTTCCTTGCAATTGTGGATGCCGTAAATTGTTTTCTTTCTTTCATTTTTCCCTTCTGTCCACCTCCTTCACTCGGTTTCTTTCTCATTGGAGAAACCCTAAATTATTTTGCTTCTTTCATTTGCCCTTTCTCTCCGCCTCCTTCACTTGTTCCATCTTTGTTCCCTCTATTGTTCTTTGGCGAGTGTTTTGGGCTTTTTAACTCATGGATTGATGTTTGCCTCTTTCATTTGCCCTTTTTCTTGGCCTCCTTCATCTACGTTGTGCCTCTGCTTCCTTCACTGTTCTTCGGCCATCTGCTCTTTGCCTCTGTCTCCCTCATTGTTCTTCGGCGAGTATTGTAAGTTTTTTCTCTCATGGGTTCATATTCCTTCCCTCTGTTATATAATTTCACCTGATGTTGTTGAGTTTTGTGGTTTTTTTTTTCTTTGATTTGTTGGAGCATTTTTGGTTTTGGATTTGATTTGATTTCTCTCCGTTTTTTTTTTGGGCATGGTTATTTTGTGGGTTTGGTTTAATTTCCCTCTGTTATTTTTGTGCATGGTTATTTTGTGCTTTGCAATTTCTAGCTAAATGGTGTATTTAGGTTTTGAAAAATTCATCTCTAATGTCTTCTTCTTCTTCCGGGTTGGTCATTTTCTTCAGAGAGTAATTTTTATTTCTCTGTTTTTGTGTTGTCTTTGGCTGATTTGTTGGATGTCCTCGGTCTCTTTGCCTTTTTCACCCCCTTTGTGCTTCCCTTATCTCCTTTCCCTCTTTATTCTCTTGGATATGCTTATGATCTTTCGGCTAATGTCGTGTATCTTTTATTTGTTGTATTGATTTTCTTTCCTTTTCTTATCTGATTTAGGGTGAAATTATGTGATTTTATGATTTCCGTTTCCTGACTTTTTTGATTGTGTTTATTTACTGTTTTAATTTGATTTTTTCCTGTCGTTTTAGTGAATGATGTTTTGATCTATTTATGTTTTGGTGCAGGTGTTTTCAATATTGGTTTGCTGAGATTGCACCTTCAATCTTCCGTTTCCTGTTGTATTCCATGTCATTTTCTATGTTTTTCTCCGTTGTTTGTTTCCGGGCCTAATCTGTTTAAATTTTTCACTGTTTGGCAAAAGTATGTGCAATTTCTGATTGGATAGCACATATGTTTATGAAGGATTTTTTTTTCTTCTTCTTCTTCTTCTGTTTACAGAGGGTTCTTTATGTCGGTGCTTCCATATTGTCTTTGCATGATCTTAATGACAGAGATCGTTAGGTGAATGGTTAGGTGAATGGTTACGTGTTCTCTTTGCCTAATTTTCATTTTTTAGTAAACTGACTTTACCTTCTAACGTGTCCTGTTGTTATAAGTGTACATTTGATCTCCGTTCTCTATCTAATGATCTGTTGTATCCTCAGGTGATCTCCAATATCTCTGGTATTTATTTCTCCTGCCGCGTGGATGAGTTATATTAATGTTGTTGTATAGCTATTAAGTCAATTGTTTTTTTTTTTATTTGTTCTGCCACGTTGATAAGTTATATGAATATTGTTGTACAAGTATTAAATGAATTACTGATTTTTTTCTCTCTTTTTTTTTATTTTTGCGTTTTCTGGTACTTATTTGTCCTGCCATGTGCATAAGTTATATTAATCTTCCTGCATATGTATTAAATGAATTGCTGATTTTTTTTATCTCTCTCTCTCTTTTTTTTCCTTGCTTTTCCTTATTCTCCGTAATACATTAATTTTATTGTTTTGTTAGGAAATTTTAGTTCCTTACGTTTTGTCAACCGACTTTACACTCTTACGTGTCCTGTTGTTACAGGTTGTCTATTGATCTGTTGTTCTCTATTTAAGAATGCTACTGGATATGAATGTAATATGTATATTCTTGTTTCTTTCTCTTTCATTTGGCCTCTTTACTCTCCTATCTCACCTAACATCATTTACTGCTGTATTACACTGTCCATTACTTACCACTTCATCTCATTTACTCCTTTATCTCTATATTAACTCTTTCATCTCCCTATCTTTGACAACTGTTGCTTCCGTCTGGTTGGCTGCATTTGGTTGGCTAATATTTTAGACTTAAAACAGTCTTCATACGGTTTGAGGTAATATTAATAACCTGTATCTACAGTTTTTTAATTTTTGTTATTGACATTGAATGTATTAATTTGCTATGGCAGTATTAATGTTCATTGTTTGCCTTTTCTGTCTGCTTTTTTTTTTTCTCTATGTTTGGTCAATGTATAATAGTCATACATTCATTTTTTTGTTTGCTTCTTAGTCATCTCTCTGTGTGTATATATATACACATCATTTAGTTCTTCATCTCATTTACTCTTTCATTTCTATCTCTTTCACTCCTTTATCCCTGTATCTTTCATTTCTTTTGTTTCTATTGGTTGATTAATATTTTAGACTTAAAATTTTCAATGTAAAAAAGAGAAGTCAATATATGAACATCATATACAAAGCAAATAAAACAAAAAATACAACATAATCAAACGTGAACAACAAAAATCAATAGTACTTTAGCAAAGTCATAGATAGAATATCAATATAAAATGTTTAAAAGTTATGTGTAGAAATTGATAATATTCATCTCTCTGTAATTTTTGTGTTTTCTGGTTTGTAATGAAATAAGGTGTTATGTAACCCCTGTCTAGCTTCATTCCTTCAACGACTTCCAATTCATTGTACAAAGTTCTCCCATCCCGCAACAATTCAATATAGTTTAGATATACAGAAACTTGCTGGAACATAAAAATCAGAACATACCATTCTATTTTTTAGTTGTACGGAGTAAAAAGAACATGCTTGAGCAAAGAAAATCATTACCAAAATTTCATAGGTAATAATACTATGATTATAAGTAATAAAACTGAAAAAGAATTTAAAATAACTCAAATAATTCATAAGATGAAAAGCAATTTACAAAACTTGAATATTGTTCCTTCACAACGAAAGAGATTAGAAATGATCATAAGATTATATTAGGATAATTTTTTTTAATTGGATTCCTGTCCTATTTACTATTTTTGAATTGAATTTTTTGGTACTCTTTTCCTTACTATCCTTATTTATTCCATTTCTTTTCATGCTTTCATTTTTACTGATTCATTAGAAATTTGTTCATAAATATTTCGAAGTTTTTTTTTCTCATCGTCTGCCTTTTGCTTTTCTTTCCCTATTGTCACTGTTTGATGCCATTAAAAAAAAAAAACAACAGCAACAACAATAATCAGAGACTTTTCTTTGTTAGTATTGTTTTATTATTTTTTCTCTGTTGTCTTTCTGTTAATTGATGTAATAGTCTTGGGGAAGGCTATATGTTATGTAGTTAATTCATTTTCTGTTGCATTCAAGCTATAACTTCTGTGCTCTGCTTTTCCTGTTTTCATTGCTTGATGCAATTAAAAAAAAAAAAAAAAAAAAAAAAACGATGACAACAATCAGGTCAAGGACATTGCTCTTTTCTGCCTTTTATTTTTCTTTCCCTATTCTTACCGTTTGATGCAATCAAAAAAAAAAAAAAAAAAAAAAACAAAAAAAACAACAACAACAATCAGAGACATTGCTCTTTGTTAGTGTCCTTCTATTTTTCTCCCTGTTTTGTTTCTTTTAATTAATGTAGTAGTCTTGCAAAAGGTTATATGTTATATACTTAATTAATTTTGTGTTGCACTCCAACCATTATTTTTGTATTTTGCTTTCCCTGTTCTTTTTGTTTAGTCCAATTATAAAAAAAAAAAAAAAAAAAAAAAAAAAAAACAGGATGACAAGAATCAAGTTAGGAATACTACTCTCTCTTAGTATAATTCTATTGTTTGCCCTATTTTCTTTCTTTTAATAGATGTAGTAGTCTTGGAAAAGATTATATGTTATATACTTAATTCATTTTTGTGTTGCATTGAAGCCACAATTTCTGTTATAGAGACAATCTCTTATCTCTTTGTGCAAATATCCTTAGTAAACAACCAGATCCTATTTACTAGACATTGCTAGGAATGTGTCATATTTAAATCATGATTGTTACACGAAAATATTATTATATCTATATCTATTGATTTTTTAAATCTGTTTTCTCCTTTTACTTCTTTACTCATTTATTTACTTGATTATTTGTATTTTCTAGGTTTTACTACTACTCATTGCCCTGTTCTGGTGATTCTCTATTGCTCATTGTTGTTGAGGTTCGGTTCGTTGACATTCCGGACTTAATGCAGGATTTATAGGACTTGAGGTATATCTAACAATTTCTTTCCACATTTCTTTGGTCATTGTTACTTACAGTATAACTCTTAGTACCCTATGATTAATATTAAAATGAGTTGTTTTTAGTCCTACTAATAAATACTGCCAATAGAACAAGATTCTGCTATCCATGTAGAAAAAGAGATATAATTAACTTCCATCAATGCTTAGCATAGGAAAATTTACAATGGAAGGACATATATTAGAAAATGATATATATTTTTTTCTTTTTTTGATATAAAATAACAAAAATTCATTAGTATGTGAACATCAGCTAACAAAATAATTTTCTTTTTTTAATTATCTGCAACCTGATAATACAACACACATAGTAGGAAAACACTCAAGACTTCTTCTATACAACTAAACGAATAAAAAAATTAATTGAATGATTACAAGAAAAGAAAGGAGATCCATAAATGTTGCTCTTTTCTTCTTTTTTTTTTTTTTTTTTCCCTTCTTCAATTTGTAAAAGAATTTAGAAACGTTTTATATTTCTTGGTGTATAATTATCCAGAAAACTGTCTACGTTTCCTTTGAAGAGTTGAAGCTTGGCTAAATACCTCTTCAAGATGATTCAGTTATTATCTACAAAAATATCAAAACTTTTGTCATTCTGTACAAAGGCGCCATTCGAAAGTGTTGAAGAATAGAATTGAAGAAGTTTATTTGAGGGAAAAACAAACGGAAAAAAAAAAAAAAAAGAGTAAATGCTTTATGTATTTTTACCTGAGAATTAGAACCCAAGAAGTGGGTCTTAATGGCCATTTGTATTAAGCAATGGGCAAGATTTTCTTTTATTCTCAGAAGTTATTAGCAAGCTTTTTTTACTTGCTAATAACTACTAAATTTAATATAATGTAAATATGCATATGTGCAGACACACAACAAGCACGTTGGAATTAATATTTAATTCATATGTAATAACGTACTTCCAATATAAATATATATATACATATAAGTAATTAACCAGGTATAATAAATTAATTAAGTCACAGATTTTAACATTTTTTACTACTGATAAATACATTATCTGTGCAAACAACATTCCCTTTATTGTAAAGAAAACCAAGACAATCAAAATTATTAATATAATAATCTAAAGTACCATTAATAAAATTTTGAAAGATTGACAGTAATCACAATCTCATGTTAATAACATGATCAAGCACCAACGCAAAGTTTTGTGCAAATCTTTGTATCCATTTCAATTAATTAATATGAATTTTGATTGCCACTTTCTTAAATTATACAATTTGAATTTTTTCATTTAAATTAAAAAATCTAAACTGATGAACTAACCAAACTTTATGGAATACAAATGCACTTTTACTCAAAGTTTATTCATTTAATTTTATCAAATCTTTAAAAAAAAAAAAGGCCCAAATAATTATAACAATCCATAATTGCAAGACACATGTTAAACCACTAATTTAAAATGAGAATTACAAGTTATGTATGTATAAGAAGAAAAAGTTGAGAAAGCTGAGTTAAGAAATCAAGGGATAATGTTTAATCAGAATGAAAGCTTAACAAAGGAAAAATATACATTTCTAATATAATACTTAATTTACACAAATTCATTAATTATGACATATTTATTAACTTTGAAGGAATTGAAATGGAAAAGAAAACGTATTGGAAATGAAAAAATATATATATTACCAACGAATTTGCTCCTTTTGCTGTATTATTTTTTCCCCTCCGCTTATATAACAATGATGACTACAATTTTTAAATCTTACGTGCTATAAAATTTATTCAAAAATACTCATGAATTTAAATACTAAAACTTTCTATATTTATTTATAATTACTTTTCTCTTTATAACTTAATTATTTTTTTATTATTATCTTACTACTTAATCTATTTTTTTCCCAAACTCTATGCCACTTGCATTACAACTAGATTTAATTTCTTTCTCCACCTATAACTCAAGAAATTAAAAACTATCAGCCACTCATATAGATTCATTTATTTATTTACTATTTATCAATAAATTTATCTTATTTAGTATTAAAATTTGATTAATTTATTTTCCACTAAATAACACTCAATGTTGTAAGCTTATTATTCTCTACCTTTGTAAATATGTTTACATTGTCTATTTATTTGGGAAGGATACAAATATAGATAAGTGTTTATTACCTCATATGTCATTTATTTATCAATTCAATCAATAAATTACTTCTACTTTATTAATTAATTTTGCCTATAATTAGAATTAATCCTATCATAAAATTAGCATTATCAATATTATTATTTTAATACTATTGATATTACTATATTATTCTCCCCTCAATAAATCATAATTAAAATAATAAGATATCACAAATATTATTACAAATTCTATTTTATTAATTCATTTTTGTCCATAATTATTATTGTCATAAAATTAGCATTGTCAATAGTATTATTTTAATATTGTTAATATTACTATATTATTTTTCTCCCAATAAATCATAATTAAAATGATAAAATATCATAAATGTTGTTATAAAAAAATTATTTGCTTAATTTCCTATAACTAATCTTACAATAAAAATATTAATTATATATAAATTATTTACGTAAACATATTTTATTCTCTTTTCTAATCAAACTAACTTTGTATCCTAGAAACAAATGGACAAGAGAAAAACTCAAGAAAAAATAGCACAATCAAACAAACGTATGCACTGTATCATCTCTCAGATGAATCAAAATTATTCCAACATAAGCGAACAACACTAAAATGAAATAAATCAAATGGCTGCACCTTTGCGGGCAAGAGCCTCTCAACTCAATCTTCGGACAACACAACTTACACAGTCTCAAGACGAGATTTTTGAATCATTCATGCCATCAACATCTGAAAATTGCGATAGAGAATGTAATTCTCTCATCCATTCTAACTATTCTTTTTTAAAAATTAGAAAAAAAAAAATTCATACAATGACAATACTAATTTTTTATATATTGTCGTTATTTTCTTTAAACTTTTTTTATAGGTACTGCTAATGTCTACATCGATCTCGGAGACTGTTCCTATATCTGGCAACATTGTAGTGCTCTCTTTTGGCTTAATGAACAAATTAGCAGTAGCACTATTCCTAAATACAATCTTTGCTGCAAAGATGGAAAACTAACCTTGCCCTTAATTAAAAAAACACCTCGAACACTTGATACACTACTTGATTATCATGGAGGATTAATTAGCACACATTTCGGAAGAAACATTCAAACATATAACTCTATGTACGCATTTACATCATTTGGAGTAATATAGACACAAGTACACAAAATCCAAATGGCCCAAATATTTTTAAAATAAGTGGGCAAGTACATCATCTTATAGGGTCTCTACTACCAATAAATAATAATCCTCTAAAATTTGCACAACTCTATATATATGACACACAAAATGAAGTCCGAAACTAGATAGCATCATTCTCATTTGATAGTGAATCCAAAAACATAATACAATTTATAGTTGAAAATCTTATTAGAATGCTTTATAAAACAAATAAATTAGTTAAAATTTTTCGAATGATAAAGGATAGATATCAACAAGATGAGATACCATCTATGAAACTAAGGCTTATGAGCCAAAGAAATACAGATAGTAACCAATATGACTTACCCACATCAAATGATATAGTTGCATTAATAGTTGGAGACATTGGCGAATATGAACAAGGAAGAGACATTATTATCCAAGATAGAACAGATAGTTCGCAAAGAATTACAAAACTACACCCATGTTATATGTCCCTTAAATATCCTTTATTATTTCCATATGGAGAAGATGGTTATACAATAAACTTAAAATATAATATAAATAACTTAAGTAATAGATATATAAGAAAAAGAATCTCTATGCGAGAATTCTATTGCTATCAATTACAAGAACGTAGAATTCAAGGCAATACACTTTTTCAAGGAGGCAGATTATTTCAGCAATATGTAGTTGATGCATATGCTTCTGTAGAAGAAGATTGATTAGATTATATTTGAAAAAATCAAAAAAATTTGCGATCCAAGATTTATCAAGGAATTCAAGACGCTATTACAAGAGGAGATACAAATGCACAAGCAATAGGAAAAAGAATTATCCTTCCTTCAAGCCATATTGGAAGCCCTAGATATATGATTCAAAACTATCAAAATGCAATGGCAATTTGCAGACGCTATGGAAACCCTGATTTATTCATGACATTCACATGTAATCCAAAATGGCCTGAAATTACTAGAGCCCTAGCAAAAATACCTGGACAAAAACCTGAAGATAGACCAGATATTATTGCTAGAATTTTTAAAATGAAATTAGATAATCTTTTATCCATCATTAAAAATAAAAAAATATTTGGAAAAATTATAGCAGGTTAGTTTTCTTCTCCTAAAGTTTTTTTTACTTTCCCTTTTTTACTTTCCCAATAAGAAAAAAAAATAACTTTTTTTTTCCAACACTACAAAAAAAAATTATGATAAAATATTTTTTTGATATTGCAGATTTATATGTTGTTGAGTTTCAAAAACGAGGACTACCACATTCTCATTTCCTCTTCTGGCTCCACCATGATGACAAACTACGTGAGCCATCACAAATAGACAAATTTATTTCTGCAAAAATACCTAATCCTCATAATAATTTACTAGAATATAACATTATAACCGAATTTATGATGCTTGGACCATGTGGCATAGCTAAGACAAATTCTCCATGTATGAAAAATTCAGAATGTTCAAAAAAATTTCCTAAAAAATTTAACAATGAAACAACAATTGACGAAAATGAATTTATTAATTATAAACGAAGAAACACATCCTTTTATGTTGAAAAACAAGGTATTAAATTAGATAATAGATATGTAGTTCCATACAATAAAAATTTATGCCTAAAATTTCATGCTCATATTAACGTAGAAGTTTGTTCACAATCTATGCTTATAAAATATTTATTTAAATATTTAACAAAAGGACCAGATAGAATAAGAGTAGTAATAAAAGATAATATACATACAGAAATAACTGAAGAAACCAATTATCAAGAAATAGATGAAATAAAAAACTATATTAATTGCAGATATATAACACCATATGAAGCAATCTGGAGACTGTTTGAATTTTCAATACATCATAGAAATCCAGTTGTCCAAAGATTATCAATACATTTACCAAAAATGCAAAATGTAACATTCCATTCAAATCAACATCTAAATAACATAATAAGACACTAGGTATTGATAAAACAACTCTCACTGAACGGATGGAAAGAAACAAATATGATATTAACGCAAGAGAATTAACTTACATAGAATTTCCAATTAGATACGTTTGGAATAATAAATATAAATATTGGTCTCCAAGACAAATGGGACATACAATTGGACGAACTTTTCATGTCCATCCAAGCTCTGGAGAATTATATTATCTTAAATTATTATTAAATCATCAAAAAGGCGCAACAAGTTACGAAGCTCTTCAAACAGTTAATGACATAATATATCCAACGAATCAAACAGCATGCTATGCACTAGGCCTATTAGGAGATGATCGAGAATGGGATGAATCTATACAAGAAGCTTCATTTTGGTCAACAGCAATTCAACTACGATAATTATTTATCATAATTTTATTATTTTGCAATGTAAATAACCCAATAAAATTGCTTGAAAAACATTGGAAACTTATGACAGATGATATATTATACAAAATTAAAACTTTATTTAACAACCCAAATTTTCAAGTACTTGAAGCAGAATTATACAATTTTGTACTATATGAACTAGAAAAAATATTAAATTCAAATTCATCAACCTTAACACATTTTAACTTACCTCTTCCAACTAGATCATTAATGGATGATTTAAATAATAAGTTCTTAAGAGAAGAACTTAATTATGATATACATAAATTAAAAGAAGAAAACATTAAATTAGTAAATAATTTAAATAATGAACAACAATTTATTTATCAACAAATTTTACAATCACTCCATGAAAAAAAGAATAATCTCTTTTTCATCTATGGTCATGGCGGAACTGGAAAAACATATTTATAGAATGGAATAATCACAAAAATTAGATCAAATAATGAAATAATTTTAGCTGTCACATCTTCCGGAATAGCATCACTACTACTGCCTAAAGGAAGAACAGTTCATTCTAGATTTCGAATACCATTGTCAATAGCTAAATTTTCTACCTGCCATATTAAAAAAGGAACTCAATTGGCAAAATTAATTGATAAAACATCACTTATATTATGGGATGAAGCACCTATGACTAATAAATATTGCTTTGAAGCATTAGATAAAATACTTCAAGATTTAAGAAATAACTTTGAACAACCATTTGGTGGCATCACAATTGTCTTAGGAGGTGACTTCCGACAAATTTTACTAGTTATTCCTACAGGAACAAAGGAAGATATAATCAATGCAACTATAAATAATTCTTATTTACGGCCATATTTTAAAATTTTAAAATTGACAGAAAACATGAGATTAAAACAATACAATCATACAGAACACGAAAAAAATGAAATTGTAACATTTTCGAAATGGATATTAAACGTTGGAGATGGTATTGCTGAAGGAATAAAAGATTTAGAAAATGAAGACGCTACATGGGTAAAAATACCAAAAAAATACATACTACATTATGATTCAAATCCAATTGAAAAATTTTCAACTTTAATATATAATAATTTAAATATTTACTTTAGCAATATTGAATACTTAAAAGAACGAGCAATAATAACACCAAAAAATAAAACAGCCGATGAAATTAATAATTACATATTATCCTTAATTCCTGAACAAGAAAAATGTTATTATAGTTATGACACTATTGCATCCTCATCCGAAAACATAGATGAACGTAATCTTTTATATCCTCAAGAATTTTTGCACACTCTTAATTTTAATGGAATACCACCACATGAATTAAAGCTCAAATTAGGAATACCTATAATGTTATTACGAAATCTAAATCAATCAAGTGGATTATGCAATGGAACAAGACTTATTATTACCCAATTAACAAATAAAATTATAGAAGGACAAATCATAAACTCAAGCACCGTTAATGAAAAAGTCTATATCCCAAGAATAGAAATGATTGTACATGAATCTAAATGGCCATTGACACTAAAAAGACGACAATTTCCTATTAAAATTTGCTATGCAATGACAATAAATAAAAGTCAAGGATAATCTTTGAATAAAATAGGATTATATCTAGATAGCGAAATTTTTACCCATGGACAACTATATGTTGCTTTATCAAGAGCTACAACTCCAAAGGGATTGCATATACTAATTCATGATTCAATTAATAAATATACAAATTATATAAAAAAATATTGTTTACAAAGAAATTCTACATAGTATCAAATAAAAAAATAAAACACCATATAAAAATATAAATATTATAATAAATTAAATATTAGATTCATAATCTTTTTTCTTATAATCAAAGTTATTTATCATTAATCTATCAAAAACATATCAACTAAACCTTCCTATTTTTATACACTAAAACGATTATCTTCTTTTATCAGCAGTTAGCCAAAATGACGACATTAATTCGAGCCCTAAAACCAAATGAAGTTTATGAAACTATCAGGGCTAGAATATGCAGACTATGGACAAATAATGATCTGAACACTGGACGTCGGATCAGCCTTGACTGTGTTTTAGTCGACGAAGAGGTAATATTTTTTTACCAAATACAATATTTTGTTATTTTCATTTAATAACAAATATTATAAATCAAATAACAATACTACCATTTATATTTACAACATGAAGCAATTCAAGGATCAATTTGGGCACGAGATTCAGATACTATCTACCAAAAAATTCAATTAGGCAATATATATGATATCAGCAACTTCTTCGTCACAGAGAACAAATCAACATACAAAGTTGTCTCACACATTGCAATGCTACAATTTGCCCACGCAACAGTGTTTGCTCCAGTCACAGAAGGGGCACCACCTATTCCATTTCATAGATTTTACTTTATTGAATTCGATCAGCTCCTGCACAAAATTCAGTCAACTGAAATCCTAAGTTGTAAGATAAAATTACTTTCTCCAAAAAAAAAAAAAAAAAATTACATCATCAATGTTTTAATTAATGCGTTTAACATTTACTATTTATTTTTCAACAGATGTTATTGGTGTCGTTACAAGAGTGCGAACAATTGAACAAAAAAATATCAGCAGCAGACAAACATCTCGACGGACTATAATGATACAAAATATAAGGTAAATTAACTTTTCACAATCATTACCACAATCATATAAAAAAATTTATATTTAATAAAAGTATAAAACTTTTACATCATTTAAAACTCTTTATTCTAACTTTTTTATTTTACCACTTTTTTTCTCACAAAAACGAACAGCTTCAAATCACATTATGGGGACATAAAGCAAATCAATTTGATGAAAATGTCATTAGATCAATGAAAGGACCAGTAGTTGCAGTTTTTGCAGCAATGTTAGTGAAACAATATCTAGATATTTTTTTAACAACTTATAAAAATAATAACATATAAGATAAACTATTTACATCTAATAAATTGAAATATTAACCACTTTATTGTTTATCTTTAAGGCAACGCATATGTATCAAGTACTGCTGCAACAATCTTCTATCTTGATCCAGAGATATCAGAAACACAAACATTAAAAACAAGGTAAGAATCAAATCCCTAAACTTTAAAAACAACAAATTTTATAGAAATTTTTTCATAATAATAATTAATTACATATATATATATATATAGGTTCTCTCAGCAACCTCAAGAAATTGAGTTCTCAACAGCACCAACAATACCAACACAATCTATTGAAGAGCAAAAAACACTGAATAGGAGAACAATTGATGAACTAAAGACATTGGATCAAGAAAATAACCAAGTTAGTATCATAATATTCTATCTATTTCTTTTCCTTTAATTACATTATTTAATCTAAAAATCTTTCCATATGTATATAGGATTTAATGTAAAAATCTTTCTGCATGTATATAGGGAACTAAATTCACAGTAAAAGCTACTATAACTACATTCTCATCAAATCAAGGTTGGTATTATAACTCCTGCCCTAGATGCTATCGACAACTCAGACAGGCAGGAACCAATTGGTGGTGCGATAGCCATGGACACATAAAGATAACACCATCCCCATGGTAATTAAAACTATAAATAAACTATAACTAAAATTTATTTACTTTGACTAGCAAAAATAAATACTTTATAACCTAAATTATCTATTATCGTATAAATTGCAGGTATAAACTAAGTGCATCTATTGAAAATCATACTGGAAACATGGATATCACCATATTTGGCAGAGTAGCACAGGCTTTGAAAAAAAAAAAAAAAAAAAAAAAAAAAAAAAAAAAACCTGCTCAACATTAACAATTGACGAAGGATTTACAGATCTATTCATAATCCCACCAGTCATCAACCAATTAAGAGGTGAAACAAAGATCTTCCAAATATATTTTCAAAGAAAAGGACCTCAAATTGCCACAATTGTCTCAAAAATATTTGAAGAAACTGAGTTGATAACAGCACCACCACAAATATCAGAACCTGCAATATCAACAAGGTAAAACATATTTACTCAGCTTTATTAATTATATATAAACAAACATATTTCTTACTTTAAATACATATTCAAACAACATTTTACAGGCATAGCCCCCGCTCAACTACGACAACATCAATAGATCCGCATACACCAGACCCAAAAAAAATCAACCACCAGGTAATACATATCTACCATTTTACATTATTTATAAATTAAAAACAATACTTATAATTTTAAATACATAATTTATTAACTTTATATTATTCCATCTCCAAAGGCAAAGAAATAGAACAACCAAAAAAACATCCATGGACCAGGTAATATAACTACTTCTAAATCTTACTATTTTCAATTTTTTCAATTACTAATACTAACATCTTTTAAAATTTATATTTTGCAGCTGAAAAAAAAAAAAACAACGGAGCCACAACAGCAAAAAAAAAAAAAGAATTATATATATATTGTAAATAACTTTATATAACAATATGTTATATATATATATATATATATTGTGTTTACATATGTATATGTAAATAACTTTATATAACAATCTCTTATGTATATACTCATATATAAATATATATATATAAATAATCTATTTCTATTGTATACAAATTACTAATTTCTTCTAACATATAAAATTATCATCTACTGCAATGCGCGCAAACACGCGCGTCCATGAGTAGTGTTTAGCTATAACTAAGATGTAATTACATTGATTATAAGCTTAACCTCTCATATTAATCACCGTCATTGGGTTACGAAATTAGTGCCTCAGAAGAAATGACAAAGGCTATCTGCTAGTAATAAGGTCGTAGCCGAAATTCAGTAACACGGTAGGCTGCCTACTTTGTGACGAGAGGCGTTATTCCCGGTGACATGACTGAAGTCAGACTACTACTACTAATGCTTAAGTTGGGTTAGTGACGGTAATCTAATTGGTGACGATTATTGTTATTACATGGGTATGATGGGAATGACAATCTTTGTTTGCATTGGCATTGAGTGCCAAAAAAGAAAAAAAAAGTTTGTGATTAGAAAGTCAATAATTGGATCTCAAAGTTGCAAAAGGAAAAGGGTTAATCATTTATATAACACAACACGATAAAGTATTTCATGGATACAACTGTTTTTGATTAATTTCTAGTGCCACTGACTAACAGTTATTATGAAGTTAATTACTATAGTCACTGAAATAATTAGGTTACTGAGAAAAAAAATTCAAAACTAAGGATATTCATGATGTACTTTATTTTTTGGATTATAATTACAAAAAATCCCCTCGAACTATGACCTTTGTAACACTTTGTCCCCCAAAATTTCATTTGTAACATCTATTATTCCTGATCTTTACTCTGTTAACAAATTTGTCCTTTCTGTTACTTTGAGTGATGGAAATAACACGTGTTATTTCTTTAGTTATTGTTAATGAGATAATGAATACGCAATTACACTTTTGCCCCCATAATCAAATGAATTTGTGATTCCCGTTTTCGTTTTAATTCCATTAGGTTCCTCTTTCATTTTTGCATTGTTTTGAAGGTTTCCACTTTCCATCCATGGATGTTGTCACGCCCCGAAATAAGGGTTGGTGATGTGGAGGCACGTTTAGAAGTTAAACCTAATTAAGGGAGTAATTAAGCATTTGAAAATATGAAAATCAATTTTAAAACTAAAACATTAAAGAAATTTCCAAACAAGCCGCACATTTTAATGAAATTGGATTTTAAAAAAAGTGAAGGGGACTTTCATAATTTTCTAATAAAACAAGTTTAAATCTGAGCATCTGGCATCATTTAGGGTTTCCCCATAGGATATTTAATATTGTACATACATGAATAAATAAAAAAAACAATTACAGATATTAGCCACAGTTTAGAAGTGTTTAAGGTTTACAATCCGAGAATATACAATCCTTACATTATAACAAGTTAGAGTTGTTTACAATGTCTTCACTTGAACCTCTTAATCAAAGATTTATGGCGGTAGGAACTTACTCAACTACTCAGCATTGCTCCTAGTATCGCCTGGGAGGGGTTAAATATATTGAAACAGAGGAAAAAATGAGCGGAATGCCCAGTAGGATACATTTTAGAAAGCTTTATAAATAAATAGAAATGCATAGTCTTAACACATTAGCCGAAACCAAACATCTTTTTTCTGAAAGAAAAATATAAACTTAAATTACATATTACAGGCATCAGCAAGTAATTTATAACTATGATAAATTACTTACACAACCACAAGCACAAGCCTTATCACCACCGTGGTGGCTTGGTATGGGTTTCGGGTCCTACCCCCAAGGATACGATCTTCATATCCTGTCTAGGCCATCAACAAGCTTTCCAGTTCACAAAATATCTTATCTTAAGAAAAATACCTATTGAATCTTCAAATCATTTCATTATGAGTTCAATAGCAATAATCATACTATTGTCTTAAATCACTTTTCTTTATCAAACATGTTTTACGTTTAAAAATATTTGCATAGGCTAGAACACTTTAAAACAAGGTAATAAAGAAATGGACAAGAATAACTTACCTTTCCGATAGAGTTCTACAGCTAATTTCTTGCTGGCTTAACCCAGATTCCTTCAAAGCTTAGCACTTGCCTTTCTGCTAATCCCGCTATCAAAATAATGTTCTCGGATTCAAACTTCATCATCAAAACTAGTCAAACATAATCATGTATAATTGTATCATATTAGTGTGCATTTACTTAAATCCAAAGTCCACAAACAATTTCATACTTCAAATCATTGTTCTTTGAGAATTGGAACCAACACAAGAAAATAGGATAGAACAAGGATTAATGTGATTAATCCACTCACTTGAGTTCCCAAATGAAGCTAATTTGGGTTCTCCATTGAAATTTGAGGTCAAAACGAGGTTTTAAGGCATTTTTGGGTCAGAACATGTGCACACCGGTTGACCGGCGACAGAGAGGTTTATCTCTACCGGTCGGCCAATGGAGAAGAGACCGGTCGACCACCCCAGTCGACCGGTGGAAGCAGTACAAGTCGGCCAAAATGGCCAATCCATGGAGAACGAGGCCAAATCCTGCAATTTCGAGTTTAATTCTGATATATTTTCATGGAAAATCACTAGATCCAGGTTCCAAACACTCACTCAAACTCAAAGAATCAAAAACCCCCCAAATTCCATCATGATTTCAACCAAAATCCATCAAAATCAAACTTAAACTGAAAGTAAGTTTCACCAGTGGAAAAATCCAAGATTCAAGAGGAGATTTTCATAAATCTTACCACAAATCCTTCCGTTGATGTTAAAAACTTCTTAAGGTTCCCCTTTGGTTCAATTCTTAGTCAAAACTCCCTTAGAGACAAATTTGAGAGAGAAGAGAAAGAGTGAGATGAGAGAGAGTGAGAGGTCTGAGAGAGAGAGAGAGTGTGATGAGGGCGAGAGTGAGAAAAGAGAAAGAGTAAGCTGAGAGAGAAAACGGGGGGGGGGGCTAGGGGGGAAATAAGAAATAAAGGAAAAATGAAAGGATAAACATTAAAAGATATTTAGAAGAATGGATCAGAAAATGTGTCTCCACACACTTGAAAATATTTAATGAACATAATTAATTGAATGTGGATATTAGAAAATATTTAACGAACATAATTAATTAAGTAAATTAAATTATACACACTAATAAATCACAATTAACATAATTAATCCTGTTTAATTCTTTGAGGTGTTATAGATGCCGGTTGTGTTGGCTATTGGATTGTGTAGCGTTAGTGGTGGGTACCTCAAAAAATTAACCTCAAAACAACTCACAAACTCTAAGCTTTTTCACCACTAGACGTAGAGCTACTTGTGGAGAGCAAGAATATTTTATCATTTTTCAACCAAAGTTGAGATGGAGTAAGAGATTTAGGGTCCGTTCACTTCGCTGATTCGAGTTTTTAATTCGAGTTGAGATTTGATTTTATGTGAGAGCTTTTTACTGTAGCAAAAAAGTTAGATGTGATTGTTTGTGAGAGCTTTTTAATGTAGCAAAACTCGAATTCTAAACTCGAATAAGCGAAGTGAACGGAGCCTTAGAATACAAATCAGATTTGTTCTCCATTTATAATTTTGTTGGATGTTCTTCCTGTAATTTCTGAAATTGTAATGAATATTTTAAGAAAATATGTTCTATTTTTATAAGTTCCATAGCTTATACAATCTTGCTCAGTTGTAAAATACTAGTGGAATTAAATTGGGGTTTTTGTTTCTATGCATGTTGGAAAAATTTGTGAGAGACATAATTTTGAAGAGTTTTTGGGGATTTTTATTGAAATATTTTAATTCCGAACCAAAATTTGAGGTTGAACCTCTATTTTAAGCTTTTATGCTGAAAATCTTTCTTTAGTGACCTTGACTGATGATGTTGATTGGGTTGAAAGGGTCGCTATCCTACATTTCTTGATGAGGTTTAGTTCTTGATAAACCTTAAAAAATACTTTGAAGAGTCACCTGAGAATTTGGGTATTTAAATGTAACGACCGGAAAAATTTCAGGTCTAATCTGAACAGTCCGGCATTTGATCATAATTTTTTTTAGAACAGAAAGTAGTAGAATTTTCAGTTTGATCAAGGAAATCTTATGTATAAGATAAAATCTCCCGAAAAGTGTAAATTTATAATACGAATATTTTATAAAGAAAATTCATAAATATCAGTTATGAATAGTGAAATATCAGTTAAATGTTAAAAAATTTAGCGGATATATTTTAGTTATGAAAAAACTGAAATATTTGGTTTGTGACCAAATGACCAGTTAGAAAAAGAGTAGAAATATTAGAAGTAGGGAAAATAACAAAAGTTCCTAAAATAGAATTTTGTCATGTCAGTTAAAGCGGGAAACTGCTCAAAAAATGAGTACCGCGAGGGTCGTTATCCTACATTTCTTGATGAGGTTTAGTTCTTGATCAACCTTAAAAAATACTTTGAAGAGTCACTTGAGAATTTGGGTATTTAAATGTAATGACCGGAAAAATTTCAGGTCTAATCCGGACAGTCCGACATTTGATCATAATTTTTTTTAGAACAGAAAGTAGTAGAATTTTCAGCTTGATCAAGGAAATCTTATGTACGAGATAAAATCTCCCGAAAAGTGTAAACTTATAATACGAATATTTTTATAAAGAAAATTCATAAATATCAGTTAAATGTTAAAAATTTTAGCAGATATATTTTAGTTATGAAAAAACTGAAATATTTGGTTTGTGATCAAATGACCAGTTAGAAAAAGAGTAGAAATATTAGAAGTAAGGAAAATAACAAAAGTTCCTAAAATAGAATTTTGTCATGTCAGTTAAAGCGGGAAACTGCTCAAAAAATGAGTACCGCGAGGGTACGCTTTTTGGACAATTCTGACTCAATTAAAAGATAATTTCAAAAAAAGAAATTGACTAATGAGATACCCAAGAGAATTGGGTTGGACATGAGAAGTTTGACCCAGGGTGCTCGACAGTCTAGAAAAGCAATATAGAACCTGTACTGGTTGTGGAATTATCAGTACGGAAAGAGACTAGTTTTGAGAAACGGAAAGTTTGGTCTCGACAAGAAAAATGTGGGAAATGTAGAACCACTCAAGTTAAGTGCTACACTTAAGTAGAATTAGTAAAATCAAATTAAGGGAATTAAAGTAATTTCCTTAATTTAGAAAGTAATGTGAGATATTATTAGAAATATTATTAAAATACTCATTTATGTCTTAAAACGTGAAGAAAGAGAATTAGAAACATTTTTCTTCTATTTTGCAAAGTGAGGCCGACCAAGAGGAAAAAGGGAGAGAAAAGAAAGAAAACCAAGGGAAATCTAAGGGAATCAACCGATTTTACCAGAATTTCTTCCGTTTAGCCCAGTAGAAACACAACCCAAGGCATTCTAGCAGAGAATCTCAACTTCTCAAGGTAAGAATTCGGATTTTTCATGAGGAATTTCATGTTTTCGTTTTTGGATGAATAGTAACTCATCTCAGAAAAAAAACCGTAAAACTAAAAAATGAAACTGAGGTTTTGTCGGGGACTGTGTTAGGAGTTCAATGTGTGATTTTTGAATCAATTGAACAAAATTTTTTTGGATTTACTGTAAGAAATCTGAAAATGTGTTTTGTTCAATTTTATATTGGAATCTGTGTTCAGGAATGTGAATCTTGACTCCAGGCATCGAAATCAGAATTTAATCGAGTTATTGAAAACTCGAGAAACGAGAAAAATGAGGTGAAACTCTATCGAAATTTAGTTTGAGTAATTTGAACAAAAGTTGGATATCAAGAGAAATATGAGATTAAAGTGTGAAAAGAAAGATGTTTCGATAATCGGTGATGGTTAGAAACTAAACACAACGAGAATTCACAGTTTTTTACTGAAATTGAAAATTAGGCCCATGACTGAATAACTTGCATTGTGTTAGTGCAAATTCTTGAGATAGGAAATAGTTTGAGGTTGAATACCAAACATAAGGATTGTAGACCTTTCCGAAGTAAATTTCAATGTAATTATTAATCTTTGATTCTGAATCTAACGATCGAAAAATTTATGCAATAGGGCCGATTAACGGTTGAAGTCGGAAAGTGTCAAGGGAGACAAAGGACGCATTGTTAGCGAAACTTCTGTAAGTACAATAGTTTCTCTATGGCTATATCACGAACAAGCTTACTTTTCTATGTTGCACAAAAATTGTGCATATAGTAGAATTTTGAATGTTAGATACTATGTTTGGTATGTATCTACAAGACTTATGTAATCGTAGAACTTTATTCTGCAAAAAGTATGTATTGATTTTAAGTCGAGATCAAACTAAGAAAAATGAAATGTTAAACTTTAATGAAAAGTTAATCTCATGATAAAATGCTCAATAATGCACAAATTCATAAGTTTTAACTAAAATTACCGTTTCAATGAGAAAATTGATAAATGATAAGAGACTAAACGTCCTGTTTGTACTAGCCTTTGACGGAAGGTTATTATGAGACTATGAAAGATATGAAACCGTGACTGAGTTGGATTGGTTAGCTACCCCACTCCTTGCTGTTTATGCGCGCTGTGATACAATAGGACAGGGCCCATAAGAAGTAAAAGACAAGAAATTAAAAAACAGAAACCATTCCATATAAGGTACGGTATCTGTAAAGATGAATGAAAAGAATGAGAAACACAAAATGAAAGTCGTTTAGAATGTGAAAACACAATGTGAATGACTAAAATGAGACGAAAGCAAAACAAAGAATGTAATTGAAGAAGAAGAACCTAAGCCATACATGTTTTAGTAGTACGGAATGTATTATGATATATGACATGAATGCATATATGGGTATGCATAATTATTGCATCTGTTATGACCTATTGATACTTGCTGAGCGAAAGCTCATTAAGTTTGTTCGTGTTTATAGGAAGCCCGGGTAAGGCACCGGCTCCCTGAACTTGTTGCTGGGCATGCAAAGAGGATGTAGTAGTGAAATGTGGGCAAGTGGGTTGTGGATGTATCACGTGTTTTGAAAACACTGCTAAACTTTATGTGTAAAATAAGATAGTGTTTATATGAATATAAATGACTAATGTAAGAGAATGTTGTTCAAATGCTACAACATTTAGACATATGAATGATAGGAAACACAATGCTAGCTAAATGCTACAACATTTTAAAAATGGTTGAGAACAGAATGCTGTCAGAATGCTACAACATTTTTCAATTGGTAAAAAGCAGAATGCTAGCTAAATGCTATAGCATTATAACATACATGGTAAAAAAAAAAAGATGGCCTGAATTTTTAAGAGGTTATAACTAGTAAGTGTTAGAGGTTAAGTAATGCTAAGTATGAGTATAGGGTGATGATCAAAAGTTAGGGTCGTCACAGTTGGTATCAGAGCGACGGTTCTACCACCCACCCACATTCTTCTAAGCATATGACTCTACATTGCCCAAGTAAGTTATTAGTTCTTTTGAATTTATAATTCAGTGTGTGAGTTTTGTCCTTGTAGGATATACGATATGGTTCGAACAAGACGAACTCGAACGGTACCACGGAGGTTGCATAGAAGAAGTATCCGAGGTTGAGAAAGGGGAAGACGTCCTCATAGGCTACCTTTGATACAAGAAGTGGAACCTGTTCCTTTAGAGGTACCTTTACAACCTGTATAACCTAATAGAGTAGCTGAGCCACCTCCGATTGATAGGGAAGTGCAAGTAGCTATGATTAGAGACCAAGTAGGATCTAAGGTTGCCGCAAGAGCTGCTTTTGTACTTCATCAGTGTAATCAACCTATGTATGATGGTCAGGCTCACCAAACTAAATATTTCAGTTTTTTCATAACTAAAATATATCCACTAAAATTTCTAACTTTTAAGTGATATTTCACTATTCATAATTGATATTTACGAATTTTCTTTATAAAAATATTTGTATTATAACTTTACACTTTTTGGGAGATTTTACCCCATACATAAAGTATCTACATAACATTTCCTTGATCAAGTTGAAAATTCTACTACTTTCTATTCCGGAAGAAATTATGGTCAAATGTCGGACTGTCCGGATTAGACCTAAAATTTTTCTGGTCATTGCATTAAACTCAAAGCTTCGTCAAATTTTTTCAATTTTTCAAGATTAATCTAACCCTAAAAAACCCTCAAATTAATGGCTTTAATTTTTTTTTTACTTTTAGGTTTATCAATCCTTTATGATGGTAATCTAGACAAAAACAAGGCATTTCACCATAATACCCTTCGTTTTTGTGTCACGTGCCACTCATATGGTTATTTCTGTTACTCAAAGTAACATAAGAGGTAAATTTGTTAATGGAGTAAAGATCAAGAAGAACGGATGTTACAAATGAAAGTTCATGGGGTAAAGTGTTACAAGGGTCATAGTTTGGGGGAAATTTTTATAATTAAGACTTATTTTTTTAGTCCTCTATAAAAAAATAACCTATTAAAAAAGTATCACAACAATTATCATAAATCTTTAACAACAAAAAAAAGATCATTTGAGGAAACTATCTTAAGGAAACTACAAAATAATTAAAAAAAAAAAAAAAGTGAAAGCCGAGGGAATATGAACATATAATATTTAAAGTTAAGTTGGCGATGCGTAGCAAGCAGAGAATGCCATTTTACAAAACATTAAACCCTCAAAAAATTCACAACATAAAAAAATAAAAACAAAACATTTAAAATAATAAAAAAAAGAATGAAGATAAAAAAAAATGAAGAACAAAAAAAGGAAAAAAAAATGGGAGAGAGAGAAAGGTTAACATATGACAACCTTCGAGAGAAAGAGTTTGACTCTTTTAATAGTTGTTAGATATGGTAGATGGTAGATTGATACAGATTTATGTGCATATACATAAAAAATTTAAAAAAAAAAAACAAATAGAAACAAGCTAAGAACAAATATTAAAAAAAAAGTAAAAAACAACAAAAGAATAAAGATAAGAGAGATTGATACATGGCCAAAGGATCATTGTACAAAAGAAGAGAGCTTTAACTTTTTTAATATATGTTAGAATTAGACAAAGATAACTGTTGATTTAATAGGAATTACTCAAAACATAATTAAGTAGGAACACATTTGAAGAATTTATTTTAATAATTGACAAGAAAGAAAAAATAGAAACACATGTAAAAGAAATTACTTTCACAAGAGTAAAATGAGAAAAAATATATTTTTAAAAAACACATGTAAAAAATTAACCCGTCAGAAATTACTTTCATAAGAATAAAGTGATAAAAACATTATTTGTAAAAAGACATAAAAAATTAAATTGTAAGAAAACATTCAAGAAAAAGAAAAAGTTTAAAAAATAAAAAATAAGGAGAGAATCTCTAATAGTCTCAGTTTTTGATTGTTTATCTGGTCATAGTCACATTTGACTAAAAAAAGTACGCAGGAAAGAAAAATTTTGATACAGATCTGACAGTTAAATAATAAGAGACTACCGGGAGTTTATTTTACAGAGACTACCAGCAAAACTCCCTAAAGAATGATAAAGATAGAAAAGGAAAGAAGGGAAAAATATGAAAAAAGAGGAAGGAGAAGGAGTTGTTATGTGACAGTCCTAGAGAATAGTACTATTGAAAAGAGCTTATTCTTCCTTTATGTATTCTGAGATTAGATTTTTTTTTTTTTTTATAGAAAAAGCATGTTGTAAAACAGTTAAATGCAACACTTGAAAAAAAAAAAAAAAAAAAAAAAAAACCAAAAAGCTAAAAGTAAAAGAAATAAAAAGCAAAAACAAAATAAAAATAAAAGGAGTAAAAGTTAAAAAAAAAAAAATGTAATAAACAAATGTTGTGTTATTTTCAGTTATTTATGTAATAATAAATTTACCAAGGAGGGTCGCAAGAAGGAAAAACATTCATCGTCTCTTTTAGGTATGTTAGGGTTTAGATATTAGATATTAAAGATAGAGATTCAAAATTAGAGATTAGAGATTAGAGATAGAGATTCAATGTAGGAAAAAGAATTAAATTATAGAGGAACTTCTTAAGAAAATAATAAAATTAAATAAAAAAATTATTTTGAAACAAATAAATTAAGGAAAAAAGTATTTAAGAAATGACCAAAAAGAAAATTAACAAATAAGATTTATAAAGAAATGGTTAAAAAAAACTAAAAAAAAGAGAAAGTTAAATTTTTTCTTCTTTCTCCCATGCTGTTAGACGAAAGAATTTTAACTCAATGTATATTATTATTATAGACTTACTATAAATTTTGGAGTCAACAAAATATTTCTATTTAGATTCATTTTCTGATTTAAATTATAATTTATAATTTATTATATTATTTTTTATAAAATATATATATAAATTAAAAATAATTTTAATCACGTAATTTTAATTCATACACTAAACGATCAAGACGCTGAAAAAATCCAATTTGTGCCCATCAAACAATCCTGTACAAGTAAAACACTTGTACACTTGTACACTTGTAAAAGTATATTAAACGTTATAAACAGGGGAGAAAAAACAATAAGAAAGATTCTCTTAATGTACATCGTAGACCGTGATTAATCTCCGTGAAAGACTGTTGACTGTTCTAGCTAGTACTTTTTTTTTTTTTTTTTTTTTGGCTCAGATTGTAGCTAGTACTTAAAAAGATTTTAGAGAGAAACGAACACCATTATTGCGGCATTGTTAGAGGAAAGGGAGCAGATCATGTGCACGTCCTTGCCATACTCACTAGTACTGAGAGCCATATTAATTAATTTTAAACATCGTCTGCGCGTATAGTTTAGTTTGATTAATTAATTCCTTTCCGCGAAGAACGGAAAAAACAAATGAGCAATTATACGGACAAAATTGACATTGGTTTTTGTGGTCGTTAGAATAGTTTAACGGTTATTTTACACATATTTAGAGTTTGTTTAGTGAAGAGTTAGAATTTTCTTTCCTTACTCACATATTTAGAGTTTGTTTAATTCACTGATTTGAGTTTTTAATTTAAGTTAAGATGTAATTTTATGTGAAAGTTTTTTACTAAAATAAAAAAATTAAATATGATTATTTCTCAGACTTTTTTACTGTAATAAAACTCAAATAGCTTTGATTGTTTGTTAAAGTAATTCTACTTAGTTATTTTCTCATTTTCTAGTTTATTTTTTTTTTCCACTGATGTATATATGCTCTTTCAAAAAGTAAAGAGTATACAATAATTTATTGGGGGAGAATGTCAAAATTATGCATCACAATCTTTTTATAAATGTAAATTAAGCATATTAACAAAGTAATCAATTAGTGATATGTCTGTAACATTTTATTTCTTTTGTTTTCGTTTGTCATTCTATTTGAGATTATACTTGTTATAATTGCTATATTTGATTTGTGATTATACTTGTTATAATTGCCATATTTGACAGTGCATACCTTTAGCATGAATATTTTTAACAATCACTTGTACAAGCGAATAGAGATTAAGTGGATGTTGGTTCATGAATTTAGAATTATGATTTAAAACTATTCTCAGTTTAAGTACGTTTTTTGTAAGAAAAAATATTGTAACGAGCAACAAATCATAATTCGAATCATGACACGAATCTACCAACCAAACGTCGATTAAGTATCAGTGTTGTTGGGATTTGTTAAAACTATCTTCAAAAGTTTTTCTACTTTTTATCTTGCTGATAAAAAAAATTGAACGAACAAAATAGTGAATGAATGACAATTTACTTGTGTATATTGAAAACGACATATTTAATGGCCTGATGACAAAATTTTAGGTATGAAAACATGTTAGGGACAATCGCATTAGTAATTATTTATTTTGTCTAAGTATTTGTTGTAGTTATTAGCCCTTTTAATCAAAATTTTTATTAGTTTCGCCACTGCCCCCATCCCAAAGTTTAAAAAAAGAAAATTATAATAATAATAACGTTGATTTTTTTTTTTTTTTTTTTTTGGCTTTTCCTAAAAAATAGAAACGTTGTGCTCTAGTACTTCGTAAATTTATCGCAAGTGATAAGGTGAAACGATTGTATAAAGTGGGATTTTAATTTTTATAATATTGAACATATGAACCACAATTAGAAGGATAATAGAATTTTTTTTTGTAGAAAAAGTTATTCATAAAAAGTGCAATTATAAAATTTAGAGATTTTTTTTTTTTGGCGCAAGGCATTTGATTTTTGAGTGTGTTTGGTCGGAGAGAGATGGGAAAGAGCTCTAATTCATTGTTTGGTTGGTAGATTAAGAGTGAAATTACATCCACGCACCTAATTTCCTCTTTGGTCAATGTACTCTCTCCAACCAAATAATGGATTAGATATCTCTCTACATCTCTCTCCTTTCATCTCCCTCCTCCAACCAAACACACTCTTAAGATGTGTTCCGTAGAAGGGACGAAAGAAATAAAGGATGAATAAAGGGCAGTATCAAGAAAATAATGGATTAAAGTTTTTTTTTAAAGTTGTTTGATATAATAGAAAATAAATAATATGTTTATCCTCTTATTTGTTTGGGTTTGGAAAGAAATAGAAAGTTAAAGATTAACTTTAACTGTAGTAGAAAAAGTTATATATGATATTTTTTAAGTGTTTTTAATTGTAAAAATTTAAAATTAAAAGGCCTTGTGTTTGCGAATTTGAGTTTTCAATTCGAGTTCAGATTTGATATTTTTTAAGAGTTTTTAATTATAAGAGAAAAAATTAAATATGACATTTTGAGACTTTTTAATTATAAAAATGTAAATTTAAAATCTTAAATTGATAAAATAAATTATACCTAAAATTGTGAAGGAATGATGCAATCCTTCTTCAATTAAACACACCCTTTGCACCACTGTTGTGCTGATCGTGACTGATAGGTCTGCCAGATAGCATCATTTTTAATACATTTTATATGACATTTGGTTCATGAATTAGAAACATGTGATTAAAATTATTTTTGATATACGTATATTTTTTAAGAGAGAAAATACTGTAGCGAATCACAAATCATGATTTGAATCAGGAAAAAATCTTTAATTGTAATTCTTGTCCCTTTCTGCACTATTTTTTCTTCTTTTTTATTTATTTATTTTTTTTTTTTTTTTGTCTTTCAGTGCTGAACCCTTTTTTGTTTTTTTGTCTTTCAGTACTCAACCATGTTTTTTATTACCTCCTGGATAAGGCGCGAGCCGCAGACGAAGACTATCTGCTGTTATATCATTTGTACGTTCCTTTTCAATGTCACTAATCTTAAAAAATGATTTTTGAGAGTGAGAACGATTTGAATACGCAGGATGATCACATGCATTCAATGCAACTCACAAAATGTTCTTTTTTGTCATATTGTTATTTGTGAAATTTCGTTTTATTTTATGTTATCTCTTGATCACAGCAAAAACATCATGTAGCATGTTGTAATTGAAAATAATATGGGTAGCTACGCATACCTACGCTCGCCATGTGATGCTACAAAAAAAAAAAAAAAAAAAAAAAAAAAAAAAAAAAAAACCCAAGAAGATAAAAAGTATTATGTATGTCACTCCCATAAAAAAATAAATAATTGTTGTTTAATTATTTTTTAAAAAATAAAAGATCGCGATAACACCGTCCGTTTAGTTCGCTGATTCGAGTTTTTAATTCGAGTTAAGATGTGATTTTATGTGAGAGCTTTTTACTGTAGTAAAAAAGTTAGATGTGATTGTTTGTGAGAGCTTTTTTACTGTGACAAAACTCAAATTCTAAACTCGAATCAGCGAAATGAACGGGGCCGTTTTTATAAAGCCATGTACTTTTCTCCTTTTTTATTTTTTATAAGATATTGTAATATAATAGTATTGGATTGTAATTGACTAAACATATTGAACAAAAATGCTAATAGAAATTTTACTGGGGGAAAATGAAAAAATCACTTATTTACTTTGTTATTTTGTTTTGTACTTTAAAAAATAATATTATTTTAACGTTATATTATATTTAATTTCTTAATGTGCTGAAGCTTGTTATAGACTCACATTCCATTCCATACCTCCTAGATGGATGTTTTATCGAGCAATGAAAAATGAATTTAAAGAGTTCAAATCAACTAACTTTGACTCCAACCAACAGTCTCACTTACTATATATTTTTACTTTGAAAAATGCTAAATACATACTCTAATATTATAGACTCTTTTTCAAACACCACATCTTTATACTGTTGACAAGTGTCTTTTTTATTTTCTGAATTTAACACGCTTAATAATAAGTTACTCTTTTCTTTCATATCTATAAGAGTGCCACCCTTTTCCTTTAAAACTATATTTACCTTTTCTATGACCCAAAAAAAAAAAAAAAAAAAAATCTTCATAAGTTTTTCTACTTTTTATCTTCCTGATAAAAAAAAAAAAAAAAAAAAAAAATTGAACGAACAAAATAGTGGATGAATGCCAATTTAATTGTGTATGTTGAAAACGACATATTCAATGGCCTGATGACAAAATTTTAGGCATGAAAACATGTTGGGGACAATCGCATTAGTAATTATTTATTTTGTTTAAGTATTTGTTGTAGTTAATATTAGCCCCTTTAATCAAAATTTTTAGCATCGCCACTGCCCCATCCCTATGTTTAAGAAAATAAAATTATAATAATAATAATGTTTTTTTTTTTTTCTTTTTGCTTTTCCAAAAAAACAGAAACGTTGTGCTCTAGTACATTGTAAATTTATCGCAAGTGATATAGTGAAACGATTGTATAAAGTGAGATTAAATTTTTATAATATTAAACATATGAACCGCAATTAGAAGGATAATAGAATTTTTTTCATAGAAGAAGTTATTCATAAAAATTTTTTTTTTTTTTTTTTTTGCAAGGCATTTGCTTTTTGAGTATGTTTGGCCAGAGAGAGATGGGAAAGAGTTATAAATCATTGTTTAGTTGGTAGATTAAGAGCGAGACTACATCTAAGCACCTAATTTCCTCTTTTGGCAATCTACTCTCCCCAGCCAAACAATGAATTAAACTTCTCTCTACATTTCTCTCCTTTCATCCCTCTCCCTTCAACCAAACACACTCTTAAGATGTGTTTGGTAGGAGGGACGAAAGAAATAAAGGATGAATAAAGTAGGAGGGAGGGGGAGTATTAAGGAAATAATGGATTAAAGTTTTTTCAAAATTGTTTGGTATAATAGAAAATAAACATCATGGTTATCCTATTATTTGTTTGGTTTTGAAAAGAAATAGAAAGGGAAAGATTGACTTCAACTGTAATAGAAAAAGTTAAATGTGATACTTCTTGAGAGTTTTTAATTATAAAAATTTAAAATTAAAAGGTCTAGTTCACTTCACAGATTTAAATTTTTAATTTAAATTGAGATATAATATTTTTTAAAAACTTTTAATTATATTAAAAAATTTATGTAATATTTTTTAAAATATTTTAACTATAAAAACTTAGATCTAAAATCTCCAATATGGTTAAAATAAATGAGGCTTAAAATTATGAAAGAATGACGTAATCCTTCTTCAATCAAACACACCCTTAATTTACACCATTTTTATGCTGATGGTGACAGATAGGTGGCTCGCCAGACAGCATCATTAACTGTAATTTCAATCTTTAACTGTTATTTTTGTCCTTTTCTGCACTTTTTTTTTTGTCTTTCAATACTGAACCTTTTTTGTTTTTTTGTCTTTCAGTATTGAACCATGTTTTTTATTACCTCCTGGATAAGGCGCGAGCCGCAAACGACGGGTGTCTGCTTTTATATTGTTTGTACGTCCTTTTTCAACCTCAATAATCTTAAAAAATGATTTTTGAGAGTGAGAACGATTTGAATACGCAGGATGATCACATGCATTCAATGCAACTCACAAAATGTTCTTTTTTGTCATATTGTTATTTGTGCAATTTCGTTTTATTTTATTTTATCTCTTGATCACTGCAAAAACAAAAGTCTACGCAAAACGTCATGAAGCATGTTGTAATTGAAAATAATATGGGTAGCTACGCATACCTACTCTCGCCATGTGATGCTACAGAAGAAAAAGAAAAAAAATTAAAAATACCTCTTAAGAAGATAAAATGTATTATGTATGTCATAAATAATTATTATTCAATTATTTAAAAAAAAATAAAAAATCGTGATAATAATTAATTATTTAGAATGATATAAATAATAGATTTTTATAATGACACGTACTTTTCTCTTTTTTTTTCTTTATTTTTTAATAAGATATTGTAATATAATAGTATTGGATTGTAATTGACTAAACATATTTAACAAAAATGCTAATAGAAATTTTATTGGGGAAAAAAAATGAAAAAATGACTTATTTAGTTTGTTGTTTTGCTTTGTACTTTAAAGCATAACGTTATTTTAACTGTTATATTATACTTAATTTCTTACTGTTCCAAAGATGTGTTGAAGCTTGTAATATACTTAAGTTTTAATCTAAAATTAAGAATCACTAACTCACATTCTATTTAGTACCTCTTAGATAGATGTTTTATCGAGTACTGAAAAATGAATTTTGAATCAAGAGTTCAAATCAATTAACGTTTGATTCCAATTAAGAGTCTCGCTTATTATATATTTTTTACGTTGAGAAATGCTAAATACAGACTCTAATATTACAGACTCTTTTTCTCAAACACCACATCTTTATGCTTTTGAGAAGTGTCATTTTTATTTTCTGTATTTAACTCACTTAAAAATAAGTCACTCTTTTCATTCATAATCATATCTATAAGAGTGCCACCCTTTTCCTTTAAAGCTATATTTACCTTTTGTGTTTGTTTGAAAAACATTTACACTTTTTTATAAACCACTATTAACAAAAATCAAATTTTTACAGTTTTCATCAATCATTTAGAAGATTGCTCACTTAATTTTTAAGATTAATTACAAAATGGCGACAACGTCAGTTTGATAAAACATCATACTGCAATGCTTTTGTTTACGGAACGTAAACTTACTTTATTCCTTTGACCTAAAAAAATTGTGTGTGAAAGTGAAATCGAGTTTCATTAAATAGTTGGCTAAGTCTTTACAAATTTCTATGACGAAAAAAAAAAAAAAAAAAAAAAAATCTTTACAAAATTTTCCACGAAAATTGAATGACAATTTTATCTATCTTCATAAGTTTTTCTACTTTTTATCTTCCTGATAAAAAAAAAAAAAAAAAAAATTGAACGAACAAAATAGTTGATGAATGGCAATTTACTTGTGTATATTAAAAACGAAATATTCAATGGCCTGATGACAGAATTTTAGGCATGAAAACATGTTGGGGACAATCGCATTAGTAATTATTTATTTTGTTTAATTATTTGTTGTAGTTAATATTAGTCTCTTTAATAAAAAATTTTAGCTTCGCCACTGCCCATCTTTATGTTTTAAAAAAGAAAAATACAATAATAATAATATTGATTTTTTTTTTATTTTTGCTTTTTCAAAAAAATAGAAACGTTTTGCTCTAGTACTTTGTAAATTTATCACAAGTAATAAGGTGAAACGATTGTATAAAGTGAGATTTAAATTTTTATAATATTAAACATATGAACCGCAATTGGAAGGATAATATAATTTGTTTCATAGCAGAAGTTATTCACAAAAACTGCGATTCTAAAATTTTGAGATATATATATATATATATATATAGATATATATATTGTGCAATGCATTTGATTTTTGAGTATGTTTGGCCATAGAGAGATGAGAAAGAGTTCTAATTCATTGTTTAGTTGGTATATTAAGAGCGAGACTACATCTAAGTACTTAGGGGTTGTTCTTTTATAACAAAACTCATAAAAAGTTTGAACTCAAGTTATAACTTTATTCAAGTTTACGTTCTTTTGTAAAATTTGAGTTTAAACTCAAGTTTGAACTCGAGTTCAAGTTTCCCCTTCAAATCGAGTTCATATACTCGAACTCGAGTTAATGAACAGTGTTTTTACTATTCTTAAAAATGTCATAACCTTTTGGTTTTAATTCTGATTGAGATGATTTTTTTTATACATTCACAATGAAAAGACGAATAAAACCCCATCCATATACTATATTAAAATTTTTCATCACCATTGAATTTTTATTAAAATACTATCTAAATATAAATTTAAGTTTTGACCCACCCAAACACAAATTCAAAAAAATTCTCAATTCAAATCATAACTCAAATGTGCACATCCAAACACAAACTCAAGTTACAACTTCAACTCAAGTTATAACTTAAATTCAACTCAAGATTCTCAGTCAAATCACCCTAACTCCAAAATGTAAAAGAATAACCTCGTAATTTCCTGTTTTAACAATCTACTCTCTCCAACCAAACAATAGATTAGACCTCTCTCTACATCTCTCTCCTTTCATCCCTCTCTCTTCAACCAAACACACTCTTAAGATGTGTTTGGTAGAAGGGACGAAAGAAATAAAGGATGAATAAAGTAAGAGGGGGGGAGAGTATTAAGAAAATAATGGATTATAGTTTTTTTAAAGTTGTTTGGTATAATAGTAAATAAACATTATGGTTATCCCCTTATTTGTTTGGTTTTGGAAAGAAATAGAAAGGGGAAGATTGACGTTGACTGTAAAAAAAAAAAAAATTAAATGTGACACTTTGGATAATTTTTAATTGTAAAAACTTAAAATTGAAAGGCCTCGTTCACTTTATGAATTTAAATTTTTAATTCAAATTAAATGTAATATTTTATAAAAAATTTTAACGACAAAAATATAAATTTAAAATCTCTAATTAATAAAATAAATGAGACTTAAAATTATGAAAAAAATGACGTAATCCTTCTTTAATCAAACACACCCTTTCCATCACTGCCACGCTGATCGTGACAGCTAGGTGGCATGCCGGACAACATCGATTTTAATACATTTTAATCTTTAATTGTAATTTTTTTCCCTTTTTGCACATTTTTTTGCACGTCTTTTTCAACGTGTTTTTAAAGGAAATGTAATCCTTCTTTAATTGTAATTTTTGTCCCTTTCTGCTGTGCTGTGCTGATCGTTTGTGCGTCTTTTTCAACGTCAGTTTGATAAAAACATCATACTGTAATGCCTTTGTTTACGGAACGTAAACTTACTTCATTCCTTTGACCTAAAAAAATTGTGTGAAAGTGAAACCGAGTTTCATTAAATAGTTAGTTAACGCCTGTTAATTTTATAAATTTAAATTGAGATATGATATTTTTTAAAATTTTGTATAATTTCGTTCTTTTTGTTAAATACCGTTTAAAAATAATGATCAAATCCTAATATATTAAAGTCGATTGGGACTAAAAAATCACCTCATAAAGAAGTAATAAACCATAATGTCTCCCTTTTAAGTTTTAATGCCGTTACTTTTTGGACGACATTTGATGGAAAAGACTGCATTATACATTTTTAAATAGTTTGAGGTTCATTTTATAAAAAAAAAAAAAAAAAAAATTTGAAGACCAAAATATCACTTTTTAAAGAGTTTGGAAATCATTCGTGCAATTTACCCTTTAAATTTTATAACAAAACCAAAAGTGCTCATGTATTGTTTTTCGTTTTTTTGGCATTTTGTTTACTGAGATATGTAACTCATTTTTTTATTAAAGTGGTGACGAATTAATAGTTCTATGGAGATAGTTTAGGGTGATTTTAGAGTAATAGGGGTGTTTTAGATAATAAATTTAACTAATTTAAAGTTTTGTAGGGTATGTGTTTTAGAAAGGGGGTGTGCAGAGTAAAATAAAGTGTGTGAGTATAACTACTCTTAAAGCTGTTTGTTTGCTTCTCATTTGTTTGGACTTTTTTGGTATGGCTATAATTTTTTTCTATCTCATATTCCTAATATTCTTTTTTTATGAGGGTTGGTGATCTATCCCTTATGAGTTCGAAAGTCTATCTCAATAGATGGAGTTTATTCAATTAGAGTCTTAAATGTGCTCATTATTCGTGTGACCGAGGTTTTCTACTGGTGTTGAATCTCATGTGTGGGTTTGTACCTCTGATGGATTATTAGCATCGTATCGAGTTGTGTATTTTCTCATTTTTTGTTTAAATGTAATTTCTTTTTGAAAAAAATATCATATTAAGATACTTGTCATATCTTCTTCAATGTCCAATCAAACTTTTTAATAAATAGTTATGACAATAAATCATTAACCACAGCAGGTTAATTCTTGAATTAACGACTATTATATCATTCATAATTAAATAATTCTAGTTGGATTCAAAACCTGATTAATAATTCTCACACGCTAAGAAAGTTAATTAAATAGTTGAAATGTTTCTTCGAGAAATCGACTATTGTGGCAGTACAACCCGTGTCCAGCCTCTTCACGGGACCCAGGAGTGCATGCTAAATTGCTAGCCCTCTTCATGGAGGTGGATAGTAAAAGGACTCAGAGACATATATAATCTAAGCTAAAATAGTAACATATATACTGTGAACAAGAATTCGTTTACTTTACCTATTTAAATTAATAATTTTGATTTATTGTGAGAATATTATAAAAAAAATTTAAAATTTAAATTCTTTATAAAATAAAATATATTATAACAGGATTATAGGTCCAGATATATATATTAAATGGAGCCTAAATTATTTCTCCACCCCAATTTGAGCTGAAGTGGGGCCGCGGCAAATGGTGACGTGCTTCATCGACAAGTGGTGAGGACGTGGGCGTGCTGGAGAATTGTGCTGCACTGGGATCGAGTGAGACACCTGGGTTGCTCAGTCTTGGCTGGCGTGATGGCGGCTCAGCTTGCAGTTTTAATGTTGATGGTCTCTTGCTTTATTGGCTTGCATCACTTCTTTTTGTGTGGGTTTTTCTTTTATAATAAGCTAAGACTAAGATTTCTAATAAAAATCTTATTAAAATAAAGAACACCACAAAATCTTATTAAAATAAAGTACCCCAGTTTTATTTACCGACTGTAAATAAATATTTTTTGCTACATATGTCCTTCGAAATTGTATATTCTTTATATATGAACGCTTATTATAACTAGTATATTGACCTCTGATAATCCTATTACAAGGCTCAACAAACATTTAATTTTTACATTTCGACCGTGAACACTATATTAAAGTTTCGCTTCCAAACATTAAAATGGTCGTATAAGTTCGTTTTGAGTAAGTATCATAGTAAGGGAGCTAATCAACATTTTAATCTACAAATAAATATTTAAACCATACATTATTTTGTCAATCAAACATGCAAAACGCATTGAGTAAATAAAATATATTTATAGAAGTGTACAAAATATTATCTGGTTCAATACCTTAAATTGTATATTCTTTATATATGAACGCTTTATTATAATTAGTATAGGGGCCTCTGATAATCCTATTACAAGACTTAACAAACATTTAATTTTTACATTTCGACCGTGAACACTATGTTAAAGTTTCGCTTCCAAACATTAAAATGGTCGTATAAGTTCGTTTTGAGTAAGTATCATAGTAAGGGAGCTAATCAACATTTTAATCTACAAATAAATATTTAAACCACACATTATTTTGTCAATCAAACATGCAAAACGCATTGAGTAAATAAAATATATTTATAGAAGTGTACAAAATATTATCTGGTTCAATACCTTAGTTCATTAAGTTGCGCAGTTTTACTCCATCTGTCAAGATATGAGCATAGAGTTTTCAAGTAACGTAAAAACTATGTGCTAGGCTATGCACATATATATTACGGCTTCTTCTCTTGACAACAAATGGGAAAATTCCCCCTTAGTTCATAAAGACAAAGTTGCCCGGTTTACTCCATCTATCAAGATATGAGAATACAATTATATGATATTTTTTTTTTTTTTTCCCATATGATAATTTAGACAAATAAAAAGAAAGTCTAACACAAAGGAAAGTCCAAGAATAGGATTATGAGTAGTTCTATTTACACATCCTCCCTCTGACTCTCTACATTCCCTTTAAATTAAAATTTCTTATTAAGAAAAGATTCTCACATAAAATGAAAAAAAGGACAATTATGATAGATTTAATCGCCTAATTTGATTTTATTACAAAAAAGAAAAAGAAACAAATGACAGAGTTTTTTCTCTGTTTTATTATTATTATTATAACGTTTGCAAGGAATTTCCCTTTTTCTGTTTCATTCTTTGTTTTGAGTGTTTCTAATTTCTTTTGCCGTTTTGTCTTTTCTATATCGCAAATTCTTCCTACGGCGGTTTTGACTTTTTTTTTTTTATTTACTCTTTATTATTTTTTTTTTTTTTGCTTTCTATGTTTTCTTAATTGTATCTTTTGTTTTATTTCTTTGTTTTCTCATGAACAAAAAGCTTCATGCCTAAAACTTCAACCAAAAAGGAAAAAAAAAAAAAACAAAAAAAACAGAGAGATTGAGAAATAATGAAACTAAAGTTAGGAATTAAAATTAAACGGTGGGTGTGAAAAGAAAAATGAAGTGGCCGAGAATTAATAAAATTTTTGGAGAAATAGTTAGGAGATAATTTTGGAATAATAGGTTGTGTAAAAAATTAATTCATTTCAAAATTAGGTCCGGCTGTATATTTAGAAGGGAAGTGAGGAGAGTAAGATTGAGGGTGTAGATAGAACAACGTTAACCATTGAGAATTGTGGTGCAGTTGTCATGACCAGGAAATTTATCGAAAAAATTATTATATAAGCTAAAATTTCTTAAATTTCTTTGTATTATAAATATGAATACTTTTATGATAAGTATTTGTTAATAATAATATTAAATAGAAAATTATAAGCTAAAGATCAGAAATTTCTAAATTATGATGTAGTTCTTGAATTTCATACTGTAATTATGAAAGAGGCACGGAACACTATGTTACTCCCACAAGCAGGTAAACACATGAATATTAAGTTTAAAAAATAAAACAAATTGAAAAAACATCAATTTTAGGGTTTTAGAAGTAATTAGACCAAATAACGGAAGAAAAAGGGGTCCGAAAGGCCGAACCGAGAAAATTAGAGTTTTTGACCGATTAGGGTTGACTGAGTTGAAATTTAGGTGATTAATGGATGGAGGGCTGAGATTAAGACACATGAAAAGAGAGGATATGGCCGGCAGAGACTTAGGGGAGTAGCCAAATAGATATTTTGATTTTCTTTGCAAAAAGGACCCTATAAATGTCAAATTACACCCAACTCCCCCATCACTTTAGGACCGGTTTTGTGAGGGAAAAATGCAAACAAAATGTTCATTTTCTGTGCAAAAAACCAGAGACCACTCAGCCAAATAGAGAGAAAAACAAAATTTCCCAAAGTGAGAAAAACGAGTTCAAATTAAAATCGGCGGAAAACCATCATTGATTAGCTTCACTGGAGCTTTCTCTTCATTCTTCTACGGTAAAATTTTAATTTTCTCCTCATTTTCCACTGTAGTTGAACGTCCGTGAACAGTAGAAACCATGGAAAAATTTTGCTAAGGATGATGATTTGCTTATGGTTATTAATGGTATTGAAGAACCTAGTGACTAAATAATAAATTTTTAGTTATTAGGTTATGTGTTTAGTGTTTTTGTTTATGAAAAATTCTTGTGAGAATGATGATGAAACCCTAGAGCTTGTGTTGTTTATGATGATAAAAAGAATGAGAAAGGCTGTGATATGTGTTATCATAAAAAGAATGAGAAAGGCTTGATATGTGTTTGAAAGGTTGAAACAACAGATAAAACGAGCTATGGTTAGCTAGGGAAACACAAAAATTAGGCGTAATTCTGCTGAAATTTAGTTTGAGAATATAAAACAAACCTGGTTATAATGAAGAATAGGAGGAATGAAATGTGTAAAATAAGTTGATTAGGTGATCGAAGATGTGTGGAAACCTAAAGCAATGAAAATTCTTAGTTTCGGGCTGATTTCTGAAACAGGTCCAAAATGGTGATTTTAGGCCAAATATGCACAGGTTTGGTGCACATTGGTGATATAGGAGATGTCTCAGTCTGGATACTGAACATGAAAATCATAGATCGTTTCAAGGACTTTAGACACGGCATGTGCACTTTAAGAAAATAACACTCATAGAACCACAAACTCGAGTTAAATTGAATTGCAATTACTGGTCTTAGATTGTAAATTTAACAATCGGGAATTTATATGATAGGATCAGTAGGTGATCAAAGCAGTAAAGTTTCTAGTGACTCGAAAGTCGTGAGTTTAGCAGAATTTCTATAAGTACCATCTGTTTTCTTTTGTCTACGACACGAATAAGCATATTTCTTTGTGTTGCAGAAAATTGTGCATATTGTAGGTTCAATGAATGCTAATATGTGGAAGATGCTTCTTCATTATTATTTATTGCGATGAATGTGCTTATAGACTTAAAGTAGCAGTAGAATTTTTATCTGTGAAAAAGTCAAAGTCAACAAAAGTCAAATTTTGAAATAAAGTCAAATTTCTTAGGAAATTGATAAAAATGCTTAAAAATGAAATATAAGATTAAAACTAACTTCATGATAAGAAAAGATGACAGTAAGACGATTTATGAAGTAAAGATGATAAATGATAAAAAGTGAATAAAACTGTTTGTACCGGCCTTCACAAGGGAGGTTATTACGAATAAAACTAAGGGTGAGTTGATTTTGGGTATTTCCCCCACTCCTCATTGGGTATGTGTGCAACGGTACAATAGAAATGAGGCCCGTAAGAAGTAAAAATTATTAAAATGAATGACACAAGAACGAATGAAAGAAAAAGAAGTATGACATGAATGAAAGAAACGAAAGGAAATGAAGTATGAAATGAAAGAGAGCATAATACGATAAACGTTTTAATGTTTAGAAAATGTGTTAGGATGTATGACATGAATGCATATATGGTATGCATTACTGATTGCACTTATTGTGTCTGCTGTTACTTACTGAGAGAAATCTCAATCCATTTGTTCGTGTTGTAGGAAGCTCAGGTTAGGCAATGGTTCCCTAAAACCTATTGGTGGGCGTGCAGAAAGGATGAAGCGGGGGAGTGTGGGCAAGTGGGTAATGGATACATCACGTGTTTTAAAAACACTGCTATCTGTATAAAGTAAATAGTATTTATGGATGTAAGTAAGCTATGTAATGAAAGTAAAGTATACGAGACAACGAGGCAATGCTTAGCAACCTCAAATCACAAAGTATGTTAATGTACCCAAAATGCTATTATGTTAATAGCATGTGAACGGCAGTGGTATGCAAATGGTAAGTTAGATGTATGATCACACCTAGGATATTGGTTTTAAAGTTTTAAAAGAAATTTTATCTACATATTATTTAATATTTAGAAGTTGAAAATGTTGTTAGAAAATTATTTTTTTAATATTCGAGTTTTACTATAAAATATTAATCGAAGTTTTATCCCGTCAAAATATATTAGTATTTATCTTACTATTGAAATAAAAAAAATAATCTAGAATTAGGAGTTTATAGTTTTAAAGTAGTAAAAGTTAGGATATAAGCTAAGAATGAACGTAATAATGATGACCAGAAGTAAGGGTCGTCACAGCAGTTGCAAGGATGCCATTATTAGGACTCCTCTGCTTGTCCTCCTAGGTTCGAAACTCTACAACTGGGAAATTAAGTGTGGCTCTCGTGGCAGGTGGGGGAAACTAGTTTGATGGTTGAGTGGTGTAACGACCGGAAAAATTTAGGTCTAATCCGGACAGTCCGGTATTTGACCATAATTCTTTCCGGAACAGAAAGTAGTAGAAATGTGGATGTAATCATGCATCAAGAAAATGTTAGGTATAAAATTTATGTACGCGGTAAATTTCCTGAAAAATGTAAAGCTATAATACGAATATTTTTACAAAGAAAATTCGTGAATGTCAGTTACGAATAGTGAAATATAAGTTCAAAGTTAAAAATTATAACGGGTATATTTTAGTTATGAAAAACTGAAATATTTGGTTTATGACCAAATGACTAGTTAGAAAAAGAGTAGAAATATTAGAAGTAAGGAAAATAGCAAAAATTCTAGAAATATGATTTTTCTGAGTCAGTTAAAACGAGAAACTGCTAAAAAAATGAGTATCGCAAGGGTATGCATTTTGGGCAATTCTGAATCAAAAAATAAACATTTCAGAAAAAGAAATTGACTAATGGGATACCCAAGAGAATTGGGTTTGACATGAGAAGACCCAGGGTGTTCGATAGTCCAAAAAAACAGTATAGAACCTGTACTGGTTGTGGAACTATCAGTACCAGAAAAAAACTAGTTTCGAGAAACGGAAAGTTTGCTCTCGACAAGAAAAATACGGGGAACATAGAACCACTCAAGTTAAGTGTTAAACCTAAGTAGAATTAGTAAAATTAAATTATGGGAATTAATGTAATTTCTTTTAATTAGAAAGTAATAATAAATATTAATATAATATTCATTTTACTCTTAAAAACGTGAAGTGAAGGAATTAGTGGCCACTTTGTTCTATTTTCCTAAGTGTGGCCGAGAGAAGAGGGAAAAGAGGGAAAAGAGGGAAAAGAGAGAAAATCAAGAGAAAATCAAGGAATCACTCGTTTTCACTGAAATTTCTTCTGTTTTGTCCGGTAGAAAAGCAACCCGAGGCATTCTAGCAGAAAATCTCAACTTTTCGAGGTAAGATTTCAGACTTTTCATGAGAAACTGCTTGCTTTTTCGTTTTGATGAATAGTAACTCATCTTGGGAAAAATCCGTAAAACTGAAAATCGAAACTGGGGTTTTGATGGGGACTGTGATAGGAGTCTAATGGTATATGTATTGAAATGATTGAACAATTTTTTCTGGATTTACTCTAATAAATCTGAAAACCCTAGAGAATGAGGAACATGAGTTTTTGTTCAATTTTATGTTGGAATATGTATTAAGGAATATGAATCTTGACTCCAGGTACTGAAATTGAAATTAGAACGAGTTATTAAAAACTTGGGAAAAGAGAAAAACTAGGTGAAACTCTGCTGAAATTTCTAAAAAACCTAGGTAGTAAGAAATGAGTTAGGAATTTGATTCTCGAAAATGAATAATAGTGTTAAGACTCGGGAATGAATATATTGAGGTTCAGAAACCAAACACAACGAGAATTTCCAATTTTGGACTGAAATTGGAAATTGGGCCTATGACTGAGTAACTTGCACGGTTTTATACAAATTTTTGAGATAGGAAATATTTTGGGATTGAATACCAAACATAAGGATTGTAGACCTTTCCGAATTAAATTTCAATGTAATTCTTGATCTTAGATTTTAAATCTAACGATCAGAAATTTATGCAATAGGATTGATTAACGATTGAAGTCGGAAAGAGTCAAGTGAGACAAATGACGCGTCAATAGCGAAACTTTGGTAAGTACAATAGTTTTTCTATGCCTATATCACGAACAAGCTTACTTTTCTATGTTACACAAAATTGTGCAGGTAGTAGAATTTTGAATGTTAGATACAATGTGAATGTTAGATACTATGCTAAGTATGTATCTAGAAGACTTATGTAATCGTAGAACTTTGTTCTGTAAAAATATGTATCGATGTTAAGTCGAGATCAAACTAAGAGAAATGAAAAGTTAAACTTTAACAGAAAGTTAATCTCATGATAAATTGCTCAATAACGCACAAATTCATAAGATTTAACTAAAGATACCATTTCAATGAGAAAATTGATAAACGGTAAGGGACTAAACGTCCTGTTTATACCAACTTTCGAAGGAAAGGTTATTATGAGACTATGAAAGATATGAAACCGTGGCTGAGTTGGATTGGTTAGCTACCCCACTCCTCACTGGTTATGCGCGCTATGGTACAACATGACAGGGCCCATAAGAAGTAAAAGACAAGAAAATGAAACACAAAAACCGTTCCATATAAAGGTACGGTATCTGTAAAGAAGAATGAAAAGAATGAGAAACACAAAAATGATAGTCGTTCAGAACGTAAAAATACAATATGATTGACTATAATGAGATGAAAGCTGAACAAAGTATGAAATGAAAGAAGAAGAACATAAACCATATACCTTGTAGTAGTACAGAATGTATTAGGATATATGTCATGAATGCATATATGGGTATGCATAATTATTGTATCTGTTATGACCTATTGATACTTGCAAAGCGAAAGCTCATTAAGTTTGTTCGTGTTGTAGGAAGCACGGGTAAGGCACTGGTTCCCTGAAACTTGTTGATGGGCATGCAGAGAGGATATAGCAGTGGAATGTGGGCAAGTGGGTTGTGGATGTATCACATGTTTTGAAAATGCTGCTGAACTTTATGTGTAAAATGAGATAGTGTTTTTATGAATATAGATGACTAATGTAACATAATGTTGTCAGAATGCTACAACATTTTAAGAATAGCTGAGAACAGAATGCTGTCAGAATGCTACAATATTTTACGAATGGTTGAAAATAGAATGCTAGCTAAATGCTACAACATTTTACAAATGGTTGAAAACAGAATGCTAACTAAATAAGTAACATTTTAGCGTACATGATAAAAAAAATGGCCTAAATTTTTAAGAAGTTATAACTAGTGAGTAGGGATCCTCAGAATTGCTGCTATAGTCAAAAGGGATGAGAACAAGAGGTACACCACCTTATCCCTTTTTTATATAGCAAAAAGGGCAAAAAAAAAAAAAAAAAAAAAAAAGGAACCACGATAAGATTATTTTATATAGTCGTAATCCACAATTGCTACATTATTTATCCTTTTGTGACCAATAATTTGAATGTTGGTCGGACACGAAAATTTAAAAATATATTTGTCGTTTTCATACAAATATGCATTGAGTCAGCCCATGCTTCGTCATTATATATATGCGCATATTGACTAGAGAGGTATCCACGAATTAATTCTATGGAAACAGCGTCCACAAGATCAAAGCAAATTTTCTTCAAGGTGTGTATAAGTTTTGGTTCTGGTTTTGTTGGAGATATTCATCGACACAAGCGTTTTTAGGATTGATGGCTATTGTACATTAAGGTGTAAGTTTTATTGCTTTTCCTTTTTATCCTAAAAATAAATAAAAAAACCTTATGTTGTCGTTTCAATATATATATATATATATATATATATATATATTTCTAGAATGACATTACAAATTAGCAGCTCTTATGTGTTTTAATATAGTTTTGATACTCGAATTCCTGAATATTAGAAGTGGTGCAGATTTATTTCTATCATTAAACTTTCAACTATAGTAGATTGCTTGGCCCAAATAGAATATAAACTTGAAAAAATGTGACAGTGGCTTGTTTGATGCATTTTTGGACATTACACACTAAACTGATTTTTTTTTTTTTTTTTTTTTTTTTTTTTTTTTTATGCATCATATTGGTTCTGCTCATGCATGACATGAAAACTGTATGATTGACGTGCAGAAAATTAACGTGGAGATTGTTTATTAGTTACTCTTAGAAAATTCAGAAAGAAAACGGTGGGAATGGGCGGATCGTACATCTATTAAGGTGCTTCTCATTTAAATAAAACAGGATAGGCCATGCCGAATCACAATGCAAGTATGATTCGTTTGAGTGCAAAAAACGCTTTCTAATTCAGTGCTATTTGCTGTGCCACCATGCATAATATATATATGATAAATTTATAGCAAATTTAACATTTAATTATTATCTGTTGATATGTTTACTTTTTTAATTTACATTTTCAAATTATTTTAAGTTAAATTTTACTTTTTACAACTTTTAAAACTTAATAATTATGATAAAAAGGAAAAACAATATTTGAAATAATTATGATAAAAGAGGAAAAAAATATTTGAAATAGTATTGTGTATTAGAGGACAAATAAAAACTTATGCCCCGTTCATTTTACCGATTCGAATTTAGAATTTGAGTTTTATGACAGTAAAAAGCTCTCAGAAACATTTACATCTAACTTTTTCACTACAGTAAAAAGTTTTCACATAAAGTCACATCTTAACTCGAATTAAAAACTTGGATCAGCGAACTAAACGGGCTCTTAATAATTAAGATATGTTACATATTATTTGTATTATGGTCTTGATAAGTGTGCCAACTCAATTATTGGCATGTACTGGTATATCTTATGTTCCGCTGTTACCATTTGATTAAATATTGATTAAGAAAAACAAGCTTTAGTAGATTCAAGACAGTATTCCCTCATGAATCACGACGCTCTGGGAACTGGGTAATTGGAAAGACTAAACTTATAAATAATGATTCAAGTATCAAAGTCTTAAAAAATGTACCTTTGCTGGGTGCAAGTGTTTATTTTAAAAGTGTTATGTTTGTGTTTGTTTTTTAGTTTTGATTTTTGGTTTTTGTTTTTTGTTTTTGTTTTTTTTTCCTCAAACGTCTTTGATGGTCAGTAACATCAGTTTCTATGTAGAATTTCCTCTAAAAGACCATAGAAATGGGAACCGAAGATGTCGGACCAAGCAAATTGCAAGATCCGGGACCAGAACAGCATGCGAACGTAGTAGATCAGTACAGGAAGCCTTTGCCCTACCTGCTGGAAGATTCTAGTAAGTTATAAATCTGTCAACTCTACTTGAAAGAACCGTTTTCCTTTGTTGTCAAAGGGTCAAACTAGTTGTCAAAGACAAAAAGCCAACAGTGCAGGACTTTTAGGCTCAAAATGAATTAGAAAATAGAAAACAAAAATAAAAAGAAAAAGAAAGAATCCCAAAACAAGCTGGACATCCCTTGACAATATACAAGCCTCTCTAGTCTCTTACCCTCCTTTCGCTCTCTTTCTTCCTTTTTGAAAAACATATATAGCTATAAAAGACTAATTCTTGCGCATTCCAAGATAGCTAATAAGGTTTATTTTATTTTATTCTTGAATAAAGTTCTATTATTAAGCTGAAAACCAGGAACACAACGCATTAAATAAAGGCAACTACGAAATATATATATATATATATATGTGTGTGTGTGTGTGTGTGTGTGTGTGTTTATTTTCACTTTAACAGTGTTCTGATACGCGATTCTCAATACTTGTGGAACTATCGCAAAAGAATTCCTCTACCGATGTTGATCGTCGATTGAAGTTCAGTATACAGTATACCTAAGAATTCTAGGAAACTACTTAATAGTGTTTAACACATGAAAAACATAACAAGAAAAGGCTAAAATGGAACTTAGGTAGCGTTAGACATAAGTCAATATACTATGCAAAAAATAAAATAAAATAGAAATCTATTAATCTATTAATTGATAAAAATTAATGTCAGAAAAATAACAACTTTTAAATTTAATCATTTGCAGAAAATATGGAAAAGTGAAAAAGAAAAAATTGCAACTAAATACTCAAAACTAATAGCATTGAAGAAATTACAATACAAATTAAATTCAAAAACTACGAGCTTTTTTCAAAACTAATGACTTAAGAAGAAAAAGGTCTTGGTTCGTGCTTTAATTAGCGCTAATTAATGTTTCAATGCTTAAGTTTTGATGACAATATGCCTCCAAACGAAGGAAAAAAGCCACACCCAAAGGTTTCTCGATTTCCATCATTTCTGCCTCAGGCACTCAGCTAGACAGTCAACAATAATATAGTCTCGAGCCACCACACCCGCGACACCAAAACCATCCTTAAAGGCTGCATCCATGTTGAGTTTCATCACTCCCCGTTGCCGAAGACCAACATGTTAGTTAAAGCATAAAACTATTGTTGGCTTACTTCTTAATGGCTTAAGCTTTTAGGATGGATTGGTAAACTAACATGATATCAGAGCGGGATGTCCTGAGTTCAAACCCCTATAATTGCACTCTTTATTCCCATTTAAATTATCATCATGTGTTGGGTCTTTAATATATTTCGGACTTAAGTATTCACATGTTGGGTTTTCCAATTAATTTACCCACACGATTGCCCATTATTTAGCTCACATGTGAGGAGGAGTGTTAAAGTGTAAAACTATTGTTGGCCCACCTCCTAATAGCTTAAGTTGTTGGGATGGATTGGTAAGCTAACAGTTAACTCCCTCTAGTGGAGCTCACAGAGCATATAGTGACGTATCCTTGTATTCACTAAAGGAGTGGTAAATTAATAATGATGCTAAATTATGTATCATGAAGGTCAAGAACCAATTGAGTTTGAGGTTTTCAAAGTTCGCCGGTCAACTCGTGAGAGAAAACCACCAGTTTGGCACTCAAATTATGTTACTGAGAGCATAGACTAGTTTGGAATATTTCTTGTTGTCATGGTCAAGATAGTAAATTAATATAAATCAGATTGAAAAAAATTTCTGATCATCCTATTTAGTACTTAACATCGTTTCATGTGTAAACCGATTAATTTGAAAGATAGAACGAGTAACTTTAGTTTAAGTGAATGTAAATTTTTATAAATAATTATAAAAAGGAGGGACATACTAAAAGAATTTGTGATGCGGCGCTTGACGAAATGAACGAACAATATTTTACATATATATTTTCAAAATTTTACGCAGGAGAGGCAAGACAACAATATCTACACGCAGGGGTTCCCCTATACAGAGCTGCATTGAGGGGTGACTGGACGGCCGCTCAAACAATCATCATGGAAGACAAGAAAATATTACATGCGGCTATTACAATAGCAGGAGAAACTGTTCTTCACGTCGCCGCAGGAGCGAAAGATGTTCATTTTGTGAAGCAATTGTTGGATTTGATGGACGAAGCGGAGGTGGAATTGCAAGATTGCAATGGGAACACGGCCTTTTGCTTAGCTGTTGTATCTGGAAGTGTAGAAATTGTCGTGATTTTGATGCAGAAAAATACTGAGTTGCCACTGATTCCGGGCGGACAGGGAAACAAGCCACTCTACATGGCTGCTCTGTTTGGACATGCTGAAATAGGTTGGCTTTTATATCCTATAACTAAGGCAACACTAAGCCAACAGGAATGGATGGACACATTTTTCGCTTGTATCCATTCTGATTTGTACGGTAAGCATTACTATATACTGCCGGCCCGCTTGCTTTTAGTGACCATTCATAGTTCTCCTTACTAGTTAATTATCTCTATAACTTTTAACATATAGCTATATAAGCTACAATTTTCTGACTTTGGTCTTTATGGATAATGGACTGCATCTATATATAGGTTTAGCCTTGAAAATGCTTGACGACAACAGTGCACTGGCCATCGCGCGTGATGTAAATGGTGAGACAGCGCTGCATGTCTTAGCTCGAAAGCCATTGGCATTTTTTAAGCGAAATACAAGCTTATGCAAGAGCGTCTTTAACAGAAGTATGTTTCTTTCTACTACTACTTTTTTTTTTTCCCCCTGTTTTGTTTTATAGTTAGAAAAGTATTAGACTGTTAGTATGGCAAATTAACAGGTGCAAATATTCCGTCCAGACAACTGGGATTTCTAATGTTTCCACTTGCCTAATAAGCTAGCATAGGCTACGCAGTAGCGAAGCCATGTTATAAAGAATTCTCGCTACATCAATAAAATCTCAATCCATTCTTTGGTTAAATCATTCTTATAATAGAAGTTGTATTTAGTACTGATTTAACTCCATCATCCTAGGTTTGACATCCTCATACCATACAAATTCTGTAGAGAGCGATGCCCTTAAACTTACCAGAGGCATATGGAAAGAAATTTTGGTATCTTTACCTGACTTGGAGGTCAAACAACTAATTGACAAGCCATCAAGATTTTTATTTGAAGCGGCCGAATTAGGGAACTTTCAATTTTTGGCGGAGCTTATTCACTCTTACCCTGATCTGGTATGGGAAGTGGATGAGAAAAACCAAACCATCTTCCATGTTGCCGTGTTAAATCGTCATGCAAACATCTTCAATCTAATACATGAGACTGGCTCCGTCAAAAAAATCATATTAACCTACGAAGACGGTGAGAATAACAATATTGTACACCTCGCTGCGACATTACCGCCTAAACATAGATTGAACCCTGAGGTTGGAGGAATATTGCAATTACAACAGGAGTTACTATGGTTTGAGGTAAACCCTTTACATACAGCTATAAATTCAGTTCCCCGCATTCCTGTGAATCCAACAGATTGGTAACTAATCTTCGATTTGAATACTGAATTTTGCAGGCTGTGAAGTTCATGCTACCATCTTACGCAGAAAAGAAAAATTCCAATGGCTTAACCCCTCAAGATTTATTCACTTTAGAACATGCCACAATGCTTAAAGATGGAGAGCATTGGATGAAAGGTACAGCTACATCATGCATGTTGGTTTCCCTGCTTCTTACCACTATATTTATTACGGCGGCCTTCCATCCTATTAACAATAAAGAAAGAACTCCGGTTTCATCGCACGTTCTCAACGTATCGGAATCAGTAGCATTAGTTTCGTCTTCAATCTCAACCCTAGTGTTCTTCTCCATTCTCACATCAAACTACGGCAAAAAGGATTTCCTTTGTTTGCTACCCTTGAAGCTAATAGTCGGACTTGTTACACTTTTCGTCTCTATGTCAAGCATGATGGCAGCATTCATTGGAAGGTTCTCCGTGTCTCTTCCTCGTGATGGACTAAAGTGGGTTCCTACTCTGACTTTTATGGGTATATCTATTCCAGTTGCTTTAGTTATTCTCGTTCAACTGTACCAACTGCTATGGAAATTGTGGGATTCTACATTTGTCTCCAGACCTTTGTCAGGGAAAGGCAAGAATCATGTGCTTCATAAGTAACTAAGTGCCAGCTTGTACGTGGCATCACAGGACGCTAGCTTGTGATGAGAGCATGCAGTACTTTTCATGTAGCAGAAAGCTAAGTGGCTCCGCGACGCTGAATGGCTCCGCAGACATATAGGGTGGGCCCATGCACTTGTGGGGCCCACCCCATGTGTGTGCGGAGCCTTAGCTCGGCGGAGCTGTTTAGCGGGGCTCTTTCATGTATTATAGTTTTTTTTTCAGGATATGTAACTTAATGGTCTGTATCTTTATATGTGAGTGGGGAACTGCAGCTCTGCGGACCATTTTAGCAGGACTCTTTCATGTATTATAGTTTTGTATATATGCCAGGATCTGTTACTTAGTAGTCTGTATCTTTATATGTATATTCTACTATTTCCTATTTTAGTTGCTTATGTTTGTCCTTCCTTAGATTCACGTTTTCTATGAGATATGCTCCTTCTTCCCCACCTAAGACGTGAGTGATATTGAGAAAAAATATTAATAATAATATTTCATGCACAACATAATTTTACCTATACTAGAATTTAATTAGCCTAAGAGTTTATTACTTTTAATTCAATCCATTCAAAATTATAAAAATAATATTTTAATTACAATATCTTGATACAAAAGAAAACCTTTAATTCTAATTCCAAGGCACAACCTCAAGAGCATCTTTGAAAAATTCGAGCCCGAAGAGCGCAAGTTCAAAGAATACTAAGTCTGTAGCCCAAAAGACTCAAAAACTTAGAAATATTACTTATAAGAATTTGGACTAACTATTGGCTAAATCTTGGCAATAAATTCTGCTTTTTAACATAGGTCAAGATAATTTCTCAGGGGACTTTAAAGGAAAATGCCACAGGTCTTGGGCTTAGATTGATGTATGTCAGAAAACATAAACTATTACAGAGAATACCATAACTATGTCATCATAATATATTCAAAATTCTAAATATCCTTAAGATACTAGTAGGTATTTGGCAATGATACCATGGGATATTGATTGGTATCTGGCCACAATACCAGTACCTAATCGTGATACCGACCAGTATTCAACTGCGACACCAGCCTCTGGTCGTCGTACCAACCAGTATCCATCATTACCATTAGCACTTCCACTACCAAAATACTATAAACATAAAAAAAGTTACAAAATCCATCAAAATAACAAAAATATACATAACAAATAAAAAAACATTTCACAGATCAAAAAATAAAATAATAGTTGGACATCAAGCATCAGAGATGATCTCCAACACCGTGGCTGTTGTGCGTGGTCGGTTTATCCACGCATCTTGGGCACAAGAAATGTCAGATCTCCACGAGTAGTCCATACCACCTCTAGGCCCTCCCTCAGAGATCTTAGATCTTCTAGCCACTAGAGGAGGTCAAGTTCCTTCATCGGAGATCTTCGAGCCTTAGCACTGCGAGGTTCTGTATGCCGCTGCTGAGTGGAGATTGCCTTGATTCATCGTCGTAGGCTGGCAACAAAGTCTAGCAGGTTAGAGAGAGAGAGAGAGAGTGACTACCCTAACTTTTGATGATCATTATACTCATACTTAACATTATTTAACCTCTAACACTTACTAGTTATAACCTCTTAAAATTTCAGGCCATTTTTTTTTTTCCATTCTTACGTCTATATGTTGTAGCATTTAGCTACCATTCTGCTCTCAACCATTCGTAAAATGCTGTAGCATTTAGCTAGCATTTTGTTTTCTACAATTAATATGTGTTAATGCTATAGCATTTTAACAAAGATTCTGTTGCATTGGTCGTCAGTATTCATAAACGACCATTTATTTTTTTTTTTTACATAATGTTCAAAGAAAGATTTCCAAAACACGTGATACATCCACAACCCACTTGTCCACATTCCATAGCTACATCCTCTCTGCATGCCCAGCAACAAGTTCAGGGAGCCGGTGCCTTACCCATGCTTCCTACAACACGAACAAACTTAATGAGCTTTCGCTCAGCAAGTATCAATAGGTCATAACAGATACAATAATTATGCATACCCATATATACATTCATGACACATATCCTAATACCTTATGTACTACTAAAACGTATATGGTTTATGTTCTTCTTCTTTCATTTCATATATACTTTGTTCAGCTTTCATCTCATTATAGTAGATCATATTGTATTTTCACGTTCTGACTGACTTTCATTTTTGTGTTTCTCATTCTTTTCATTCTTCTTTACAGATACCGTACCATCATATGGAACGGTTTCTGTGTTTCATTTTCTTATCTTTTACTTCTTATGGGCCCTGTCCTGTTGTACCATAGCGCACATAACCAGTGAGGAGTGGGGTAGCTAACCAATCCAGCTCAGTCACAGTTTTCATTTCTTTCATAGTCTCATAATAACCTTTCCTTCGAAGGCTGGTACAACAGGATGTTTAGTCTCTTACCGTTTATCAACTTTCTCATTGAAACGGTTACTTTAGTTAAATCTTATGAATTTGTGCATTTTTGAGCAATATTATGAGATTAACATTTCATTAAGGTTTAACTTTTTCTCTTAGCTTGACTTCGGCTTAACATCAAAACATACTTTTTGTAGAATAAAGTTCTACGATTACATAAGTCTTGTAGATATATGCTTAACATAGTATCTAACATTCAAAATTCTACCATATGCACACTTTTTGTGCAACATAAAAGCAAGCTTGTTCATGATATAAACATAGAAAAACTATTGTACTTACTGAAGTTTCGCTAACAATGCATCCTTTGTCTCCCTTGATGCTTTCCGACTTCAATCTGTTGGTAACCGAATCGAATTTGGATGCGGAAGCGTGGTGGAGGGCGGATCAAGTATAACAAAAATTTTCACAAAATATTTGAGATACTCTATAGATTATATTAATTTTTGCACGAATAAATTAATCATATTAATTTTTACATCAATAACTCAATTAGGAAAAATACCTGGAGGCCGACTCGGATGACAACTTGAGTTCTTTGACCATGAATGATCCTTGCTCCAAAGCTTTGTGTTTAGAAAACCAAAGTCTTCCATGTCAATTCCTTGAATTCACGTAGACGTGTGTGTGGGCACACTCGAGACAAAATCGGGTTGGAACAAACACTCAAATTTCTAAAAACACCAACGCATGCACGATGTGAAATTTTTGGGAGAAAAATTTTTCCTTCTCTCTCTCTAGTGATTTCGGCCAACCACCAAAATCTAGGTTAAAAATTCTCACGCAATTTTTTATCATATCTTATTTATAGAGTAGAAGTCAAACTTCTAGAAGGAATCAAATCTCTATCTCCTTCGAACAAAAATTCTCCTCTCTCTTTTCTCCATATGGCCGGCCAATCCTAGGGTTTCCTATCCCTATGTGTGGCGCCAATTGCAGATAGGGAAGGAAGAGAAAACATAATTTATCCTGTAGTCCAATTTTAATTCATATTCAAATTCGAATTTAAGTCAAACTTAAATTAATTTGAATTCTAAATTGAACAACTTATCAAATAAGTTTAAAATGATAAATTTAAATTATGTTCATGATTCAAATTCAAATTTAAATAATCACATTATTCAAATAATAATTAAATCTCAATTAATTATTTTCTAGTATTTAATTTTAGAATTTAATAACTCTAAAGTTCCCATTTTGCCTTTTGTGTCTGGTAGAATTACAAGGATGATGCGGGGACTAATGGACCTATGATCCCGAGCTCCAATAAAATTAATAATTAATTAAACACTTTAATTAATTAATTAATTCTATTAATACTAATAGTTATTTCACTATAAACTTGGAATTGAAATGTCAAAATTATAGACATTAGAGCCAGGTAGAATCCGTTAGCCTCTCTAATATTGCATATAGATCAATCCTCCATAAATAATTGATAATTAGAGACAGGTAGAATCCGTTAACCTCTCTAATTATATCTTCGTCCTTGAGTACCATTGATTCTCTAATGGATAGTGATTCATAAAACACATTCTTGAACCAGAGCGCTCTTACTAATCCAAGTACCGAATCAACACTCAAGAGAATTATTTATCTACTTCTTTCTCAAGAAGAAATGGATTCCATCTTGTATAATAACATTCCCAGCTACCTACTTCATCATGTCTCTAAAATACAAGGAATAGGATTTAGGGTCTCGGAATCCGTACTGAGTAAATCAAAAGACACAAATCTATAAATAGGAGTTTGTTAAGAACTCAGGATTAAGATCGTTCTATATATGACCATCGGTAGACTCAATTAGAATTTCTATGCTTAACGGAAATTATTAGAAATTCATATTGTGTTTGTGTCCCTATTCCACATTATCTCATTATGCGAAATACACTCATGCAATATCTCACCATATTAATAGTGCAGATAGCACCGTTCCATTCTAAATGGGAATGACATGTAATAATAATGTTTTAATTAAAGATTCCAAACTTTAATTAAATTCATTATGAGCAACGTTTTTTATTATTATCCTTAAACAGTATCTTCTCGTATATAACACTTATATACAATGTTTAAGGTTACATAAATAATCACGGAATTTTTGTTTTATATTCATAAAATATTCATAAATATATGCACATAAAATGATGAATAAACTCTTTTATTAATTAAATAATAAATATCCTATTACATCTCATGCTTCAAGGACACTATACCCAACAATCTCTCACTTGTCCTAAAGCAGGTGTGTCATGTCTCTAATCCCAAATCCATCTAAGGGCTGAGCAAATACATTCAATGGCAATGTCTTGGTGAGTGGGTTAGCATGGTTGTTCTCTAACGCGATCTTCAGAACTGCTACATCGCCTCTATCAACAATGTGTCTGGTCAGGTGATATTTTCTTTCTATATGTTTTGCACTCTTTTGGCTTCTAGGTTTTTTTGAATTAGCCACCGCTTCACTGTTGTCACAGTAGAGCTTAATTGGCCTATCCATATCTGGAATAACTTCCAGATTAGCTAAGAACTTCCTGAGCCATGTAGCTTCTTTTGCGGCTTCACAAGCTGCAACATATTCAACTACCATGGTAGAGTCAACAACACACTTTTGCTTACACTTCTCCATACCCCGGCTCCTCCATTAAGAGTAAACACATATCCTGATGTCGACCGTCGACTATCTCTATCCGATTGGAAATCAGAATCCGTGTATCCGGTGAGAGACAGATCTTCTCCGGAATATACCAACATAAAGTTTCTCATTCTCCTAAGATACTTGAGAATACACTTTACTGCAACCCAATGATCTAATCCTGGGTTGGACTGGTAGCGACTTGCCACTCTCACTGTGTAGATGATATCTGGTCTTGTACATAACATGGCATACATAAGGCTTCCCATGACCGAAGCATAGGGATACTGTCTCATGTCTTCTTCCTATTGTGGAGTCTTTGGACATTGCTCCTTAGAAAGATGAATACTGTTGTGTGGGAAAATGTGATGAAGACGTGGACCACCAAAATCACGACACATGGCGATATTCTCTCTCTGCCAGTTACAAAACTCTCGACGCTTCGGCATTTCAAAATCAAATGCCGAGCCCAAAGCCAATGTCCAAATTGAAGCGACGACCCCATGTGGCGTCGACGGATTCAATTTGCCTGAACTAAGGCGCTAGGGTCCCTCGACTGCAGGAAGGGTCGCTTGAAGAAGACAAAAAGGGTCGAGGCGGTGGCCGACGACGAGGGAATGTTCCCGTCGAGACATAGCGGGTTGCGTCGTGGGGAGACCACCGACAACATTAATGGCAAGATTACAAAACGCCCCTGGGGGACACAAAAGCATCACGGAGACTCACAGAGTCAGAATCGAAGACTAATCAAGAGAGTGAGCAAAGGCCGATTAGTGGCTACCGGGCTATCACCGGGCCTAAAAAAGGAGAAGCACTTGAGTGCATGGGCCTACGGAGGAAAACCCCCAGTGAAGGAAGGCCGGCTATATAAGGAGAAAGACCCCCAATGAAGAAGGGGTCAATGAACTGAAGAGAAGTGGATCTTGGAGAGAAAAAAGAGACAACTTGTGTAAATTGTAAATTCTATCTGAGCAATACAAATTATACAGTGGATGTAACTCTGATTTTATAGAGTGAACCACTATAAAATTTCCCTTGTGTTTTTGCCTTTAGTTCATAAAAACATTAATTCTCTATCTTTAAACACGTTAGCCAGCCGGTAACCCGAGGGGAAACCAAAGGTAATTGGGCTGGATTATTGTTGGCAAAATTCTACCGTCAACAATTGGCGACTCCGCTGGGGATCGAAAGTGTTCGACCCCCAATAATATAAAGTTGTAATTAGCCATCCACCCAAAGGGATAGGAGGATGGAAGGAGATATGCGTCCAGACGGAAATGGAATTCCCCCTCCTGACGCGCCACAACCAGATCCGATGCAGATGGAAGCCCAACTAGCTGCTTTAACTGAGCTGGTGCGTGGGCTAGTGACCGTAGTGGAGCGACTTGACGGAAGGAACTCCATGCCACCATTAGAAGAAGCCCCGAGACCTCAAGGACCGGCCGTAATGGAGAATCCAAATCATGGTGAACACCCACACGTCCAAGAAGGAACCGGGGAGAGCGAACACCGCCTGTGGCCTTCCTGTGCCTCGCCCACCCACTCTTCCCGGCACCGATTGAGGGTGCCGATCCGAGCCATCGAGGAACTTCCTCAAAACTGGGAGGAAACCCGCCGAGACTTAGGTTCAAGACAAAGTGGCGGCCAGGCAGGGGGCGGATCCATCGCGTCAAAGGCCGGAAGCACCGGAGTCGCGGGTTCGCCGCCTCGACGGAAGAAGCCCGGACCCTCATGGAACGCATGGCCAACCTAGAAAGGAGACTGACCAGGCATGTTGCGGGGCTGAAAAAGAATATTGGGCGGGTGGCCGAGGTGGTGAACGTCGACATCACACCCAGCCGCACTCACGACCACCCGTTCACTACGGAGATAATGGCGCTCCCCCTCCCCGATAAGTACAGGTCACCGTCGATTCCACCCTATGACGGACGAGGGGATCCCGACGATCATTTAGAGATGTATACGGGACACATGCTCTTGCACGGGTACGCCGAGGAGATCATGTGTCGAGCCTTCCGGAACCACCTGACCGACTCCGCCCGACGATGGTTCCGAACGCTGAAGCCAAACTCTATCTCTAGCTGGGATGAGTTAAAGGAGGCATTTTCTCTCCAATTCATTGGGGTCAAGAAGTATGTGCCCCCAAAGCAAAACCTGACAACGATATACCAAAAGCCAAATGAGGCGCTGAGGGAATGGCTTGCCAGTGCACGGAGAGGCCGTCGCCCGACGATGGATATCACCGATGGGGGAAGCCCCGATGGGGGCGTTGTCAAGTATAAAGAAGACAACTCCCTTCAAAAGGGAGTTGAACCGAAAACCCCGCCCAATTATTAAAGAGTTCCTTGTGCGGGCACAAGGATACATCAACGCGAAGAGGCGGACGCTAACGACCCCGACCACAGATCCAACAAGGGTAAGGGATCAACAAAGGGCGGCACCATCAAGGCTAGATGGGAGGAAGGCCGAGGGAAGGAAGGCGATAAGCAATCAACCTCGACACAAAGAACACCGGAGGCCAAGAACCCGAGATAGGAGGATCCCCGCAGCCTCGATCGTTCCAAAAATACGACACCTACCATGAACCCGGACAGAGGGCCGAGGAAATATTTAACCAGATAGGTCGCGGAAACATGATACGCCGACCGAGCCAATGAAGTCGATCCCAACCAAGGAACCAGAGGAAATTCAGAGGTTCCACGGCTAAGTCGCCACCACACCACACTAATGATCACGCCGGCCTCAAGGATGAAGTCGAAGAATAATCCGCGAGGGAAGGCCGCAGGAATTGTGCACGATCAAGGCCTCGTAACGACGGCCATGGCGCGGCAAAATGACGGTCGACGCCGAGAGGAAACCACCGCCCGTAAGATCGGGAACCTGTCGTCAAGGCTATCCGAATAGCCCCGGCGGCCCTTATATAGGAGGAGATACCAAGGTCGCAAAGGATTACGCCCACGAGGCTGGGGTTTACCAGAGCTGTTTCGGAATGTCTCCACCGCGAAAAAACTCGAGATACAGCCACACGACGCGGGCCTTTCAGCCGAGGATGACGCCAAATGGGGTTCATTTTCCCCACAACGATGCATTAGTGGTCGAGGCCGTGATCGGGAACCACACCGTGTGTCGGATATTGGTGGATAACGGAAGCTCGGTAGATCTCCTGTATTCCGACTGCTTAGACAAAATGGGAATACCCAAGGAGCAGTTGGAACGAACCACCAGGCCATTATACGGATTCACCGGAGACTCCGTCATTCCCCAAGGAACTATCCGGCTACCAATAACCGCCGGGGAAAAGCCCCGGCAAGCAACAACAATGGCCAACTTTGTGGTCATCAAAGGAGGCTCTCAATACAACGCAGTCATCGGGAGACCAACCCTCCAGGCATTAAGGGCGATAACCTCCATCTACCACCAACAAGTTAAGTTCCCCATCCCGAATGGCGTAGGGGAAATTAAAAGCAATCAATATGAAGCCAGGGTTGCATATTCCGATGCCCTACGTAGGTATGACCAGCCGGGGAGACAAGAAATGAGGATGGTTCAATGAAGCCTCATCGAAGATATAGACCTCAGGGTTCAAGAGGAAGTTACTTGGTCCCAGCCTATCGAGCAGTTGGAAGAAATTAAAATCGACCAAAATGGGAGCATTAAGGTACTGAAGATTGGCTCGGACTTGACTCCTAACCTCAAAAGCGAAATTGAGAAATTCCTTAGGCAAAACCTGGATGTCTTCGCTTGGAGCCATTCCGACATGGAAGGAATCGACGCCGAAGTAATGTGTCACTCCTTAAACGTCGATCCTACGTATCCTCCCAAGCGCCAAAAACGCCGACCCATGAACCCCGAGAGATATGAAGCGCTGAGGGAAGAGGTCGACAAATTAATCAATAATGGCTTCATCAGGGAGGCACATTATCCACGCTGGATATCCAATCCGGTCCTGGTAATCAAACCTAACGGAAGCTGGAGAACTTGCGTCGACTTTAGCGACCTCAACAAAGCATGCCCAAAGGATGGCTTCCCCCTCCCTCGGATAGATCAAATGGTCGACGCCACGGCGGGACATGAGATGCTAAGCTTCATGGACGCTTACTCCGGGTACAATCAAATCCCCATGAACCCAAATCGATTTAAGAGCACACGCCTTTTTTATAACCGATGGGGGCCTCATTGCTACAAAGTAATGCCATTTGGCTGAAAAATGCAGGGCAACCTACCAAAGGCTAGTGAACAAAATGTTCGCTCTCAGCATTGGCAAAACGATGGAGGTCTATGTCGACGACATGCTCGTAAAAAGCGCCAAGGCCAGCCATCACGTCAACCATCTAAGAGAGATGTTGAAATATTGAGACAAGTACCACATGAAGCTTAATCCCCGTAAATGTACCTTCGAGTCGGATCGGGTAAATTTCTCGGTTTCATGGTCAGCAGCCGAGGGATCGAGGCCAACCCGGAAAAGATCAAAGCCTTGCAGGATATGCGATCGCCAACCAAACCCAAAGATGTGCAGAGGTTGACAGGTTGCGTCGCCGCTCTAAACAGATTCATATCAAAGGCTACTGACAAATGTGTCCCTTTCTTCGACGCGCTGAGAGGAAATAAGCACTTCGAGTGGACACCACCGTGTGACGAAGCTTTTCAAAAGCTAAAGGAACATTTGGGCAAACCCCCAATTTTGTCAAAACGAAACGCCGACGAAGAACTCAGCCTGTATCTCTCCGTGTCCCAACACGCCGTGAGCTCTGTTTTAATAAGGGAAGAAGGGAAAGTACAATTGCCAATTTACTATGTAAGCAAAAGGCTCCTCGACGCCGAGTCCAGATACAGCGAAATGGAGCGTCTGGCTCTTGCCTTAATGATTGCCTCGAGGAAGCTCCGGCATTACTTCCAATCCCACACAATACGGGTCCTCACAAACCACCCGCTGAGACAAGCCTTACAAAGACCGGAAACCTCCGGACGACTTCTCAAGTGGTCGGTAGAACTGAGTCAGTTCGACATAAAGTACATGCCGAGGACCGCGATCAAAGGACAAGCTCTCGCCGACTTCCTAGCTGAGTTCCCTCACAGGCCTGCTTCCGCCTCATCTGAAGAAACCAATGATACAACATGGAAGCTTTACATAGATGGGGCGTCGAGCGAAAACGGATCAGGAGCCGACATTCTATTAATCAGCCCCGAGGGTCATAAAATCACCTCGGCGCTACGATTCAAATTCAAGGCTTCAAACAATGAAGCAGAATATGAAGCCCTGATTGCCGGATTACGCTTAGCTAAACACTTGAAAGTCGAAAGGATTAGCATCTACAGCGACTCCCAGTTAGTCGTCGCCTAGATCAAAGAGGAATACCAAGCACGCGGCGAAAAGATGGGGGCCTATCTAAGAAAAGCCAAAGAGGAACTCGTCAGATACAAGAAATACGAGATATTCCAGATCCCTCGGGCTGAAAATGCAAATGCAGACGCACTAGCAAAATTGGCATCATCAAATGCTGACACACTAGGCTTCGTGCCCCTTGAGGAGCTAGAGCATCCAACCGTCGAGGAACTGGCAAAGGCACTTAATGTCCAAGAAAAAGAAAATTGGATGACTCCCCTCCTTCAATACCTAATGGACGCACAGCTGCCGAGTGACAAACATGAGGCCCGACGAGTCAGGTACAGAGCCGCCCGGTATTTATTATACAATGGCCTACTCTACCGACGAGGCTATTCAACACCCCTGCAGCGATGCTTGGATGACGACGAAGCTCAGAAGGTCCTCCAAGAAATACACGAGGGGATCTGTGGCAATCATACCGGGGGACAATCTCTAGCATTAAAGGTTTTGAGGCAAGGATACTACTGGCCTACTCTAAAAAAGGACGCATTCCAGTACGCCCGGCGATGCGATAAATGCCAGAGGTACGCCACAATTCCCCAAGCACCCCCGGAAAAACTAACCTCCATCCTTAGTCCATGGCCTTTCGCCAAATGGGGGATCGACCTAATCGGACCATTGCACCCTGCACCTGGGGGGTTGAGGTTAGCAATTGTAGCAGTGGACTATTACACAAAGTGGGCAGAGGCCAAGGCCTTAACTACAACAACCGAAGCAGCCTGCACTAAATTCCTATGGGATCACATTGTGTGCAGGTTTGGGGTGCCCCACTCGATAGTCTCCGACAACGGAAAATAGTTCGATAACGCTGCAACGCGCAGATTCTGTGAAGGCTTGGACATCCGAAAGGACTTCGCCGCCGATCCATCCACGGTCAAATGGACGGGTCAAGTAGTCAACAAAATACTCAAATATACTCTCAAGAAAAGACTCGATGACCTGAAAGGAAGATGGGCCGAGGAGCTTCCCAAAGTTTTGTGGGCGATAGAACAACCAAATTAACTACAACAGTGAAACCCTTTCTCCATGACGATGGTGTCGAGGCTGTGCTTCCTATAGAAATCGAGACGCCGACCCTAAGAACCATTGTTCACAACAATGAGGATAACGCAGAAGGTTTAAGCGGAGGACTCGACTTGTTGGAAGAAAAACGACTGACTCTTAACCACGCCTCGCCGCTTTTATCAAAGAACGAACAAGCGGTACTACAATAAGAAGGTTCGGCAAAGAAGGTTCATCCCGGGAGACCTAGTATTAAAAAGGGTAACGCAAAGCATGAAGCCAAAGAATATTGGTCCCCTAGGCCCGACTTGGGAAGGGCCCTACCGCATAAGAGAAACGCTGCGACCTGGCACCTACATCCTAGAAAGCCTCGATGGCAAGAAAGTCCAGCACCCCTGGAACGCCGAGCAGCTAAAGATATACTACCACATGAAACAGATTGATCCCCTAATAACGTGTTTGCTTAAAAGAAAAACCCAAGGGTGTGTTTAACCAACACGAGGGAAATGAAGACGTAACACTTAGTGAAATTCCAAGGAATTTCCTAAGACGACGACCCCAAGGGGTGACCTCGACGTCAGAAATCCTCCAAGGAGGAAAGACGTAATACTTAGTGAAATTCTAAGGAATTTCCTAAGACGACGACCCCAAGGGGTGACTTCGATGTCAGAAATCCTCCAAGGAGGAAAGACATAATACTTAGTGAAATTCCAAGAGATTTCCTAAGACGACGATCCCACAAGTTGAGTTCGACGTCAGATCTTCCGAAAAAAGAAAGTAACGAACGACCAACAATCAAGGTATAAACAAAAAACCATTGCCATTATGAAAAAAATATATATATATATTGAAATCTGAGATAAAATTGTCCGGAAGAAAATAAAGTAGTTACAAAAGGGGGGGGGGCTAAAAAGGGCTCCTTAAGCCTCGCGCCACCTGGCTGCTTTGGCTCATCATCTCCACCCACCGAAGGAACATCTCTGCTTCGCAGCAGAAGGAAGCATCTCCTCGTCAACGGCCGGAGTGGAGGAGTTGTAAAAGAAAGCTCAAATCCCACTCGGGGCGCTCTTTTTAATCAAATCGACGATTTGATTACCCGCCGCCGTGAAGGTCACATTGCGGATATCAAAGAACTCCTAGGAGACCTTGAACTCCTCAAGCATCTCCGTCACGGCATTAAAAGCGCTTGACCTCAAGCTTCCCCTCGGCCCTGCCCTCGGTGTAACGGTTCTCGGCGTCGACAAGAGCCACGGCCAGCTTCTTCTCGGCCAAATCCGCTTGCCGGGTAAGATTTTCTGCCTTGGCCTTCAGCTTGGCAAACTCACCTTCCAGACTCTCTAATTTGGCCACTGCCAAATCCCTCTCCTCGCGGGCATCGTCCCTACTCTTGTTGGCTTCATCAACAAGGGAATTCAGCCCGGCCTCCAAATCATCCATCGCCCCCTGGCGCTCCTCAACCTTAACAAGGTCAAGAAGGTTGAGGAGAGAGAGGACAAGGCTCTGAAAAATCACAAAGAGTTAGGACAGAGCGCCAAACAATCTACTTTCAAGAAAATGTATATACTTACATGGATCTGGAAGGAAATCTGCTTCCGCTGGCGGTCGACCATAGAAGACTGGGAGGCAGCGACCCAGTGCGGCTTGAGGTAGGACTCGTACAAGGCTTGGAAGACGAGAGAGAAGCGAGGAGGAAGTTTTAGCATTGCCTCAACCTCGGCGTCAGAAAGGTCCGAGACTTGGAAGTTCCCATCCATGACCTTTGATGCAGCGTAACGTGCAGAGGAAAGAAAATAAAAGAAGAAGACAATGACAGTTCACGTTGATCGCAAGATACCAGAAACATCAAAGAATTCTCAACTTGACTTCGTTGATTCTCAGGAGGGAATACCGAAACAAGGACGTGGGAGAGGAAACTCTCTGTTGAAATTTTATTCATGCAAAAACTACTCCAAACGTATAACCCTAATGCAGATATATAGAGTTCTAGAAAGCATTTAAATTTTGAAGCTATCCCTAAGAAATAGGAAAGAAACAATAAAACAAATCTAAAACTTAAAAACTACATGCGGGAATAACAAACAAAATCTGAAAAAAAGATGTTTAAATTCCAAACTAGTTATTCGGTTAAAACCGAATCTTCTGCGCCATCATTCTCTCTGGGTTGGGAAAGATTCGCCCTCGAATCTGCCTCGTCTGAATCATCAACAAAGGGAACCAGGTGCTTGACGTTGAAGACGTCAGAGGTTTGAAGGCCGTCGGGAAGCCGAAGCCGATAGGCATTCGGGTTTATTTTTTGAAGCACTTCACAAGGACCCATCTTCCTAGCCTTCAACTTGTTGTACTCGTGTAGTGGGAAACGATCCTTAGTCAAAACAGCCCATACCTTGTCTCCAACATTGAACTCGACATGGCGGCGATGGCGGTCAGCAGCCGTCTTATACTTTGCAGTAGAAGCCACGAGATGATCATATGTTATCTTATGAATGCGTTGTAAGTCACCAACAAAGTCAGCTGCCTTGCCATGAATTCTAGTGTGATCGGGCAGAGTAGTCAAGTCCAACGGGCATCGCGGAACGCAACCATATACTACCTGGAATGGACTAAAACCCGTGTTGCGGTTCTTGGCGTGATTGTGTGCAAACTCTGCCTGACTTAACTTTGAATCCCATGAATTCAAGTGATCCCCAACAAGACTACGAAGCAAATCGCCAAGTGCGCGATTAGTAACTTCCGTTTGCCCATCCGTCTGAGGATGATACGCCGAACTCATCTTCAGGGTTGTGTTGACCATACGCCACAAAGAACGCCAAAAGTGGCTAAGGAAACGCGTATCTCGATCGGAGACGATAAAAGTAGGCAATCCATGCAGACGGTAGATCTCTTTAAAGAACAACTGAGCAACCCGAACTGCGTCGTTGGTACGCTTGCACGGGATGAAGTGAGCCATTTTCGAGAACCGGTCGACTACGACAAAAATGGAATCATTACCTTTCTGTGTGCGAGGCAAACCAAGTACAAAATCCATGCTAATGTCCGTCCATGGTTGCATTGGAGTAGGAAGTGGCATGTAGAGGCCAGCGTTTGAAGCCTTACCCTTTGATGTCTGGCAAACACGGCAACGCTCGACAAATCTCTCCACGTCGTGGCGTAAGGTTGGCCAGAAGTAAGAGTCTGCCAGGAGCTGTAGTGTACGGTCTCGGCCAACGTGCCCTTCAGAGTGTAATTCACGAATAATCTGTAAACGCAGACTGCAATCCGGAATACATAGGCGGTTACCCAAAAAAAGGAAGTCGTCATGAACGACATACTTGGACTGTTTACCCTCACGAATATCAGCCAAAATGTGTGAAAAGTAAGGATCCGAGGAATAAATATCAGGCAAACTTGCAAAATCAGGAATAGAAACTGTGAAGGTGGCGAGTAAAGTGGTGCGGCGACTTAGGGCATCAGTGACTTTGTTCAGCGCTCCCGATTTGTGTTTGATCACGAAAGTGAACTGCTGAAGGTAGGCTATCCACGATGCATGTCTGGCTGAAACTTTATTCTGAGTGCCTAAGTGTTTTAGCGCGTCATGATCAGTGTATAAAACAAACTCACGATGGAAGAGGTAATGACGCCAGTGCTTGATGGCTTGAACTACCACGTAGAACTCAACATCATAAGTGCTATAACGGGATTGAGCCCCGGAAAGCTTCTCGCTAAAATACGCCACTGGGCGGTCTTGTTGACTCAGGACGGCACCGATGCTGACCTTTGAAGCATCGCTATGTAGTTCGAACGCCACAGAGAAGTCAGGTAGCACAAGGATTGGGGCAGAGGTGAGCTTTTTCTTGATCAAATCAAATGCCATGGTGGCCTCCGGTGTCCAGACAAACATACCATCCCGAATGGTGTCAGTGATCGGCGCGACAATGCTGCTAAAGTGTGCGATAAAGCGGCGATAAAACGATGCGAGACCATGAAAGCTTCGGGCTGCCGTGATGGTTGTAGGAATCGGTCAAGATCGAATAGCCTCTACCTTGGACTGGTCGACAGCAAGGCCATCCCGGGAGACCACATAACCGAGAAAAAGAACCCAATCAGTGGCAAACTCACACTTCTTGAGAGCCGCATAAAATTGATCCCGTCGCATGACCGTAAGAATGGCATGCAGATGACGAATATGTTCTGCCATGGTAGTATTGAAGATAAGAATATCATCAAAATAAACGACAGCAAATTTACCTATGAAAGGGCGCAATGCCTGGTTCATGACTCGGATGAACGTGCTAGGGGCGTTGGATAACCCAAAAGGCATAACAAGCCACTCGAACAGACCCTCTCGAGTTTTAAAAGATGTTTTCCACTCATCACCTGGTTGAATACGGATTTGATGATATCCACTCTTAAGATCCAGCTTCGTAAAAATAGTTGCGCCGCTAATCTGATCAAGCAAATCATCCAGGCGCGGAATTGGAAAACGGTAGCGAACTGTGATCTTGTTAATGGCGCGGAATTGGAAAACGGTAGCGAACTGTGATCTTGTTAATGGCGCGGCTATCAACACACATACGCCACGAACCATCCTTTTTTGGGATCAGTAATGCTGGAACTGCACATGGACTGAGGCTCTCACGCAAATAACCCTTTGAGACTAAGTCTTCAACCTGACGATGAAGTTCTTCGTGTTCACTCAGGCTCATCCGGTAGTGAGGCTTATTTGGCAAAGTAGCTCCCGGAATGAGATCAATCTGATGCTGAATGTCGCGCAACGATGGTAAACCCTATGGTAGTTCATCCGGAAACACGTCAGAAAATTACTGAAGAAGTGGCCGAATTTCGGCCGGCACTGGGGAGCTGGGGTTCGGATTGGTCGATGGTGCAGGGGCCGAAGTAGGGGAGACACGGGATGTGCTCGAGCGCGCGATGAGTGCATAACATACACCGACATCATGCATCTCAGATTCAAATCTCGATCTGGATAGGAACATGGCTGGCTTTGATGGCGGAGGTGGACGAAGAGTGGCACCGGCCAAATCTTTCGATGGTAACAGGGTGATCTTACGATTCTCAAAGTAAAAACTATGAGTGTTTGTTTTACCATTATGAAGAACGTTCCGATCAAATTGCCAAGGTCGGCCAAGCAAAATATGACAGGCATCCATAGGTACGATATCACAATAGATGTCATCCTTGTACGTAGAACTGATAGATAAAGAAACAAGAGCACGGCGAGATACCTTAATGTTAGAACCTTGCTTCAGCCAAGCAAGTTTGTAAGGGGACGGGTGTGGCTTAGTGTGCAAGGCAAGCTTACAGACGGCATCGTCAGAAACCACATTCTCACAGCTGCCCGAATCGATAATAAAGTGGCAAACTTTGCCATTCACTGTGCAGGTGGAGTGAAAGAGATTCGTTCGCAGCCATGATTCGTCCGATAGTTTCAGAGAAAAACACGAGCGCCGCAAGACTAAGAGAGGGCCCATATCTCCGAAGACTGCTTCCTCAAAAACAGCCAAGGAAGGGTCATGGACCTCGTCTGTGGAGTCAATGAGAGCATCGTAACACTCCATGGTAGTATCATCAGCTAGTAATGTACGCCTTCCCAATCTAGGGCAGGCCGTCTGACGGTGACCAGGTTCGCCGCACGAGAAACTGCGTAAGGCACCAGGGCGGGAAGGTCGGCCAAATGCTGGGAGTTCGGGTGGAACCGTTGGGCGTTGTTGCGGGGTCGGCATCGTAGGGGGACGAGAATCTGTGGAGGCCGCTGTAGCAGGGGATGATCCTGTCAGAGGAGCTCTGGAAGAGGATGGCGGTGAAGACCAAGACGATGATCCAAAACGAGACTGGCGCTCTATCAACAACGCACGTTGGTGTGCTTCCAACACGGTGAGAGGATCAAATAAATTCAGAACGTTTTGAAATTGCAACCGTAAGCCTCCAATAAAGTGGGAAACCAACCGGTAAGGCGCCGGTTTCGTAATCGTATTCCGGTAAGCAAGAGAAAAATTCGACGATACTCATCTACCAGACGGGTACCTTGATGTAAATTCTGAAGCCGTTGGTACATGGTTCTCTCATAATTGTACGGCAAGAAAGCACATCGCATGTGCTTCTTCAGTTTATCCCACGAGTCAATCTTTGGTTTGCCGGCCTTAGCACGAGAAATCTTTAGTTGTTGCCACCAGGCGGCGGCATGGCCGCGGAAACGGGTTGCAACGAGCGGTGCGTGCCTGTGGTCGGGGACCTCCTTGAATTCCAAAACTTCTTCCACGACGCCAATCCAATCCAACAGTTCATCGGCTTGGAGGCTACCATGAAACTCAGGAATCTCGAGCTTGAAAGCTTGTTCCCAGCGGGTGTCGGCGTAGGCGTGCTCCGGGCGAGGGGCGATAGGATGAGCGCACGGTGGTTGTCGGGCGGGGTGAAGGGGGGGCAAACAGGTTGTCGTGAAGGCATCCTCATCATCGACGGAGTCCATCGGGGAGCGAGGGGCGGATTGGCGGGATTGGCCGGGAGAACGAGGTGAATTTGGATGGCAGTGAGGGCTTGGGTGACGGCTTCCATCTGTCGAGTAAGGGCAGCAAGCGCATCGCCATAATCGGGGACGCCTACTCGTCGACGGGGTGGCATGACGGCAGATGAGTGCTGGCTCTGATACCAAACTGATGCAGCGTAACGTGCAGAGGAAAGAAAATAAAAGAAGAAGACAATGACAGTTCACGTTGATCGCAAGATACCGGAAACGTCAAAGAATTCTCAACTTGACTTCGTTGATTCTCAGGAGGGAATACCGAAACAAGGACGTGGGAGAGGAAACTCTCTGTTGAAATTTTATTCATACAAAAACTACTCCAAACGTATAACCCTAATGGAGATATATAGAGTTCTAGAAAGCATTTAAATTTTGAAGCTATCCCTAAGAAATAGGAAAGAAACAATAAAACAAATCTAAAAGTTAAAAACTACATGCGGGAATAACAAACAAAATCTGAAAAAAAAGATGTTTAAATTCCAAACTAGTTATTCGGTTAAAATTGAATCTTCTGCGCCATCAACCTTCCCCCCGGGAATCAGTATGCGTTCTCTTGGGCCCGGGGTGATGGGAACATCCGGGATAGGCACCGCTGGTGTCCACCCTTTACCAGTCGATGCATGGACATCCGCCGAGGCATCGGTACGTTGCCTCTTGTTTCTGCTCTTGCTCTTCTTTCCTTTTGAGGCAGGACAGGACGAGCTAGCCTTTTCCTTCCCCTTAGCCGACGGCTGTTGGCTCGGCAGGGGCTGCGCGGCAGGCGGCTCCTGTTCTCTCGGTGCCTGTTGAGGGCTTGGCATCGGCCGCGGGGCCCCGGGAAGTTGAATCCTCAAGGATGACATCTCTGACGACGAGAAGAAGATACTACATTAAAAAAAAAAAACTACTATTACAAGGCGTCGAGAGAAGAATTTACCTTCGTCGCTTAGATGGAAGTATTCACGAACGGCGTCTACGTCTGAGGGGTCGGGGAGGTCAAGGATCAAACCAGACTCGCGAAGGTTCTCTTTTGTTAGAAGATTTTCAATGTGACGAACCTCCGAGGGGAAGGAGAAAGCTTCCTCGATCCTCTCCAAGCTATTGGCGGAAAACTTTGGCCGATCGTGGTTAACTGCAAGGTGAGAGGCTCGTCGTCAGTGCAAAAAAAAAAAAAAAAAAAAAAAGAATAAGGCAAGTCAGCTAAAAGCACGGCCGACAGACTTACTCATATTCCCAAACGCCACCTGCGTCAGCCGGTGAGGCCGTGGTCGTTGGGATGAAAATTGAATGGCCCCGGATCATGAAAAACATGGGCTTCCACCCATGTGACGCCGAGGGAATGCCGAATGAGCTTCCCAAACCTCGGGTGGGCCCTCCCGTGTCCGCTCAAGAAGTACCAACCGTCGCACTTGGCGGCGTGACATAGTTTGTACATGAAGTGGAACTCGCGATCGTTGGGAGCTCCATGTCAAACTTCTTGTTCCACGGGATCCAAGCTCCCGCCAAGTAGTACCGGAAGTTCGGCCGCCCGGTGGGGGAAATGCCATAGAAAATGGCGTACTCTTTAACGGGCGATGAATCGGAGAGTCATCCCCGTGGTCCTCTCTCGTATAAACCGGAAGGTATCCATGTTGGCATGCTGGTCACGAAGTGCTTGTCGAGGAGTAGATACTCGAACCACCTCCGTCGATGCCTCCCTTCCTTCACAGCCGGATAATGTCTTATTCTCAACCCTCGACGCGTCGTCCGGGTCGTGAAGAAGGTCTATCGAACCTCCGCTCATAGCAGCCGAGCGTTGCCAGCGTACCCTTCTTAATGGCCCATTAAAGGAATCTGCTCGACCCTTTGGTCCTGACTCCCGAATCTGGCGAACTCGCTCCTAAAGTCGTCGACCGCTCGAGAAGCTTTCTCGACGTCTTCAATATTACTAGGAAAGAACTCATTACTCAGAGCGGCGAGGAGCTCCTCGAGATCTCCACCACCCAAGGCGGGTCGAAGGCGAACAACGGAAGACAGATCCTCTAATCGCCAGAGTTTTGAGCCATTGTTCTGATAAAATAAAGGACAGAAAGCTAAGTTAAAACCCTAACATCGAGAGGAGTAAACGACGACTGCTCTAAACGTCGACCATTCATGTCACAATGGAAGCGACGAGTATTCATGGGAACCACGGGTTCCCAGAACACAGACACTAAAGGCAAAAACAAGCCGAAAACCACATGCGCATAAAAAACCAGGTTACCCAGTGCGGCAGAAAAGTAAGTTCCCCTAAACTAAACATATACTTTTTCTCTGTATATACAAATTCTCACATTCCAGATATATCGAGAAGAAATCCCGCGAGTAAAACCAAACAAACAAATAAAGAGAGGTTTCAAGAACTCACCGGAGGATAAAGTGAAGATGGTTCTGTGACGAGGTACACTACGGAGAATGAGAAAGGCAACGTCGGAAGTTCGACAAGTAGAGTTCCGGTACGGTGCAAGAATCTCGGCGGAAAGCAACGGGAGTTCGAAGTTTTGAAGTTTTGAAAGTTCTAAAAAATGGCTCTCGGATTTTCGAAGGGATATTTATAAACAGAATCCATCTTCAACCCCAGCCGTTGGATGGAGAATTCAAAATCCCAAGGTCAGGGATTTCTGCGTAGATCTAACGGACGGAACGTTAGGCGGGAAATCGAAAGGGCGCAGATCTAACGGTCAAGGGTCGGCCTCTCGAGGAACGGATACCATCATTAAAGTCAGAGCAATCGACGCGACGGTTGCATTCCCAAACCAGCTAGGCACTCATTACGAAAGGAGGTTCGGGGACGGTTTCCCACACCCGAAGCACGGAAGGAGAAAACCGAGCCTGGAGGTCGAGGCCACCAAAAAGAGGAACCCTCGACCTGGGGGGTAGCTGTTGTGTGGGAAAATGTGATGAAGACGTGGACCACCAAAATCACGACACGTGGCGATATTCTCTCTCTGCCAGTTACAAAACTCTCGACACTTTGACATTTCAAAATCGGGGCCTTGAGCCCAAAGCCAATGTCCAAATTGAGCGGCGACCCCATGTGGCGCCGACGGA